>VZRR01005331.1:0-81043 GCA_013398015.1 Oreocharis arfaki
GGAGGACTGCAGCCACCATTTTAGTGTGACTGTGTCAGTTTAAACCCGTGTTTTCTGCCTTTATTTTAAATTTAATTTTCTTATTAAAATATGATTCTGACTTGTGATCTCCCACTGGTTTGTTTTCAAACTGGTACACCAGGATAACAGAGAAGACAATGAATTCTTACAGAAAATTCTGTATTTGGATTTTTTCCTTCTTCTGAGAAAACTGTAATTGCTTGGTGAGAAGCATAGGCTGCAATACAGGAGTCACAAGTGACAGCTGCATAACAGCATTTAAATAAGAATTTCAGCCATTTTTAGGAACTTCTGCATGGAACAGAAAATATAAAGGCAATATTTGGGAACTCAGATATGTGGAAGAAGCAAACATTGCTCTTGAATAGCCCCTTTGAGTTTAATGAGTGAATTCCAACCTTTGTACAGAGCCAGGCAAATATATTGAATCACTTTATTTAGCTTTAAGCTGAGGGTGTGCAGACCACAGGCAGGATCAGTTCTGTCCTGCAGGGTGACCTTATTTTTTCACTGGATTAAACTACAGAAAATTTAAATCAAACCACAGGAACTACAGAAATTTTACAGTTTATTTTTCAGAAAACGAAATCTCCTTAAGTTATATGTTACACTTCATCCCCTTAGTTTGGAACTAAATGATATTTAAGGTCCTTTCCAACACAAACCACTCTGTGATTTATGGTTCTGTTGCGAAACAAAACAAAATTTTGCTTGAGTGCTTTTGTTAGCACAGTCAGAGCACAGCAAAGAGTTGATGTGCAGTCTGCACACTGTGTCAGATTTGTTTCCATGGGTGGCAAGGTCATTAAACATCATCTGTTGGCTCCAGGTGAAGTGGAAGATGCTGTAAAAGTAAATAAAACACCCTCCCTGCTCCCCACAAAAACACCCAAACCCACCTGCCTGACAAACTACAGAAATGCAATCAGGCTCACTCAGCCCTTGGAGAAAAATGGGGTTATTAAATCCCAGATTAAAGATAGGGAATTGGTGATTTTATCTCTCTCACAGACAAGATCCAATTTAGCTGATAGGGAGCTGAACCTGAAGAGAATTCTGTAAGTTGTTTATTTCCCCTAGAAATGCATCACTAATGTTTAATTTGCAAAACACATCCTTGTTATGTTCCTTTTCAACCCTTTTACCTGTCAGGAAGATTATGGAAAAAGTGGGGAGAGAACCTATTGTGTTTTATTTATCTCCTGGGAGCAACCTAGGCTTGGTGAAGGTCAGCTCCAGCCACAGGTGTCTAAGTCCAGAAACTTCCAATGGGCTCTGAGTGCTCAAACCCTCCTGGATTTGCTGGAGGTTCTGCACCAAGTGGGTGAATTTCCTGGTTTTAAAAAATCTTCTGTAAATTAGAGCTTCAAAAGGACATCTGTAATCTGCAAAGTCATCAGGCTTCCCTGGAACTCCTTCTGGTCCTTGGTGTTGCAGCAGAGCTGGGCAGGAAAATAGGATGGTTTTTATAGAGCACAAGAGCCTGGGAAATGTAGTAGAAATTGTACAAATAGAACGATTAGTTTTAATTTTCTTTTTGTCTCAGCAGTGAGAAATGGAATTTGCCAGTGCAATTTTCCTGCTTGTCAAGATCTGAGTGATATTTTACTGTATTTGAGATTTCTTTGAAGGGCTGAAGCCTCACAGGAGCCACTCTTGCAGGGAGTTCAGAGGACGGGTGGGGTAACCATGGGAATTCTGCAGGCTGATTTCTATCAGCAATTCTGCTCCCTCATCATTGCAGTGGCCATGGAAGAGCCCTGGGAAGTGGGAAATCATTATCCCCACGGGGGGAATTAGTGGATAGAGGAGGGAATCCAAGGGAATGAGCTCACACTGGAATTTGATTGTTAACTCTGATAATGCCCTTTGAATTTCCTTATCTACAATGAGGGATCTGGAATGACAACACTCCCTGTAGCTCACTAATGTGAGCAGGGTGGAAGCTTCTTCTGCTTTAGCACAGAGTCCATGGAGATATTTTCTCAGACTGCTTAAAAAAATCTGGATTTCCCTAAAGTGAGGAATGCTCTGGAATGGGAAGCAAATCGAAGCCTAATGGCAAGTCCATCAGAAATGGCAAAAACTGAAATTAAATTAGAGAGAAACAGCATTTATTTGAAATAAAAAATGAAAGACTTGAACACCCTCATGAGGATCTGTCTGGTGAAATGTTTCAATTTAGCTGTTGTTCATCTGCAATCCCACCTGGGGGAAAGAGCTGGGGTTAATTTTCCATCCATTACTCAGTTGGCTGAGGCTGTTGTTTGGGGTTTGGTACCCGGGCATCCCCAGACCAGCACTAATTCAGGTTCTGGGCTTGCTGTTCCACTGAGAGCAGGGGGAGATTTGGTACGTGATGCGGGAAGTTTGATGTCTGCCTTGCCCGTGTTTCCCAAAGCCAAGACTGGATTGATTTTGCTTTCCTGACCATAATTTTTGCTTGTATGTGAAGCAAACAACACAAGACACAAAACACCTCCCCTTTCTTATAATATTGGGTGGTTTTGCTTGGATTTTTTGTTTGTTTTCCCTTCCCCTTGGAAAATGGGCCTGTTTGCTACTCCTTGTTTGGTTGTTTGTTGTCCCTGTAGAAGCTGCGGAGAGGAAATGGAAAAACTGATTGTTGATGAAATGGTAATTTAGAATGGTAAAAAATCATTCTGTGTTGGGAAGTTGGGAGTGTCCATCTGTCTATCACAAAAGGGCCTGGAGTGACAGGACAAGGGGAATGGCTTCAAACTGCCAGAGGGCAGGGTTAGATGGGATATTGGGAAGGAATTCCTCCCTGTGATGGTGGTGAAGCCCTGGAATGGGTTTCCCAGAGGCTGCCCCATCCCTGGAAGTGTCCAAGGCCAGGTTGGATCAATGTGGTCTAGTGGAGGGTTGGAACAAGATGAGTTTTAAGGTCCCTTGCAACCCCAGCCATCCCATGATCCTATAGTTCTATGGCAACGGTCCAATGCGTCCCAGAACATCGTTCTACTGGAATGTTTGGGATAACAAAGTTGTTAGAGAGGTGGATGGTAGGAATCAAATCCTTCAGGGTAAAAAATCCCAGGTTTGGGTCTTTATGGTACTGAGATTTGATTTGCAAACCCTTCACAGCCCAGCCCAGCTCTAATCATGTGCACATCCAAATCCATGTCCAGATCCTGGCTGGATTTGTACCTCCTTCATAAAATAAACAATCCCATCCTTCTGACCACGCTTTTAAAATGCATTTATGCAGCACTTCACACTTTTTCCCCAGACTCTTAAAAGAAGAATTTTCAGAGCCTTGAGAATGAAATCTCTTGGCTGGCTTTGATGGATGGTCTTTTTCCTTTTATCCAGTGCTGTGCTGGTACTCATGCACACAACATCCAAAGTATCACACACATTTTCCAATTGAATGGCTCTCCTCAGTGAAGAAAATCCATATTCTCTGCTCAACAATGTGGACCAAAAGTCGAATATACAGTAAAAGAATAAATGGAGTAACCAGGGATTAGCAGACAGTGCATTATGTTGATTACCCATATTGTCTTCAGCTTAATAAATTCTATTTTGCTGTAAGTCAGCTCAATTGTGTGTGAAAACAGAGAAGGTGGAAAATGAGACTGAACAAGAGGGTTAAATGACAGTGTGCCATTCAAGAGGCAATTAAAAACCAAAAACTCTAGCCCTTGAGGAACAGAAAAAGAGGAGGTTTTGAAGTGTAAAATAAAAGACACGATTCTGTGTTAATGTGGAAAGTTAAAATTGTCCATCCGAGGCTCATCATTAAACCCACACAAAAGCAGAACTTTTTACTGCATCCTGTGCCACTTGCAATCCTAAAGACGGGCAAAGAGGAGGGAGCAGGAATTTCAAGCCATGATTTGGCATCCCATTCACTGGATCCAGATTAAAATCCCTTGGATTTGCCATGACTCGGTGCTCTGTCCTCAGTGAATCCCTCCTGACCTGGGGTGTCCTTACATCCAGAAGTTTTCAAGGAGCTCTTTGGAATTCTCAGTTGATGTTAACTCTCATTTATTTATTTATCTGCTTTAGTGTGCCTTGGGAAAGATGGACTTTCCAGCAGATGGCAAGAAAACTGAAAATGCACAAACCACTCAGATTTGGCTGGGGAGGAAGTAATCAAGAACAAGGGGAAGGAAAAAATATGGAGGAAAAAGTCTGCAGTGTAGCTGAGTTGTTTATCCTGTAGCCTATTAATAATTTTTTTTCTGCCTTGAAGCCGGTAATTGATACCCAGAGCTCTAGATGGAGCCAAGGAAGGGTGGAAGTGCCCAGAAACCTTGGAAAAGGGGGCTGGTATTTAAGGAAGTGGTGTCATCTAGTGGTTACAGCAAAAGGCCAAGAAAACAGGACTTTTGGGTTGTGTTTTATCATTTCCTACCTCCCTGCTGGTTGATGGATTTACCTGGAAAACTCCTTCCGGGGTGGGGGAAGAAAGAGGTGGTGGTGGAGGAGGATGACAAAACTTTGGACCCAAGTGAGTTCTTGGGTTTGGAGAGGCAAAAATCTGAATGTGGAAGATGTTTGAGCCACCAGCAGGACCCTTTTGTGCGGAAAACACAGTCCTGCTTCAGGAAGCACAGGGAGGATACTCTGATGCTCTTGTACTTAAATAAATATTAAATTACACCAGGACAGTGTGGCATTTGGCCATTTTATATCCCAGGGAGTGCCAAATCCAGGCGCAGGGTAAGGAATATGCTGTCAGTGGGTAATGGAGGGGAGTTTGTGTTCCTTTATTCACTCCAAAGCAGTTTGTGGAGGTTCAGGAGCAGTTTTGTTGCTGGCTAATGATCATTCCCACTGTCAGTACTCTGTGGAGGACTCCCAGCTGTACCTTTTGTTTCCATCAGCTGGAATCAGGATTATCTCCTGCTCTTCCTGGCAGCAAACAGGCTGGGATGGAGGAAAGAGTGGGAGAGAGAACCCCAGAGGGTGTGGTGCAGTGGTGGGAAGAGGGATTCTGTCGTAGATTTCATTCCACAATGGATTTTTCCTTCCTTGGAGAGGGGTTTCAGCCCTCACAGGCCAAATCAGAATCCCAGAATATTCCCAGCTGGAAGGGATTCACAAGGATTGGCAAATCCAGCTCTTACCTGAATGGCCCATGCAGGGATTGAACCACAACCTTAGTGGGTTTAGCACGAGTCTCTGAGCCCATCTCGGGGCTCCCTCGAGTCCTGGTGGATCCTGAAGGCGTTTGGGATATCTGAGGTTGTTCTGTGCCCAGGGGGAGGATGGCAGGAGGAGCACCAGAGCCTCAGGTGGAGTTTAGAGGTCTTGACAGCTCTTCTCTCTGCCTGCGAAGTTTTCCAGGGAACAATTGCGGCATTCCTGAGCTGCTTGCTGGGAACTGTTGGCACCAAGGAATGGATTTGCATGAGGTGCCCTCCAGCCCTACACCAGACCCCGGGCTGGTGCTGTCTGGGGTTTTGCTCATCACTGCTCTGGTCCTGAAGTGTCTCAAACTGCTCTGCCAGAGCTGGCACTGCATGGTTTGGAAAAAACATTGATTTCCTAACTGTAAATTAAAAATAGGTACAGGGGGACCAAAGCAGGGGTGGGTTTAAGTATCTGTACATGAAATTCTCATTACAATCAGCGGATGTTTTGCAACAGGAGTAGCTTTGGAAGAGGTTTTTCCAAGCTCCCTGATGGCACAAGTAGCTGAATCCTCTCCTCTCATGGTAGTGCTATTTGCTTCTATAACATTCCCTAGAGGAAGGTCTGTCCCTTCATCCCGATCTCTTCTGGAACTGGACTGGCTCTACCTATGGCAGATATTCCATTTTTCCTAGCTTCTTTGTGCCAGGAATATTTCATTGGCTCAGGGATCCCATCAAGAAACAGTCCCTGTGACAGAGAGACCTGCAAATAGATGGAATGAGTTGGGCACACTTTGGTATCCAGTCCTCACGTGCCATATGTAGGATATTTCATGTGGCTAAGAGTCGCTACAGCTCTAAATCTGGGAATGTGTCAGTGAGGCGGTGCAATCGACCAAGGCCACCCAGGACATTGAAGATAACGCCACCCCCACACCGTGGTGGTTCAGGGCATGAACCCTATTCCCCACTTTTTAGTCATGGTGAGAACCTGTAATTCCCCAGTTCTATGTTTTACATATTTTGTTGTTATTGGTTCCTGTTCCCCCCTCCCTCTCCATGTTTTTTGTATGAAATCATAAATATTCGTCCCCTCTGATTAATATGTACATGTTCCAGAAAGTTCTGTTTGCTCGACACCCCATTGGTTCTGACAGTTGTCAATTCATTGCATCCCCCCTTCCTTACATCCCATTTGTTGTTGTACCCTCTTCTCCTCCCCTGTCCTTCCCTGCCATTGGTCCTTTGTGCTCTCTCTGCCCCCATTTCCCAGTATAAACCCGGCTTTTGTCTCTGCCCCCTCTCATGTGTGTCCCTGTCCCTTTTGGAATAAACTGCCTGGAACCGCACGCAGAAGCCCCCCCTCGACTCCTCAATCTCGGCCGCGCTGTTCTCTGCCTGCTGCCCGGGCTCTCCGCAGCCCTGTGCGCTCTCTGGGCTTCGGGCTCGGTACTGTGGGCACGGTCCGCGGCCTGAGGCAAGCTCCCTCTGGGGTTCCCGGCCGGCCACTAATGCCACCCTAATCCAGACAGCCCAGGCAAGCATCATTTCAGTACTCTCATGTTGCTCAGCATGATCTTAAAACCATGGAATATTTAAGGCTGGAAAAACTCTCTAAGATCATTGAGTCCAGCCACAAATGCAACAAATTCATCACTAAACCACATCCTCGCATTCTAGGAACACTTCCAGGGATGGTGACTCCACTTTCTCTGTTCTGATACTTTACGATCCTTTCCATGAATTTTTTTGTTCCTAATATCTCATCTAAACATCCTTTGGCACAACTTGAGGCTGCTTTCTCTCATCCCAACCATGTCCAAGAGCATGTGGGGATGGTCAGGGCTCAAAGAATTCCAGGGTGTGTTCCTGCATCTCCTGCCCTTTTGGAGCTTCCCTGCCTGCGTGGTTCTCCTTTCACAGGACACTTTAGGCATTTCCCTGGCTGCTGAGCCGCCCTGAGGAGTGAGGCAGCAGCACTGGAGTGTGGAGCCCCAGGAGCAGCGCAAAGGCCAGGCTGCTGTTCCTGTTCTGCTCAGCTCAGCGTTCCAGCCTCCATTATAACTCTCTGTTAATTACATGGTGTTGATTATGGAGCTACTTAGCAGTGCCTCCCTCCTCTTTTTAATGAGCACAGCTGTTTTCTGTCCAGCTTCAGCAGGGAGAATTCCCTAATTTAAGGGTGAGGCACTCCAAGGAAACTCCAGAGGGCTCCTGGGCTCGTGTGATGTGTTTGAACATTCATGCTGCCCACAGCCTGGAGAGCATTTGTTGCCTTCCCCGTTTTCCTCTTTAATGGCTCTTCATCACGAATGGACTTTATTAATTGCATTGAAGACCCAACAAAACCCTCACCTGGTTGCAAGGAAAGCTGTTTTTTTGTAAATGTGCTTAACTAGATCCATGCACTGGAGTTGCTGTTCACTGACCAAGTGTTTTCTACAAAAAAATGGCCAAAAAGGTTTTTTTCCTGCCAAAAACTCTCCAAAAGGGAGTGATAGAAACATGAATTTGCTTCTGCTGTGAGTTAGAGCTTCCCAGGAGACAAAAGTGTGCCCATCTGGAGATCCCGAAGTGCTGGAGCACAAAAGGTGTGGGCAAAGAGCAGCAAATTCTGGACAAAGACCCCCAGGCCACCTCTCGTCCCCAGGGTCACCCCAGCCCAGCTGCAGCAGTGCCACTGACACCTCCCAGGCCTTGCTGAGATCTCAGCCAGGTTTAATGCCCTGCAAACATTTTGGGCACGGAGAGTTTTCTTTTGGAAAACATGTTTGTTTCAGAATCAAAACATTTCCTGGGAAGATGTAGGCTTAGATAAGGCTCTAGGTGGAAGAATTGTCACAACAAATTGCTTCATGTCACTGCTTTGTTTGTCACTAAGTCAAAATAATTTCACTGAAATTTTAAAAACTTTTAATTTTTTCGGGTCTGTGATGACATCCTGGCACGTTTGGATGCTGGCAGAATGCAGTCATTGTGGAACGGAATGCGCAAGAATTTAAATTTTTATTTATTTATTTTAACTTTGGTCAATAAGCAGATTTAAAGGTGTGACGCAGGAGAAGGAAATGGCTGAGGCAGGAAATCAGTAGAAGGAGTTGAGCTTTATTTCTTATCTGGAGGCCCTTTATTTCTGCTTTTTGTTCTCTGTCTTAATCTCCAGGTTTGGGACTTTCTCAATCTGCTAGTTGGAGCCTACTCACAGTAATTAAAAAGTTCAATAGCTGATAAATAGTTGAGAAAACCACAGGATATTCTGAGTTGGACAGGAGCCGTGAGGATCATTGAGTACTGTCCATTTGAATCTCACCCAGGGATCAAACCTGGGAGTTGAATTTTACCTCCTAAAACGTATTTTGTTAGTGTGTTTTTAAAGTTCTGCGGTGGTCTGTAACATCTGTTAATTATTTATTAATAATAATTGATGTCCCCTTTAGATGAGCCATTCTGAACATAAACTGAGATAGGATCTATTTTGGAGAGCAAAGGCTTTTCCTAGAAAGACCCTGGTTTATTTGGAAGTCTGTCTCTACCTTCTCCCTTTAAATCCTCCCAGATCGATGTCTCTTTAGCTGGAGTGTCCTTTTTTTTCCCCTCTACTCCTGATTGTAAACACAGCAAGTTCTTCCCTTAGGGGGCTCTGTTCAATGAATCTGGAGTGATATTATGCTAATAATGTTCATTCTTTGCATTAATAATGACACCTCCTGCTCAGCAAAGCTTTGGGGGTTTTTTGCTGTTTTTTCCCTTGCTCTCATGAACTGCTCTGCTGTGGTTGTTCATTCTGCCTCTTATTTTTTTTTTCTCTATCACTTTTGCCCCTGGATAGCAATTTTTATTGGATTACAGGAGTTAGGGTCAGTTAATCCACTCAGGGCCTAAATCTGACAGGGAAAGACAAACTGAGCGCTGGGATTGACTTCTCTGCTGTTCCACTGGACTTCTCTTACAAAAAAAGGGAGGAATTTCCAGCTCAGTTCCTTCAGGGAATGAGTTATAAAGAGTCTAAAAAGGCTGGGGAAAGTGCCGAGGTGGTAAGATTAGAAATCACCTGTTTAAACCCAAACCCAGGTTCTTGCAGCAGTTGTGTGAGGGTGATTTGATGGTTTTTGTTTGTTTTCATTTAATAACCATTTTCATAATTCATTGACTTAACTGACAATGTCCTGAGACTGATTTTGGCTCACAGTGACAAAATAAATTTGTGATATCCTTCCAGATCTGCATTCCCAGACAAACAGGGTTCCTGCATTTCTGCTGCAACATCTTCCTGTGGCTGATTTTTGGGCCTGAATGAGCAAGGATTTCTTGGTCCTGTGACTTGTTCTGATTTTGAGAGCAAACAGAAGAGAGTCTGGTATTTTTTACGCAATCTTTTTGGTTTACAAAGGATGCTCAAGCATCCCTAAAAGACAGCTGCAGTCAAACATGAAACCATTTATTATTATCGCTTCATAACCTCTTTTTTTTAAGTTAGCGCTGACCAAAAAGGTTTTTTTTTTTTAAGTTTAAGTTTGCAGTCTGCTTCTGGTTTGTCACTTTTTTGGTTCTGTTAACCAGTGAGATAGAGGAATTTCTGTTTCATTTTTATGCTGTGCAGGAAACCACTGAAAAAACAGCAGGAATTAAGTTAAGGTTGGTTGAAATCTCAATATACAAACTCTGCCATGCCCTGAACCTCTACAGCCTTCCAGGAGCTGGGAGGGAAGAGATTATACCAGAAGGAAGAAATAAACTCAGCTGTTGACTTCCCCCAAAATCCGAACAGAGATAAAACATTAGAATTCTTCCAGTAGTTCTATGAAATGTAGACAATTTTTTGTTTGCTTTGAGGTGATTTTTCTGTGTGGATTTTGCGTTCCTGGGCAGCTTGAATTCCTCCAGAGCTCTCCTGTTGCTTTACAGATGTGTGTGTGTGGGGTATGTCCATATCATAAATGAGGAAAGTGAACCGTGATAATTTCCCAAGGGTTTTTAACGTTTTTAAAGAATTCATTACAGGTCCATATATTCACTACAAAACTTCTTGGGGATTTTTTTTGTTTTGTGTTGACAGGATAAATCAGTTTAGGTTGGTTCATTTATTTGATGTGTTGCTGACAAGCTCCCACGTTGGGTGTTGAAAATGTTTAACCGTATTTGACGAAGAGGGGCAGGAAAAGGTAAAAAAATTCCCACTGAAGATACTGGAGCATCCTGCTGCCAGGAGGGACCAACCCAAAAGCCCTGCAGAGTTAAGAGAGGGATGGGAGCATTTACAGAACCTGCTGAGAGATTCCCTGGGCTGAAAGTACGTCTGTGACTGAAAATCATCTTTAACCTGGTTATCTTGGATACAGAGATGGAAATCAGAGCATTGGGAATGTTGTTTAGCCTGTAAATGTTACAACTTCCATTTGTTAGTCAGTTGAGGTGGAAAATTGTTGATCAAAGCCAGTATGGAAAGGGAAATAAAGGATGGAGGGGGGTTTTTCCTGGGGGTGCGGAATCGCTGAGGCGAATTCTCTGCCCCGGGCAGTGGAAGGAGCGGGTGAGGCAGGGGGTGACACAGGTAACAGGTGACAGCCCTGGCTGGCTCAGGGAGCCAGAGCTTTGTGAGAAGCTGTTGAACTCTGGAGCTCTGAAGGCAGACAGAGACAGAAAAGGCCCTTGTCCTAGGTTGCAATATAGGTGTATTCAAGTATTCTATTACCACCAGCTGTGGGCTGTTAGCTGTTATCACCTGGTAAGGACCCACTCCGGATGACAGACAATAAGCCATCCGTTAGCTGTTATCACCTGCTAATGACCCACCCCGGATGACAGACAATGGGCCATCAGGGACCCACCGCATGACTCATGGACTTATCTCATCCCATTGTGGGATGCTCTGCCCAGAAGGGAGGAGCCAGGTGTTCCCACCTGGATATAACCTGGCTTTGGAACTGCCTGAGCTAGCCCTGTCTACTGGGTTCCCAGAGGACGAGAGCTACCACTGGACCCTCAGCTGGAGACCAGACCTTCACAGGATCACCGCTTGAACTGAACTACTTCAGTTGGACTGCTACCACCACCCTAACCGGGTGTCAGGTTGTATCTGACTTTGTCAGCGTTTTTCCTTGTATTATTTCACTTATTTCTAATTTCAGTCTTGACTTGTGATCTCCCACTGGTTTGTTTTCAAACCAATACAGCCCTTCAGATCTTTTTGTGACTTCTGCAAGCTTTTGTCTCTCCCTTTTTCCTTCAAAGCAGAGATTTTACTTTGTGCTTTTTTTTTTCCTCCTTTTTTTTCCCCTTCCCAGTCCTGTTCAGGAAAGGCTTTCCTGAGAGCCAGGCTTGAACTTGGCACTCTCAGCAAGGCTGGAGCTCCGTGTCTGCACAACTGTCCAGGATAAACTGCTGGATTAATATTTCAAATGACTTCCTAATACAGCCAGCAGCATGGCAGGGATCCAGGGAGCAGGGTTTTCCTGCTGAAATCTGCCTGCTCCTCTTAATACACAGCTATAAACTGTTTATTTTTAATACTGCTCAGTGGAAAGAGCAATGTTTTTGCTAATGGCAAATTCTGACACCCTTCTTTTGGCCTTCCACCAATTTTATTTCTACTTCTGTGGATTGTGCTTACTTTTTTGGGGGTGGAATGCTGGAGACTTGAGCCCTGTTAGTTTGCAAGTCTATTGCTGTAAATCTCTCTGGAGTTAGAATATCTTTATTAGAATTTTATTATCATGAACTCTCCTATCAGACAGCTTTAATTTAGATACACAAAGCTTTGGTTGTGTTACCATAGCTTTTATCACCTTTTCAGTCAGTTTAACAAAGGACAGTATTTTTTTCACTGCTGCAGAAATTGCCCATTTCAAATGATTCTGAACTTTTACAATCAGTTTTTTCTGAGGTTTGGGTTTTATCTCATGGCATTGGTGACTCCAGAGGAGCTGATTTTGCATCACCCACTGTAAGATCCTTCAGGCCCAAACCCCAAAATGTCTCATTTATATCCCTAATCCCAGAATTCATGAAGCCAGGATGGTTGTGACAGCTCTGAACTTTTTTCATTTAGAATATTTCTCCTTGCATACATTCATAAGCAGATTATTTGAATTATGTTGTTAGTTGAAATTTCTTAACCCTTTAAAGTCTCTAGGGATAAAAACCAGGGGGGTAACCTCTATGTGTTCCAGTTTGAGTCCAGACAATATATTTGGGGGCACTGAAATAAACTGCTAAGAGCATCTGTGTGGAGGAATTCAAGTGGGAATCTATGACTTCTCAGGATGAAGTTTTCAAAAAAAATCTGTCAGTTATGAACCATGGAAAACTGAGTCCCACCCAGGGTATGGCAGGGGGTGGGACTGGATGGGCTTTAAGGTGCTTCTGACCCAAACCAATCAGGAATTCTCTTTGTTCCGTGTTGCAGACTGGGCATTTTCCAGCTGCCAGAACCTCCTCTGTACATTTTTTAAGCTACAATCAAGAGCTGTCCAGGCAGGGGATGTTTGTTTGCTGCTCACTCTGCTGGACCCTGGGGCTCCTGGGTTCCAAATTCCTCAAAAGGAGAGCAAATTCCATCCCACAGAACTGCCCAGAGGAGAAAAACCAAGAAAGGCTGGCTGCAAACAGTGCAGAGCATTTCTCCTGGTCCTCAAGGTTAGTTTAGCTCCCTATAATTTGATTTACCAGGGGCAATCACTCTGATTACCTCTGTCAGATCACAGAGCACAAGAAAGCAGAGGGTGGGAAGATCATGGAGTTTTCTGGTGCGTGTGCTGCCTCTCAATCTATCAGGATCCACGTCTCCTCAGAGGGAAGCTTTTCCAGGCTGATCACACCAGCAGATCCCTGGCATATGGCAAAGGGCTATTTTTTATTATTTACACAATGAATGGCAAGGAAGCACTGAGTGTCTTTGCTTAGAATTAATGCCTCATTAGCTGGGCTGTCATCGCCTCCCACCAGTGCAGATCCAGACAGGGAAGGTGATGAATTGTTCTGGTTGGGAGAATTGTGGGGATTCACAGAGGACTGGAGTGAGAGCAGGCCAGCAGAGCTGGGGAAGAGCCCGAAATTCTGACTCTGCCCTCCCTCAGGGTAGAGATAAATGTGCTCCTCACATCCAGCTGTGCCCGTGGCAGATGTTGCTGCTGTTACTGACTGGCTCCAACATTAGATACTTGTCACAGCTGCTGTACATGCGGGCTCTGACTATGGGGCACCATTCCCGTTTCCAGAGGGATTTTTGCCTATCCTGTACTTCTCCTATTGCTGTTGGATGCTTTTGTACCTCAATTGCTCTCACAGTTTACCACATTTCAGAGGGATTTGGAGGATATATTTTATCCAGCTGCCTTTTGTGGATCTGGAGATCTGTCCTGAGTCCTTTCCTGTTTGGAAGCAGGAATTGTGATTACTCCCACAGAGCAAGGAGAAGGAGGACAAGGGAAGGTGGAATCCGAAATAAAAAAAAAACCACCACAATTCCAGCTGTTCTATTGACAGGCTCAGGTTCAGGTGTTGTTCCTCCCTGGGGAAGTGGCGGGGATGTAAAACTTGGAGTTTTCTTGGGTGGAGAACTTGGAGTCCTCTTGGAGCCCTCATGAAGCAGGGATGGGGTGAGGGCAGAGTTAATGTGACCTCCAACCTGGCTCCAGCACGTGGAAATGTCCTCATTAATGCTCTCATTTTCCCTCTAATATAATAAACATTCTGCGTGTTGATAGCAAAGAACCCAACAAACACAAAGTAATCCATCACTTTTGAGGAAATTGCCTGGAAAGACAGAAAAAAAACCCACTGTTCCCTGTGCTGCTTTTCTTAGTCCTGTTTTATTGTTTCTACTTAATGAACTGGCAAATAAATTACAAAAACGTGTTTTATAAGCCCGTTCCTTATTAATTCCATATTTGCTGCAACAGGTTCTTACATTAATGAATCAAGGAGATGGAAGAGCCTGGTAATTTAATTGCACAATTACCATTGCTGTAACATTTGTTTTAAGGATGTGACAAAGCTCATGGATGTTTTATTTATTTATTTCAAGTGATCGTCAAGTTAATATTTGAAATTTAAAAAAAAAGTTTATATTATTTCCTCTCTCTGCCTTCTCTTTTTTTAAAAATTATTATTCATCTGTTAAACTGAAAAGGAGATATATTATTTCTATATATCTCTATATTCTAAATATTTCTATGTATTTCTATAT
The DNA here is from genome assembly GCA_013398015.1 of Oreocharis arfaki. NCBI lineage: Eukaryota > Metazoa > Chordata > Aves > Passeriformes > Paramythiidae > Oreocharis > Oreocharis arfaki. Next base: position 14,320 of record VZRR01005331.1, read on the forward strand.
CCATCATTTTCTGTATAAACTTTTAACACTTCATCTATTTCCATGTTTGAAGCTTTCCTAATGAAACAAATTCTTAAAATGGGGCTTTAAAAACCTTCCCTGGTGGAAAAAAAGGATTCACCGAGGAAGGAAACATCTCCCATTAATCCTGGGAGTGGATGAGGTATTATTGTTATTAATTCCAGTAATTAGGAGGAAAACATAACAAATTACTCCTAATAAGCCTTTCAGACAGGATTTTCTTTTAATCTCCAGGCTCATTTATATTTATTTTTTCGATTTTCACCAGCTGAACTTGGCATTCTCTGCACACTCTGCAATGGCCTTTATTTGTTTGCTGATAGACACAATCCAGTGGCTGAAATCAAAGTGCTTTGGGGTTAATTCATTTTATTTTAACAGCCAGGACAAGATATAAGGTAAAGGTACTTACAGTTTTTCAGTTTGTGGAAGGATTTCCACTCTGTCCATACATTTCTTCCTTAATTCTTCTAAACATGGGAGTTCTTGTGATAAAAGACAAAGGAAGTTACTTCAAGGAAAAGTAACTCCACACCAGCCCTTTTTAGTAACTTTGGCACCTCAAAATGATCTCTAAATGTGACATTTTTGGGGGTTTCTTTCTCTTCATGGTTCCAGGAGCATTTTGGTTGATGGAGATTCCTTCAGAATTCTGATCCACACTCTAGGCATGTTTTTAACTCACCTGAAAGTTTTCTTTACTCCGTTTTCATGGGAGCTGCAGTTCTCCCAACCCGTGTAATCTTCCTCCCAAAGAAGGTTTTCACATCTAAATCTTTGTTTGTCAAAACTATGCTGGGATTTAATTATTTTTTCTTTTGAGAGGGTAAGAAGGGGAAACTTGAGACAGTTGCAGGAGACCTTGGAAAGAAAATTTTGAAAGTATCCTGAATTTCCAGAGTGGGGAATTTTCATAAGCACTGTGGGTTTTTCTCTTGTGGGCTTTGGGTTAAAAATCCTACTTTTGGAAATGGGATGTGGTTTCTTCCCTTGCTCTTTTGGCAGTTTCCATTCAGTTTAAGGCTTCTGAGTATAAACATAACAAGGAATTGTTTACTTTTTTTTTGTTTTAAATCCTTTTTGGAATAAATAGTTGGCTGAAAAATCTTTTTTGGAAATTAAAACCAGTGCAGGGAAAGGAACCTTGAGCTTCTGCTTTCCAGCTCTTGTTGTAATCAGCAATTATTTATTTTAAATATCTTTTCTCACACGCAATGGAAGTATTTTTAACTATCTTTAATTTTTTTCCACATTGAATGCAGAGCTGCATAAGTTCCTTGCAGGGCTGCCCACGTGTGTCTTCATAACCCAGCATTAACCAGTTGCTGCTGCCAATTCAGATTTTCTGTGGGTTCAGTTCTTCTCCTTCGGGTAGCTTTTTTTCTGTGGTTTTGGGTCAGTTTTAGGTCAAGATCTAACCATAAATTTTTGCTGTGCATTAGAGAGGAAAAGAGAACATTTTCTTCTTGTTTCTAGTGAACGGGAGGTTCAGTAGTTGACCTGGAATATTTAAAAAAATCAACTTCACCTTGAACTCCACAGTGTGAGCTGCTCCTGCTGTTCCTTACAATGTGAATTTTATCTCTTACTCTCTCTTACATTTTTACCTGTTATTTATTTATAAGGCAGAATTCAATATTTTCTCTTGTTCCACTTGCTTAATCTCTCCCTTTTCTTCTCCGTGTTCCACCAAAAATCTTCTAAACTCAGAGCTTTGTTCCCAAATCTGCAGCTGCCTGTTTCTTCTATTCCAGGCATCACCTGAGCACCACATATTTAATTTTTTTTTTTATCATGGAGACAACCAGTTCTGCAAAGGATGATGTGGTTAGAAAACCTCTGAGGTGTTTGGAACAACTTGGAAAGAGTTAATGTGTGGTCACAGCTGCCAAAGCTGAGCCATCTGCTGGGTTCAAAGTTGATTAAGTATCACTGCTTTTAAATTAATAAGGGCTCTGTTAGAAGAGTAATTGGAAGTTGCATAAAATACGGATTTGGGACTTTGGGTATAAATAATAGAGCATATATTTGATAAGAGCTTTAGACTATTTCTATAAAAAGTTCCACTTTCATGATTACTGCAGCATTAAAATCTGTAATGTTTGTTGTCTAATCCCATCTAAAGATTAGGATTACTAGCACGGCATTATTTCCTAAACCCCCAGGCCCAAGTTTCCCCATTATTAAACACCTGGGGGCCGGGGGAGGCAGTGAGATTTGCCCTTCAGGAGTGGAGTGGAGTTCCAAGCCCTGGGAAATGCAGGTTCCCTCCCATTTGTTTTCCAGCTTTAGAAAGAATGTCCCTAATTCCATCAGGACCATGGACAGTGAGAGGAAATGAACGATGGGATGGACAAAAAGGAGCAACCAGGATCTAAGCAAGGCTGGAGGCGTGACTGTGTTCTACCTTCATTGGGAGAAATTTGACTTACCAGGAATATTTAAATTAAGTTTTAATTAATTAGTATTTACCCCTGTCAGTACTCTCCAAGAGGACTATTTTACAGGAATGCAGCCAAAAGTTTTTTTAAAAAATTGTTTGAGTTCAAGCTGCAGCAAAGCTGCTGGAAGGGGCCTTATGTATGCCAGAAAAGCTCAGGAGTTGAGATTATCCCTTGGGGCATAGGAAAAATTAGATTAATATTCCTGGGAAAAAATTAGATTAAATATTCCTGTTTTGACTGAGTCAGATCAGCCTCAAACCTTTGTTTCAGCAACTCTGGTTCTTTGTTTTAATTTCTTCCCAGCATTTCTCTTCCTCACAAACAGCATCTGCTGCCTCTTTTCTATCTAAGGTGGAAGTAGAGGGTGACAATGCTGTGAATAACTGGGGAAATCCTCCCTGCACATTTCCAAATACAGGAATAGGGTCACTCCCAAGCTCCTTTTGGTCCATCCTGACCAAAGGAATTCTCTCCAGGGTGATGTGAGGAGCTGCTGTCCCACTGAATTAACTTGAAAAAATGATTGTTTGCTCTTCCGAAAAGGCACTAGCACCCACCTATACATGAGCACTATTTGGAACTGCTCCAGCTCACATTCTCCCTCTGGATTCATCCTGGATCCCTGTTAAACCTACTGTGATTTAAGCTTTCCTGGTTTGCCAGTAAAACCTGGGATAAACCAAAAAAAAAGAGAGAGAGGAACAAGGCAAGCTCAGTTTGGAATGGAATTGATCCAACCTCCCACCAGCTGCCTTCACTGTGGAGACACAGAAGCTCCAAAAGGAATTAACACAGTATTACTTCTCCTTTCCTACCTTTTTTTTCCCCGTTAAACTCTATGAGGAACTTGAAGGAAAAAGCGTTTTGTTGCGTATGAATGGGCAAAAAAGCCAAATTTGCTACAGATTCCTGCTTGCTTCAAGTTTCTGAAACTTGGGTTCTCCCACTGAGATCCTGTAACAACAGTGCCCAGAGGCTTCTCCAAGCCCCCAGGTGTTCAAGATGCACTGGAAGCTGATAAAAGGTGGCTTGTGGCAAGTGGAAATGGTCTCCTTTAGACCTGGATTTAATTTAGGGGATTCCAAATCACCCTGCAGCACCTCCTGGGTTTGATAGCAGCAGAGAACTCCGCACGAGGCTGAGGTGGCTTCGAGAGATGGGCTCGGGCTGGTTTTGCAAATATTTGTGTTCTTATGAAAAGTATCTGTACAGGAAAAGCTGAAAGAAAACAATAGCAAAGGATAGAGAAGAATCCAGTCAGACAACCACCATGAATTAGATTTATTTAAGTATTTTCCATTTTTCTGGCTGCCTTTCAGAATGTGTTCAAATAGCTCATATTTAGTCACTGTAATATGTTTTTTCTTTTAAACAAACCATTAAGGGGCATTTTTAAGGATGCCTCTATCTGTGCTGGCATTCAGAGGTTTCAGATCAACATTAAGTATTTTATTGGTCACATTCCTTCGAAAACAAAGTCTCATCCCACACCTTCCCGGTTTTATACCCAGGGATGGACTGGGCAGTGTCTGCACGGAGATGCAGATCTGGAGCCAGCTGGGACTTTCTAGCCTCTCTGCTTAACGTAACTCACTTTAATTTCTGTCTTTTCAGTTTAAATTCTCCCAAGGTGAAATTCAGAAGATTTAAAAATAAATTCTGCTGTTCCATTGCCTAGAAGACGAAAGAAGTGATCAGATTTAGGACTGGCTGCTCTCCTTTTGCTCTGATTGTTTCTTAATTAAATGGAGCCACACTTGGGCTTTTTTCTTCTGTCCACTGCAGAAGTTTTAATTGTACCACAATTATTTAGGGGGTGAAGAGATGGATTTTTGTTTTATTGGTGGCTTTTTAGGAGTGGAAGAGGAAATTATGTTGTTACCTCCTTTCTAAGCATTTAACTTAACACACAAAGAAATCACAAGCCGTTGCTAATTGATACTGAAACTTGATCTAAGTCAATTTGTTTGGAATTTAGGATTAAATTAATTTAAATAACTTTTGACAACACAGTCTTGTGACAGGTTCTTCCTTGTAAGTTCCCCACCGAAGTAAATCACTTTCAGTGAATTATTTACGAGACAGTTTCATAGGGAGAGCTTCCAAAACCCCTCCAGGCAAGAATAAAATGATCTTCAGTGTTCCAGTCACAATTTATTCGGATGATTGGTTGCCTTTCCTCCTCAGGGAACACTGGGGGTTTATGAGCTCCTGCCACAGGACAGGAGGTGCCAATTTCTTGCACTGGGCCGAAGTGGGGAGTTTTTCCCCCAAATTTGTCATGGAGATTTGCAGGGCATTGCACAAACCAACTTCCCTGCTTTGTTTGCTTGTTTGTTTTTAATTATTTCACCTCCACAGTGTGTGATTTGGTGATAAAGGAATGGCTTTTCCAGGCTGTTTTGTTCTCTCATGTGGGTGTTTGAGTGTAGACTCTGCAAAACTTCATGGAAATCCAGTTTATTTCTGTGGAGGGGGAAAAATCCCGAAGTTAAATGTGGATTTTATCGTTCCAAATATTTCAGGGATGCTGAGTAAGTTCCTGCTCAGCCTGTCCTGCTCCTGCCATCCCTCATCCCTTGCAAAGGACTGAGGAATCACAGCCCTGAGTCCTATGGGGAGCTGGATTCTCATAGGATTGGGGTGCTCTGCTCCTCCCACTCCTCTGCTCCAGCAAATTCAACTTTTTTAATGGGATTTCTGCAAATTATTGCACAGGGCTGTGCCCTAATTTTGTTCACTTGCACTTTAGGGAAAGGAAGAAAAATAAAAAAGCAGCAAAATGGTAATGCAGAGTCAGGATCTCCAGGTTTTTCACCCAAGGGTTCTGCCTTTCTATGTATAAGTTAGAATTTTCTACAGCAACTAGGCTTGGGCTGTTGGAAAGTCAAACATAAAACTGGCATTAAATAATTCTTTTTGATTAATTAGAAAAAACCAAAACACCACGATTACCCAAAACCTCTCAGTTTGTAAAATTTGGGCAGCTCAGTTTTGGAAAGAAAAGAGGAAAGGGCTGGGAAATGACCATGCTGTACTTTTTCATTACTTTTATAAGCATTGACAAGCTTACATTTCTTCCTCAAAACCCTTTTATTCTCTGCAGAACCCCTGATGACACCTGCAGGGATGTGAACTCAGCTTGTCCTTCTGACACTCACAACGTTTCATAGCTGATAATAACAGAGAAAAATGAATAAAATCCCTGTTCTGTGATAACTCCTGAAAAGGCCTTCGGCAGATGGTTTATTTAGCCTGGGATTTTCCAGAAGATCCTGGGGACTGGGTGCCTAATTCTCCTAAACCATTGAGTGGATCCAGCTTTTCTTTCAATAATCCAACCTAAAACCAGTTCAAAACTGCCCAAACTTGATGTGTGTCATCCACATGTAAATATTAGATTTAATATTTCAAATCATATCTTACATTAATTTGATTAAACTCCCTGCCAATGTTTATAACTGGTGTGAGAATCCATCTTCTCCACAGATTTTTCACAGTAATTAATCATTATTTCATGAAAACTTAAAATAAAGAGGCCAAACTCATGTTGCATTCCCTTGAATGCTTGAAATGTTTCATCTTCCCTGCACAGGAATTGGAGCAGACCCTTTAGACAGATATCAGGGCCCCTGATCATTTTTTTTCTGCTGCCTTCTGGCTCTGAGTGCTGCTGCTAAAATTATGAAAGGGATTAGAGGGTTTCATTCTCTTAAATGTCAGGGTGGGGAATATAAAATATGTGGGTTTATAAGCAGCTCATCAAGGATAACCTTGATTATTGAGGCTTGTTTGAGCAGCAATTCCCAGTTTTCAGCCCCCATCACCGGATGCGTTTATTTTCCTCCCTGTGTTCAGTTGATTATTGTTCTTTTCTGGGCAGTGAGGTAGTAAAGATGACCCAGATATCCTGCTTAAGCCAAAACTGGGGACACAGAATCTCTCCTGTTGCTTAAATAGGAACAGTTCTAAAGGGGTTTTGTTGCTGTTGGATATTAATTTGAAGTTTGGTGTTAGTTTTAAAGATAACAAAAGCATTTCTCAGGATGAGAACGTTGATCAAACACAGAGCACAAGAGCCCTGAATGTCTGAGTTCTTGTGAGAGCCAGAAATCTCAAAATCCTGGAATGGTTTGGGTGGGAAGGGACTTTAAATCCCATCCAGTGCCACCGCTGCCACGGGCAGAGACACCTCCCGCTGTCCCAGGTGGCTCCAAGCCCCGTCCAGCCTGGCCTGGGACGCTTCCAGGGATCCAGAGGCAGCCACAGCTTTTCTGGGAATTCCATCCCAACCACTTCCCACCCTCCTTCCTCAGAGGGAGGATTTTTTTCTGTATATTTAATCTAAATTTCCCCTTTCCCAGTCTGAAGCCATTACTCCTTGTCCAGGATGAACAGTCTCCCTCCAGCTTCCTTGGCAACCCCTTCGCATACTGGGAGGCTGCTCTGGGACATAATTTTAGTCTCATTTCTGCGACTTCATGCATCGGCAGGGGGAGAATGCTGGGTTTAATTCAGGATTTGCTGTGTTTCTGTGTGTGGCCTTTCTGCAGAGGTTTGCCCAATCCCTGGAATTGTCCCAGGCCAGGCTGGATGGGGCTTGGAGCACTCTGGGATAATGCAAGGTGTCCCTGCGTATGGCAGGGGTGAAACTGGATGATTTTTGAGGTCCTTGCCCTCCCAAATCATTCCATGATTCCAGTAAATACACTAGGAGCTGATTTTCCACCTGCTGTTTAGCTGGAGCCTGAATCTCCAGGCTCTGTAAGAAATGCCTGCAATAATTTGAAGATTGTTTGTTATTTTACCGTCTAAGTTACCTCAGAAGATGCATTTTCTGTTCCTCATGACCTGGTTCTCAGGAGGCATCTGCAAATTCCTAAATGTCTGCGTTCATCTCCCTGCACCCCCTGGAATTCTGAACCTACAACAGAAGTGTGGAAACCTTGTTTTATTTTGTGTACTTTGATGCCTTTAGGACAATACTCTTTGTTTTGTTTTGGTTGGTTGGTTGGGGTTTTTTTTTGGTTTTTTGTTTGTTTTTTTTTTAAGAAGAGAGGAGAATACTTGGGAACAGCAAGAAAGTCTGAAAAAGGAAATTCTGCTTGTTCTGGATTTGTGTTATTCTGAGTGAATAACAGGAGAACGAGGCAAGAAGCATCCTGGGAGAGGACTCAGCTTGGCTTTAGGGAGCTCTTTTTACTCTGAAAGTGCTCATGAAACAAAGCTCCACAGTAGAAGAGAAAACTTCATCTCAAATCCCCCAAAAATATTCCATGTGAGAAGGGGGAGGTTGGAAAGAAAGATTTATTTTGCTGTTTACAGACCTCTTTGCAGTTAAAGAGAAAAAAAAAATCCTGAGAGCTTTTTTGAGTGGCAGCTGGGAGCTTTGGCCAGCGACAGACTTTTTAACCTGGAATATATTTATAGACAGAAAAGAGATTGAAAAAGTTCTTTATTTGGGGCTGGGGCACACAAAACTGCTTTGAAAGGAGGCTGAGGTGTTGAGGCAGAATCCCAGAGAAGTCAAGGGGCCTCTGAAGGTTAAATTCAGTTGTCCCTGAGAAATTTGTCACCTTGGGGGATTTTATTGCTGACTTTTAATAGAAGGAATGGGGAAAGAGGAAACCCCTGTGAGTTCGACTGGGAATTTCCCTGTCTGGGAGGATGTGCAGGGAAGTTGTTGGCATTTGACTTCCCTCTGTTGTGTGAGTTTGAAAGGGCTTTTCAAATGCAGCTGATGATTTGCAGGTCAGGCTGATTTTCTGGCCTACAAAGGCCAAAACGAAGAGTTTTTCCTCTTCCCTATCCCTTCTAAGCAGAAAACTGCCAACTTTTCAGTTATTCCCACTTAAAACCATTGTCCAAGTGCTGCCAAGGTGGCTCAGCTTTAATAATTTGGCTTTTCTGGGAGTCAACAGGAGCTCCAGGCCTGAGGGAGCTCATGTAGCCTCATTTCTGGGGGCTCCTTGTCTTATCCATCATAATTTAATAAGTTTTATTTGGAGGTTCTGTTGTGAGTTTCCTCATTCCTAAGCATGGGAGAGTCTATTCAGGAAATAAGGAGTATATGAAATATATCATATATAATGTTTGTTCCTTATTAAACAAATGAAATAATGTAATTTAAAGCTGATGTGTTTGTTTCCTGTTCTTCCCTTTGTGCAGAACTGACAATGCCTGCATTGTTGTGTCTGCATTCTTGTGGGTGTTACAAACTTAGGGGCATTCTGAATTTCTGGGTGGGAGGGGGAACAGGAACTAGCAGAAAATCCCTGTTTTTCTGTGGTGTCTTTCTGCACTCCTTGGGCACTGATCACACCCCACGGCCAGACACAACAAAGCATTTTTTGCCATTTTTCAGCCACTTAAACCAACTGCTTTTTACAGTGTTGGATATCCCAGTGTATTGTTGATATCCTCAAAGCCAAGCTTAGATCCACACTTGGAGCACATTTGTCTCATGGAAGGAAAATTGTTGTCACCTCCCTTCCTCCCGTTTTCGGTTTAAGATGTAAATTGTCAGTTTTTTGTTCCCCTGTTGTGACAAGGCTGTGCTCAAAGTGGGCTCATCACGACACCAACACACCCGGAATAATTCTCTGCTGGAACTGAATCCGAGTTTTTGGGATGTGAATGTCTGAGCCCTGACCACTGTGGTTTTAAAATATCCAATTGCAGCAGAATAATGGCATTAATAAATTCCCACCCCTGAAGGGGAAAATGTTGCCTCCTGAGACTGTGTTCCATCCTGTTCCGCAGCCATAACCCTGCAAAATCCAGTGCTCAGGAAACTGGGACAGGCTCTGCCTGGTGTGGGAATCAAACCCACCTGAGGATTGATTCTCCTGTGGGTTCTCAGATCTCCTGGGAGGCTAGTAATTTCCTGTGCTCTAAAGGCATCCTCTGTCTGTTTGAAAAGAGGAAAATTAATCTTTTTCAGGCATTTTCTTTTGTTGACCTTTCTTAGGCTCTGCTATATGGAAAAAAACCCTCTAAAATCACACTTTTGTTCCCAGTTTGCTGCTCATGTGTGCTCTAATTAAACTACAGTTCTTAACCTTTATGGTTAGAGTTGGTTCCAGTCAAATGTGGATGAGTTAAACACCTTTGTCTGAGAGGCTTTGGACATCATTCTCACAGAGATAAATAATATTTAAGAAATGAATGCTTCCAGGAATTCCCCTTGCCCTCAGTGGGAAATGCTGAGGAAACAAGACTGGGTGTTTTCCTCTAGACTGCAAGGAGTTTATATGGAAATATTTTTAGGGATTTAATTAGGGAGAGAGAGAAAGAACTTCCCAATTCTGAATTACCAACAGAGGGAGGACAGGAGGCAAAGACTGGGGACCTTGGCAGGTCCTGTTGTGGTTTTTTGCTTCAGCCCAGAACAAACACAGCCATGAGAGCTCTCCCAGGACAAGGAATTCTCATCCTGCAATGCTCTGACAGGCAGGAGAAAGTCACCTCTCATTTTGTTGTTGTATAGCAGCACTGGTCAAACATTTTATAACTTATTTTGGGTAATTTAATCCAATTAACATGCAGCTAATTTAGCATGACGAGCTGTAGCTGTTCAGCTCCAGCTTTGTTAGTTAAATCCAACATTAAGTCATTGTCCTGACACCCCAAAGAGGTATAATCAGTCACTGATTAATTAGCACCAGGATGTCAGGCTCTAATAATTGACTAAAGTTTATGTTGTCAAAAATGGCTTTTTGGTGAATTTTATGCACTCAGTGAAATGGAAAACACAGCCCTAAAAGCCACGGGCAGATCTCAGCGGGGACCTGCAGGGTTTGTTTGCCAGGTTAATTCAGGAACATCCTCCAGTGCTTTCTGCAGCTGACACAGCTCCAGTAGCACCTTCCCACTGCTCCTTGCAGAAAACAGATTGTGTTTTTGTGAGTAAAAACTGTTTGCTGTGAGTGGCACAAAACATCAAATGGGTTCTGAGCGTGTTGGGAGAGGAGGCTGCAGGAGCATCCTTGGGTTGTCTCGGACAAGAACTGCTTTGAGACAGGGATCTGGAGGGAGAGATGATCCTCCAGTGCTTCCTGAGTTGCTCCTCCTTCTATGCTTCCTGATCTGCCCCTTCTTCTGTGCTTCCTGATCTGCCCCTTCTCCCTTATGAGGTGGATTTTGCTGTGTCTGTGCTGTGGGAATGTGGAGCTGGCCTTGGAACACTCAACATGTGTATGAGGGAGGGTGAAAGGGAAAAAACCAGCCCAGGGTTGTGCCAGGAGCTGTTACAGAGAGGGCACCTGAGTCTGAACCTTTTTATAGAGCGGATAGTGCTGGGATATTTATTTTAACTGGTCCTTTTATGTGAAGGAGCCTTAAAGAGATTTCTTACTTTGAGTGTTCAGCCAGGGAAGGGATGAGAGCCTTGTGTGGGTCCGATCCATCCCAGGTCTGGTTACCTGAGGATGGTAACTGGTGCTGCTTTTGGCTGCAGGGAGTGGGTGACTACATCAGATTTTGGGAATTGTGCGTGTTTGTACCCCTGTTGGAGGAATAGTGATTGCCTTTTTGGTTTAACTCATTAGAGAAGCTGCTGGAGCTTTCAGGTCAAGCACCATCCACCACTGGAGATGATTTTCTTCACCCCTGAGGGACACAAGAGGATTGTTTGTATTTATTTTTATAACCACAAAGAATGATGTGTGTTTTCAAGGTGAGTGCCAGTCGTGCAAATGCCAATGTTTTATTTTTCCTGAATTCCCCTTAAAAAAGGAGAGAATTGTCTGACAGGAGCAGATGAATAACTCATCTGAGAATACCAACAGCACCTGCTTTTCATTCCCAGACCTCAAAAAACTTCTCAAAGGAAGCCAATAGCGTTTTTATATACAACATGTATACAGTAAATAAATAAAACAGTGAGAAAAGGGAAAGTGACCTTCCCTGAGGCCACCCAATAAATAACTTGGCAGACTGGGAGAAGAATTCCTTTCACTTGAGCTCCTTGCCAGAGATAAATATCAGAAATGGCACAATTTGGAGTAGGGACCTCAGTCCTGCACTTGGTTCAGGAACCAACACGGGGGTCCAATGTCCAAGAGCGGCATTAAAAACATGCTTGGGATATAATCTATTAATGATCAGTTTTCCTAAACTCTGAATTAAGGGGTTTGACAAGAAGCTGTTTGAAGGCTTTTGAAGTGGTGGACTCCTAGTGTGTGTTTGAGGCATCCATTCCTTTAGGAAAAAGGGTAAATAAATTCCTAATTTCCTGGGAAATGAACCTGAAGAAGGAATTGTGTGTCAGGCACTGCAGGGAGAGTAGTGAGCTGACCCTTCTTCCCCTGGGTCCCTCCACTAAAGAAGGCAAAGGCTCTTGGAAGGGCAGTGACTCTGAGCTTCCGTGGATGCCTTTGCCAGGCTGGGAATTGCTCTGTGCCTCCTTTTCCAGGATCCTCGCTGGGATTTGTCACTTTTAAATCTTAACTACACCTCAGGTCAGGGGAGTGCAGTTTATGAGGTGGTGGGAACACAGAGAGCAGTAAATACCTGCCTTTTACGAGTGTCATTTCAATCCAAATTCCAGGTTTGTTGCTCGTGCCAGAGACCGTAAAGCCCCTCTAACAATCTAAACTTTGACTCAAGGCTCATAAAGCAAACTCCAATGGTAATGAAGTTTCTTTCAAGGTTTGTAGCCACAAACAAATCAGGATGTCACAGCCTGGGGACAGACCTGGAGCTGCTGCCCCTCTGAGCTCTGCAAGGTGAGGCACTGGAGCTCTGGCAGCCTTTTCAGGAGGGACGGGATTCCTTGGAATTCCTTCCCTGAGCGTTTTCTGCATTTGGGAATATTGCAATGTGCATAAATATGGGAACTTTCTACAGCTGAACCAATGCTTTGGTATGGAAAACCATTGATCTTTCAGGGATGATGGTTCTTGGGTCTGTCCTGGACAGACCTTATCTTTTTATTTTTTAATAAAAATGAGTAATTTGCTTGTTGCAGCCCTGCCAGGCTGGTGTCTGGTCCATAACACCTGGTTTAGCTCAATCGTGGCCCCTGTTTTTGTCAGTGGTGGCAGATGAAGCCCATAATGAAAAGGCCACTTGAGCTGTGATTCAACAAATGCTTCTTTATGTTCATCTGTTTAATAACAACTATTAATAGATCTCTGAGAAAAAGTAGGTCTGGCTTACTGAAAGTCTTTTATGTGACACTGATTTTTCACAATTTAATGTTTATGGGAAAATTTAGGCTCAAATAACTCAAAATGAAGGAGCCCAAAGATAATTGTGGGGTTTAACATCTCTCCTTCACTACAGTGTGAATTCCACCTGGTCACACTGAATTCTCTGAATTCTCACCAGTGTGGCTGATGGAAATATTGAGGTTTAGGGGTGATGTTTAATCAAAAAATCATGGAATGGTTTGGGTTGAAGGGACCTTAAAACTCGTCCAGTCCCACCTGGGACACCTTCCGACAGCCCAGGTTGCTCCCAGCCCTATCCAGCTTGGCCTTGTCATTGCAGTCACATCACAAAGTCTTCATTTTGTGTTTGTTCTTTTAATTCAGAGCCTTCAGTGACATGGCACATGTAAAACTTGATCCTCATTTGCTGTCACTCCTCTGTGCACACACCTGAAGGGGGAGGACATGATTTATCTCTCTTTGGGGGGATGGTGAGGAATAAACTCAGTATAAACACCCCTGAGTGTGTGGGATGTGCCCCAGAGTGATGGTCGTGGGGTACAGAGTTCAAAAATAGGGTTTGGAAACCCAGACTCCTTCTCTGCTTCATCACTTCTGTGGTTTAAGGTTGGCTTCTGTAAGGTGGTGATGGGGTCGTGTTTCAGGAATTGAGACCTCCTCGGAAATGTCGCAATTCCAGAGACAGAGCTCGTTTGAGCCATGCTCTGCAGGCTGAACAGGGATCAGGGCCATTGTGAATCTTGTTCCCTTCGGGTTTTATGGCCAGATCCTTTTATTCTTTTTCATCTTCCCAGAATAAAAGGGTAGGGGAAGGGGAGAGGAGAGGAAATGATCTTATTACGACTTCTAAAAGTGGCTTTGTAGCTGAGAGTAAGAACCTCGGTGAAATGGAAATGGGACAATAAATTGTCTGTGCTTGTTCCTCACTGGCCTTTATTTTCATTAAACATTCACAGGCACCATTGCAGTTACTTAAATCAACATGATGACCCACTTTAAAAAGATCAGCTGGAAGAAAATACACCTTTAATTATATTCAGTGATGGCTTTATAAACTTTATGGAGTGAGTAAATGTCTTCATGTGCATGTGAGACTCCCCTATGAGCAGAGAGGATGGTGAGGCATGTCTGTGCATCTTCTGTGTAGTTGGTTAAAGCAACTTTACACCCACGTTACACCTCAGGGAAAAAGAGGAACAAGTCCCTATATGGAGTTTAATTAGGCACATTCTGCATTATAAACAATGAACTTTGGAGAAATCATGTCCCTACTGAAGCTGGTAATGCAATTCTCCTATGGGGCAAAGATTTCATAGAAATCATAAAATTTTCATAGCAGTTTTGGTGTCTGAAATTGTTCTGACTCTGAGGAAATTCCAGATAAAAGTTCAGTGCCTGCAGTGTCTTCACTGGGAGTATCTGTGTAGCATTTTTTCTTGGAAGAGCCTGAGTAGTGCATTCCTAATGCAGAAAAGGATTTGGGTCAGGTAATTAACTTCAATTGTATGAGTGCTGCAATTTAATTCATCCAGAGAACCCAGATATCCTCTCATGGCTGGCATCCTTTCCCTGAGGATGCAGAATGAGAGTTATCCAATCACTTCTCATTCATGGCAATTCTGAACCAGTCCCTTCACAGGAACCAAACAAAGGAGCAAACAACCAGGTACCCACTAATCCAATTTGTCTGTGATGAGAAGGTGAACAAGCTCAGCTGTGTCTTAATATTTTGTGCCTCCACTGGACTCCCAAAATTGTCTAAAGCACCATCTCCCTTTTGTTTTTTTTTTTGGCTCCCAGGCAGCCTGATTTCATAATGACAAGTATTATTTTATCCAAGTATTAAGAATCTGTGTTTGCTGCGTGACAACACACATTTTATCAGCCAGCAACAAGCATCATAAAATCAGTTTGCAGTAGTTCTTTCTTGGCAGCTTGATAATCCACACTGCAGAAATGAGATGTTCTCTGGGGCTCCTTTTCAGTGCTAATGTAGTGCATGAATGCAGAGCTTTTATTTTTAGTGCATTTTAGAATCAGGCAAATATATTATTTGGCATCAGACAGCACAAGTGCTCCTAGTTCTGGTCTGCTCCTGTTCCTGTACAGCACTAAATCTCCCCTTCCTAAGGCATCATCGTTCCCTGCTGTAATAAATGCTAAAAACAAATGAAAAAGAAGAATTCACATATAGCAGAGCTGAACTTTTGGAGATGGATTGCAGCAGCACTTTAACTTGCACTTCAATTCTGCACAAATTGCTTTCGATTTTACCTGCTTTGCATTTAGGAAAAAAAAACACCCCAAAATTCCATTTCCCTCGCAGATGCAAGGGCTGCCCCCACAGAGCCAGATTAGTCCCTGTCATCCTTGTTTGATCCTGCAAACTGTGTTAGCAACCCCTGGCAGCTCCAAATGAAGTTGCACGGAGGGAGAGCTCTCAATAGAAATCAATTTGCAGCACAAAATGCCTGATTTGCAGTTTTATGGCTTAAAACGCCTTAACTGCTGTGATTTATTGTTTGCAGTTAGGAGGGAAGGCTGGGGGGGTTGATTCTCCTGATTTGGGCTTTTAAAGTTTCATTAGTGGTGTTTGCCTTCAAATATTAAATGTAAAACAATGCTGTTAAATATCAAAGGAGTCTCAATCATTTCTGGATCCTAATCTCATGTGGGAATTTGCATCATATGCAGGATTTTTCCTGGTAAATGTCATGATTCTCCTTAAATTACCTGCAGTGTAATTGAAGCTACCCAAGGTGTATTTCAAGCTGCCCAAGAGAGGAAAAGTGAACCCCAGGGGCTGCTCAAGGTCATCAAACTGAATCTTAATTACTGAATGTATTTATAAATAATGGTGGCCATGGAATACAACAGAGGTGGCTGGATTGCTGTGTGGGACAGCTGCTCCACAGCCATAAAGCTGTTTTAGTGGAGGGGAATAATTTGGTAAATTTAAGATAAATTTAAGGTAAATTTTCCCCTTTCCTGAGGCTCAGTTCCAATAGAACCAAGCATGGAGTGACTGAACAGAGACTGGAACAGAACTGACAGGGAAGGCTTCAAATTAACTTCTTGTTCCTGTTGTTAGTGGGGATTTCATCCAAATTTCATTGGCAGCAGGAGAAGTTTTCTCTCTTTTCGCTCAGGCACAGAGTAACAGCCACACAGGGCTGTGCAGAGCAGGAATGCAGGTGTGGTCTTGGAATCCAGGTGTATTTTTAGAACCCAGATATATTTTTGGAATCCAGGTATATTTTTGAAATGCAGGTGTATTTTTACAATCCTGTTGTGTTTTTTGGAATGCAGGTGTATTTTTAGAATCCATGTGTATTTTTGGAGTGCAGGTGTATTTTGCAGTGCTGGACACATGCTCCTTTGGAAAGGAATGAAAAATCATCAAAGCTTCTGATATTTGACCTCACATTGCTGACACCAGAGTTTTTCTGGTGAGGTTTGGGTTATACTCCATTATAGACGATGGTTTCCTTCTCATAAACCACAAAACTGTTCCACTCTCATGTAGTGAAAACAATACAACATAAATGATTTTTCTACTATCTCCTGCTTTTAATTTTGAGGTTATTCATTACTATCTTTCAGTGCTGCCAAGTATCCGTCTGTTCATCCTCATTCAAGTGGCTTTTCTCCTTAAAACACAGGCATGAGAGACACCTCCATATCTTGATTAAAATCTCTAAATCTTTACATTTTAATTACTGCTCTGTATTTAATAATCCTTGCTCTGATTCCTTAATGTTGGGAAAATACACTTTCAAAATTACTGCTTGATCTTTGTTCTTGTTCTGGTGCATGAAATCCCACCACCCCCAAAACACAAAAATCATGGAATGGTTTGGGTTGGAAGGGGCTTTAAAGCCCATCCAGTGGCACCCCTGCCGTGGGCAGGGACACCTCCCACTGTCCCAGGGTGCTGCAAGCCCTGTCCAGCTTGGCCTTGGACACTTCCAGGGATCCAGGGGCATCCATGGAATAACCTGTGCCAGGATCTCACCACCCTCACAGGGAAGAATTTACCCCTAATATCCAATCTAAATCAGCACATGAAATCCTAGAATGATTTGGGTTAAAAGGTTACTCCTGCCATGGGCAGGGATATCTTCCACTATCCCAGGTTGCTCCAAGCTCCATCCAGCCTGGCCTTGGACACTTCCACCTTTGGAGAAAATGCACCTTGTCCTCTGCTTTGTCCCAACCAGAGGGTTCTGCCTTCACACAAATCCTGAGTATCTCAGGATGTATTTCCAAGCGTGGGAGCAGCAGCTGTGGAAATGAGCCACGTCACACAGGGAAAATGTGAGGCATCAAACAAAGCCCTCAGTCAGGTGGGTTGTTGTCAAGCTCCTGGATCTGCAGCTGGGATCTGTGTGGGAGGGAGGGAAACTGGGGGAGGGAATGGGAGAAGAAGATTTAAGAGCATTTTAGGACAAGTGCAGCTCTGGCAGTGTGAGCTCTCCATGTCTCTCCCGGGCTGGAGATGTGGGAGTTCCTGCCCTGGCAGAGTATGGAGCCGACGGCACAACACAGGCACTCAACTCCTTCCACTCCAGTGAAGTTTGGCAGCCTGGGAGATTTGCTTTGTGTTGTTTACAGGCTCTCTTTTCCCCTCTTTCATTACCCTTGTTTCACTTTCTGTAAAGATAACGTGCCTCAAAGTCAAGCACAAAAGGAGGCTGCTGATAGACAAGCTGCTTTTTATCATCTGCAGGGAATTACTGTCATTTGCTAAATGTGTGACCTGCTCTCTTCTGCTCTCTTTTGCATCTTGGAGAATTTGTGGTGCAGCTGGGAATCAGGAAAGTTGCCTTGGCAAAAATAAGCTGGTGCAGGGGCTGCGAGCTCTGGGATGGGCCAGCTCCATCCCTCCTTCTAAACAGCCCCAATTTGTGCCTCGGTGTCATTGGGAATGACTGACAACCAGAGCTTGGGTCTTCATCAATTTAAAACCATCTCGGAATATGCTGCATTCTGCTTTTTATTTTATCAGTCAGGAATTTGGTTTCTTTTTTGGTTTCTTTAATTTTCATTGTGGGGAATTTTTGGTTTCTTTTATTTCTTAACTTTTACCATGGGGAACATTTTTGTTGCTATTGCACAGATGTGACTTTCTGGCCACGAAATTCAGCTTAGTGCTACCAGAATCCTTCCTGGTGTTGGGTTCCCACTTCCCAGCTTTCATTTTCCTTAGCAGGAAATGCATCAGGAGCTGCTTTTCAGTCACCTGGCTAAAGAGAGTTGAATTTATCGTCCCAATACCTTGTGAGGATTCTGTCCCCTTTCTCAGGCCATGAGCTGAAATGCCTCTGCTCCAGCCCTCTCCCCCTGAGGATTACTGAGCTTCATTCTCTTGCCAAAACAGCAATGGAATGTCATTTTTCTCAGCCTTATTTACAGTAAGCTCCCTTTATTCAACACCCAGGCAGGAAGGGATTCTTAAAAGTGGGCATAGATCACATTTATGTTCACTTAATTCCCCTTTACAGTGCCAGGATGATGTAAATCACCCTCAGAATAGACCACAATCAGACACTCTCCATCAATGGTCCTGCAGTGGGAACTGCAGCGAAGCTCATTCATTTAGCAGTCCTTAATGGGAGGTCACTCATTATTTACACAGCTTACAAGTCATTTGGAATTATGGTTTATTAGCACCAGAGGCAGGAAGATGATGCCAGGAGGAACGTTTCCCTCTAGTCAGATGTGCCCTGCTTTACTCAAGGTAATATTCAGAGGGTTCATTTTCACTCCCTGTGCCTGCCCTGCCTGAGCTGAATTCCTAGGCTGGCAGAGACCTTATGGAGTTATCAAAAAGTTCTAGTTGACCTTAAAGAAACATCTTTGAGGCATCTGTGTGAACAACATTCCTCCTGCATTCATTGAGCTCTCGAATGCTGCTCCTTGAGCAGAGAACCTGCCCAGGTCCCATCAGGAATTCAGGTCCCATTTAATCCTTCTCGAGCAGAGTTTGTCTCTGTCTTGTTTGTTTTGGTTTTTTTTTTCCTTTTTACACTTCTGTGGAATTTTTGAGGGGGAAAATCTATCAAAAGCTGCTGCTCCAGAAGGAATACGTAAGACACAGTTGCCCACTGGGAAAGGATCTCTTCAACCAGATGAGCAAACTGAGAGAGCTGAGAAGAAATGCCACTGGGAAATGTCTCTCAGGTGTGACCATGACAAGAATTTTAATATTTGCTACAACTCCAGGGTGGGAGAGGAGAGGGGAGGGAAGGGGAGGGGAGGGAATAGGGTGGGAAAAGAGTGGAAAAAGGACAAAAGAGACAAGCACCCAGCAGGATGTGCACAGTACCTTTGCCTGTATCTCAGCTCTGAGAAGAGATCATTAACCAGATTGTCTTCCCAAAACGTGTGCTGTTAACCAGCACTCTCCTATTAAGCCGTTTTCCCCGTTACTAATCCATTAGCAATTCCATTGCAGAAAAATTCATTGTAATGTCTGTTCAGAACGTCTATTCTTGACAGGCCATTTTAGGAGGGAGTATTGTTTAATTATGATTTAAAAGCTTGGCTTCTTGAACTTCACAAAGAATCAATGACTTCATTTGCTTCATCTGACTCTGGCAAAAGCTGCTCCCAAATTAACTGTACCCCCTGTTCTCTGTCTTGAGAACTTCTTAGGGCATGTTCAAGGTTCCTTCCTCTCCTTTTCTGTGAGGAGGAGCAGGATTATGTAAGAAAATGGCAACAATTATGATATTAACATAATGGGAACAATTAGTGCAGCAAAATCCACGAGTTAATTGAAGTGCACTCATGTCTTTTGAAGAAGGGCTTTGTCATATCTTGATTTACCTTCTGGTTGTTACAATGCTCTGCTTTCTCTGAGTGGGGGTGAAAGCCAAGTGAAAGTGTTCAGGCATGCAGGAATTGGAGGGGAAAATACGGAAAATATGGAAAAAGCTGCCTCGTAGCTCTGACACTTGACAGGGCTCACTTCTCGTTCTCATTGATGATTTTCCCTTGAATCCTTTCAGGAAGAAGGATGGGGTGTCCAAAATAAGACACCATGAAACGTCAGTTTTGTCCTGGAAAGAAACCCTTAGAACAGCAAAAATTTACCTGTTGAAACTGGGGGGGTGTGTGTGGAATTTCCAGGATCAACTCTAAACCCAAAACACAACAGCACAGTTGGGAGAAAAACAGATCAGGCTCCCCACTCTCTGTTTGCTCTTTGTGTCTTCAAAGCAAGCAATTTATATCTTGCTAATGCTATTTTCCACCCAGGAAGGGTTGTAAATATTTCCTCACAACCCAGGGTGTTGTTCAGTGCAACCTGAGGTTGGCACAGGAAGCTGGGACTGGGAAATGAGCTCCTGTCCAAATTTATTAAAGCTCGTCTTTAATTTCATTTGAACAAATAATTGCATTGGACTTGAAACCTTCCCTTGGGTGTAAAAAACCTTAGAGAAAGTTTCTTTCTTTTTTTTTTCCCCCTATTTCTTTTATTGTTTTAAATCTGCTTTTGCCCTTTCTCAAGTCTTTCCCTGAAAAGAAGATCCATTTATTGTAACTGATTGTAACATTCTGTTTTTCAATTTCTTGGCTCTTTGCTCTGTTTCTCACTTTGTGCCATGAATGCCTAATTCCAAATGGGGATTTCAGGAGTGCCATCTACCCTGCTAAGAATTGGAGG
Organism: Oreocharis arfaki; assembly: GCA_013398015.1. Taxonomy (NCBI): domain Eukaryota; kingdom Metazoa; phylum Chordata; class Aves; order Passeriformes; family Paramythiidae; genus Oreocharis; species Oreocharis arfaki. Next base: position 34,632 of record VZRR01005331.1, read on the forward strand.
CGCCTCTGTGTCTGCTTATCCTTAGAAATTGTCTCTGCTTCCCTCAGGCACCTGAGGGAGGGCAGGAATCCCTCCCTGCTCCGTTTTCCTACCGTTTATATCCCAGGATATATCAGAGCTCTGGCAAAGAGCTGATTTATGATGCACACTTTGAAATTCCCTATGAAAGTCAGGGGCTGAAGGGAAAACAGAGCCTGAACTTGAAGATGTTAAACGAAGTCCAAGTGTCCATGTTTTGGAATTTCTGCAGTTAAAGGATGTTGAAAGTTGCTGAGTCCCAACACATTCAGTCCTTTCTGACTCACCCTCTACGGCACAGGAGTAGAGATTTCCTTACAGATTGGGCTGAGAGGGCAGCTTTTAGAGGAGTCCAATTCCCATTTTTATACCAGGAGTAAGAACTCACACCCTTTGTGCAAGGTGGGACCATTTCTGGAGAACAAACCTGGCTTGGGTGGTTACCAACTATATTTAATTATTTTGGAAAACAAGAACTTCCATCAGTGAATCAGAACCTCACTGAGCACCACAGTGTTTGAAATTCTGTGGAAAGCTGGTGTATGTCTTTTTCTTCCCATTTTTTTCCCCATCCCACAGGGAAGTTGTTCCTTCTTGGTTCTGGTTTCACTGCTGGGTCATTCTGGGTGACTTGGGGATATTGTGCATCAAAAGCAGAATGTGGCTGTGAGGTTTAGATTGGATATGAGGAAAAAGTTTTCCATGGAAAGGGTTGTCAAGCACTGCAACAGGTTGTGCAGGGCAGTGGTGGAGTCCCAATCCCTGGAAGTGTTCAAAAAATGTGTGGATGTGGCACTTGAGGATGTGATTCAGTGGTGACCATGGTGCTGGTTGATGGTGACCTTTGGTTCCAACCTGAAAGATTCTATGATTCAATGATTCTGTGACATCAATAATGTTCAAGAAAACACTGAGATTTGATGATAATTGGGTGCATGCCAGGCAAGCACAACTCTCCTACTGAATTCCAAAAGAATCTGTGGGAGAACACAGAGATTTTCTCCATAGATTTTTATTGACCAAGCAAACTGGGGAGGTTTAATTTTTCCAAGAGTTAAAATGAATAAATTGCTCTGCACGCAAACCACACTGTCTCATTCCAGAGGTGAGGTGCCTTGGGCTGTCCTCTGACTGGCTGAGGCCCTTGGGGTTTTTTTCCTGAAGAGACATAATTATTTCCAAGAGATTTAATTTCCAGAATTATGAGTCACAGGTAAGTGGAATTCACACCCATCTCAACCCTAATAATGTGCAAAGACAACTGCACGGAGAGATTCCCAGCAGCTACAAGTTTGCTGCTCTTGCTGGGTGACCTTTTTCACTGGACACATGAGCTTTGTTTTGCAGCTGTGGTTTGTGAAAAGTAAGTGATTAACAAATATTTATGGCACGAATGCCCCCAGTCTAACCCAAATCCACCCCATATCACCCAATATTTACTCAATGTGGTTTTCCAGTAGGATACTCCCTCATAAAAATCCTCTGCAAAAGGGGTGGGAGAGGAGATTGTCCTGTGGAAATGAGCTGAGGCTCTCTCTCCACGTGCAGCAAAGCAGAGAGAGGGTGAGGACAAGTTTGGGTGTTTGTCACACTTTCGCCTAACTTGGCGTGTAGGGCAACTTGATGAGTTTAATTAGCAAATTATGGTTAGTCCATTATCCAACTTATAAAGGTAGAATTGTTTTCCACTTTATGCAGCACACAAACAGTGTAAAGAAACTCAGCCATGTGGCAATAACAACATTATATTTGCTTTCCCTGCTGAAAATTGCCTTTTATAGTTTTATTTTAATATTTGAAAGTGACTCTTGCTGCCTTCCCTCCCTCCACTGCAGCAGCCTGGGGATGGCATATGGTTTTCTAAAAGGTTGGAAGAAGAAATGCCATTTGTGCGTGTGATTCCAGGCACAGTTTCTTTGCCTGAAACCCCTGGGGATGTGTAAAACTGCTAAAAAAGAAAACTGTTACAACTGCCTTTGATTAATGGATGGCTGAAGGAAAGTGTTTTGCAGAAAATTTACAAATTTAGAAGTCTTTATTTCAGAATATCATCAACAAATCAAAAGTGCAGCACAGCAGCATCACAAGTTGATGTGTTCCAGTGGTCGGGCCCTTCTGGACAGAAAATGAAGTAAAAAGCCATTTCTGCAATCACAAATGGGCATAATAATGAGTTTGTTTTATTTTCAGGATGTTTGGTTCCTGACTTTTGAAAGGTACAGTGTCATGTAGAAATTGTATCTGATATGGGAGCTCTGATTTGACACCTGCTGACTCCAAATATTTAATTAAAACTCAGGGCACGAAAGTAATAATTTACCAGCATTATAAAAGGCTTTGGCTCCCAGTGAGAGGCATTTGGGGATCAAAGATCGTAACCTTGCTGAATAAAAAGGGGCTCGGTTTAATGATCACTGATTCAACATCATTTAAATGTGCTGCAGAAAAAACCCCGTAATGGAATGTAACGGAACATAAATTCTCCAAGGAGAAAATAAAGCCTCTGTGTGTGTCCATATTTTATATCCCAAAGGTTTGACAAGGACATGGATGAAGTTCCCTGGTGCTGGGGGTAGGGGGACATTGATAAAGAGCCCAGGAGCAATTAGGATTTGGCTCATGGCAACAAATTGTTGGAGCCCAGTGGCCCCACATGGACGTGCTGCTCCATCTGGGACTGTCTGAGAGCTCCAGGGAGGGGATTTGTGCTCCTCAGCCTCCCCTTGCATCTCCTGCAGTGATTCCCTGCCAAAGCAGAGCCTGAGTAGGGGGTTTTTATTCTATTTTGGTGTTACAGATGTACAAGCTGACAATATTTTCCTGTTCAGCTCTCCTGGCTCTCAGTTTAATAAAGCAGTTGTTTGGAAGCATTGGAATTAGGGAGGGATGGCAGGACAAGGAGTCTTGGCACCGTTTTGGCAATAATTTCATGGTGACTTTGCAAAGTTGTTTATCACCAGTGGAAATACCCCAAAGTTTCTACCTCTGCTGTCAGAAATAAACTCAATTAGGCCTTTGTTTCATTTATTTGCACTCAGGACTTGTCTTGTGGTTTTGGTGTGGCAGAGATGGTCCCAGCATGTCACACCAGGGAAATAATTCCTGGTGCATTAAGTAGAGCATCCCCAAAACTGGATCTTCTTCCAGAAAAAATAATCTGGAAGCCTCTGTTATCCAAGAAACTGAAATGGGGGAAGGATGAAGAGGAGGAAGCAGCATTTTTAGGGACTTTGTGAGAAATAAATTCAGTCCTGCTTTGTCATGACCAAATCCCTGCCTTCTAAGACCTAATCCTGAGCCAAATTAAAGTTTCAAGAGACCAGAATTCTGCTTGATGAATTAATACTGAGTGTTAGCATGAGGTGAACCTGCCCTAAGGAGTTCATGGTACAGAACATTTTTATTTTCTATTATTGATTCCAAACTTGCTGCTGTTCCCGATTTTGGCTGCAGGATCACGACTCAGGCAACACATTGCTCGTTGTCACTGCTGCAATTAGTGGTGACAACAAATAATTATGAGCAATTGGTAATCAGAGATCTATGTGATAAATCACATGGAGCCATTCTGAATCAGAGAAAATGCTTAAATAGGGAATATTTATATGGATAATTTATTAATAGAAGGCAGAATTAGAAATGTTAGGCTGGAATTTGTGAGGCTAAGTTGATGTTGAGTTCCCACTAAATATGAGATCAACAGTTTTCCCCTCACTACTCTTTTACTTTCAGATCCCATTGCCTAAGTTTGTGCTATTTAAACTGTCTCTGCTTTTAGTGCCGATCCCATACATAAACCCTTGGCTACAAGAAATAACACTTCCAAATGCTGAAATTCTCAGAACACATCAATCGGGCATTTCAGCAGACACAGGGAGACTTTGGTGCACTCACACCAGAATATGCCACATGAATTATGAAGCTGAATATCTCCAGCAGAAGTCCACACATGCAAAACCAGAATGTTATTTTTAATATCGCACATCTGTTGTGTTTAGGAGCTGCTGAACTGCTCTAATGCCAATTAAAGATGTGTTTTTCCTGTAGTTTCTGTAGTCCTTTGGTCTGCTGCCATGGGCAGGAGTTTTCTATTGATTCCTCCTCCTCGGGATGAGGGATTTGCAGGCTGAACTGTAAACAACTGTGAGAGTGTTGTGACTATTTCCTTCGCTCTAAATCACCTCGCGCTCCTTCCTGCTCATTGGGGATGCACGAAGAGCTTTTCCTTGCTGGAGTTTTTCCTCTCTCTCTAGAATGGTGCAGGATCAGGCCTGTGAGGAAGGAGCTCTTAAAGTTAAGCACGTGCTTAATTGCTTTGCTGGATCAGTGCCCTGCTCCATTGATGTTCTCAGTGCCATTTGAGGGAGCTGTAATTGCCTGCCCACGTCTGCAGTGGCTGCTCAGCACTAAATCTCTGTGTCCTTCTCCTCCTCCAGAGCTGCTCCCTGAGGCTCTGAAGGTCACTGGAGAGCAACAGGCCTGGCTGGATGAGGAATCTAAGCCTTGGAAGTGCTGCTGTGGCTGCTGGTGGCAAAGCTGAAAAGTTTGTGGATCAGTGGTGTCATCATTTTTGGGATGAATTGTCACAACCTTGGGCAGGTAAAGAGCACAGGAATGAAGCTGAGTCTATATAGCTTCACTTCTTAAAATCCTAGAATTTTTTAGGCAGGAAAAAACCCCTTGAGATCATTGAGTCCAACCATCAAACTGTCAAATCCACCCCTAAACCTGTCCCTCAGTGCCACATCCACACATTTCGACAAGTTGTGATTTTTTCAGCTCCTTATGTTTTACCTTGAGGTCATTTCAGTCTGGTTATCAATGAGCAGAACATTTCATCTCATTTCAGCCTGGTTATCAAAAGCAGAAGATTTCAGCTCATTTCCAGTCTGGCTATCAATAAGCAGAACATTTCAGCTCATTTTGGTCTGGTGATCATCAAGCAGAACCTTCAGCCTCTTGCCTGGGGCTAGAGCAGGTGCTGATTCACTCCTTGATGAATTTGAGGTTGTGATCAAAGAGCAGGAGCTGTGAGGACACACCAGGGGCGGTCAGGGAACAGCAAAGCAAGGCATGGAGCATCCCTGAATTAGTCACACCCCCTGCACAGGGTTCTCCTGGAGCAGGAGGAAAACAACTCCTGAGCACTTGATGTTTGCTGGAATGGCAAGAAAATGCGGCAGAAACTGGAAGAAGCAATTTTCAGTTTGAGTTTGAGCTGAAGGAGCCCATGCGGGCAGCCCATAACACCCAACTGCTGCTGCTGTGTCAGCCAAGTTTCTGCTTGCTGTGCCTGAGTCCAGGTTTCCCATGCAAAGAAACCTATTCCCAACTTTCCCTGCATTTTCTTGGAATTAATAGCCAAGCTGGTGCAGGGTGTGCAGATGTGCTCCAGGTAGTCCATCCGCATCCTGTCATTTTTGTAACAATTTTTGTTTGCTTTCCATGGAAAGGAGGAAGCTCTTCATGTTAAAAAGGAGAGTTAATATTTGTGGGAGGAGTCAGCTTCCTTGGGAATGAATATTTATCACAGGCTTTATACATAAAGCTTTAAAGTTGGGGAATCTTTTATTTACAAAGCATTCCTGATGCCACTTAGTATTTGAAAACGGAGGAGGGAAGGTGCTCATGGAATCGTGAAATGGGTTGGGTTAGAAGAACCGAAAAGATGATTCAGTTTCAACCCTTGCCATGGGCAGGGACAGCTTGCAGTATCCCAGGTTGCTCCAACCTGGCCTTGGACACCTCCAGGGATCCAGGGGCAGCCACAGCTGCTCTGGGAATTCCATCTCAGACTCTCACTGCTTTCACCCTCAGAATTCCTCCCCAATATCCCATCTAACCCCATCCTCTGGCAGTGGGAAGGCATTACCCCTTGTCCTGTCCCTCAATCCCTTGTAAAAATTCTCTATTTTAGACTGTTATGACTTTCTTTTGATGTTTGAGCCCGGACTGGGACACATGGAAATCAATCCTATGGTTCTGGCCCTGAACCCACAGCATTTACTGGATGTTCGGCTGAGTGGCTGGGCTCCCAAAGCAGGCAGGTGCAGGAGGGCTGGGACTTAGACATGTCCCTCCTTCCATCAAGTGCTCTTGATGTGCCCTTGGCAGGTGAATTCCTCTCCATTTCTCCCAAGGCTGTTAAAATCTCACTGCATGGATTAGCTCAGGGACAGCTGTTCACGTGTGTTTGCAATGTTTTACTGAACTGCAGCTTGGATTTGCCAGGGAACCTCCAGCCCCCAGTTAGGAAACACTTCCAGCAATGAATTCTACCCCCAGAGCTCCTGCTGGAACAGACAAAATATGTCCTAAGGTGGGATGTGATGAATTCTCAAGTGATTCAAAGTCTTTCTTCCTTAGGTGAGGGTTTTCTCCAGACAACTCAGTTTTCCAAAGGCTCAACGAGGTAGAAGCTGATTCCTTGCCCAGTGTGGATTTCGTACTTCGGCCCAAAACTTGTTCTTCTGAGACAAAGAACCTGAAAAAAACACAGGTCTAGACAGGGGTTTTTTTGTATCTTTACATTCCAGCCTTTTATTTCTGTCTCTTTCCACTCCCAGTAATTTAGTTCATGGTTCTCCAGGCTGAAAATATTCAATTCCTTTTGTTTCTGTGAGATAAGGAGGGAGGAAAATGAGGAGGTTTGATAATGTCATTTCTCCCCACTGTCTCTGGAAAGGGAGAAGAGGTGAATTCCTATAAAACTGAAGGCAAATACTTGGGTTTTGTTCTGCTCTGGAGGTTGATTTCTGTGCAGCCAGCTGGTAACATTTGTGCAGAAATGGCATGAAATTTTCAAAGGCTTGAGGAGGAAAGTGCTAAAAGGCAAAAAATTTATCCAGTGCTAGGGTTATGCTGTAGATTTGAGGAGTACAACAACATTTATGTGTGGTTTAGAGCTTTGCCAATCTTTTGAACATTTAGAACTACACCAGGTATAAATAATATTGTTCCATGATTGCCCTGAAGCAAATTTTTATTTGGGCAGTTAAAAAAAAAATTTTAAAAACCCAGTTATTGCTCCCATCTGATGAGCAGAAGCAATGCCAGGAAATGTGTTTCGCTCCATCCCTGCCGGCAGAGGAGCTGTGTGCTGTTTGTCGCTGTCCCGGCCCTGCAGCCCCTCCTGTGCTCCCAGAAATGTCCCTTGGCAAGGCCCTGCTGGTGCCAGAGCTGGGGATCTCATCTCTGGGACGTGATCTCCTGCCTACGAGGCAGAAGTCCACATTTCACAGCTCATAAAGCAGGGGGATTTTGTGGCTCCAAGGACTGGTGGTAGGAGGCAGCCCCATCCATTCTCCCATGGCTGGCTGGAATTTAGCCCAGGCATGGATGAGGGACAACACCTTGGCAGGCACAGCGTGGGCAAACTGGGACCAGCACAGCTCATTCTGTGCCTCCTCTGCAAACAAACAACACGTTTATTCCCCCTCTGCAGTCCCAACGCCTTCAGCAGCTGCACACAAAAATAGTCTGGGATGGTCTGTTTTACAGGTATTGTCCTACAGGAGGAGAGAGGAGTTTGGGATGCGGTTTGCGCAAACAAGCACTTGCGTGGAGTTTGGGGAAAGGATCTGCCCTTCTGCAGGACCTTGATGTGTACTAGGGGTGAGCTGACCCGGTCACAAGCTCCCCTTCATCCATTAGAGGTTGGAATTTGATGGTCCTTGTGGGTCCCTTCCAGCTCAGGATACTCTGTGATATGAAGGGGCTCGGTTCAACTGGCGTTTGTGAGAGGATTCTGTGCTGAGGCACTGATGGAATTTCCACCAGCAGAGGAGGAAAGCAGGAGTGAGAGGGAATACCTGGCACGTTTATTCGCCCTGGACTTCCTGGAGCTGCAGGTGTGTTGGCTGATGAGATTAAAACCCTTTACTCACCTCCAGGATCTCTTCCCTGAGACATCAGGTCAAGTGCCTGTTGTTTAACTGCCCTTCCTTGAAACCCTCTGCAGCCTAAATGGGCTGAAAGAGATTTAAATACCAGCTTTGTTCACCCGCTTCAGCGAGAACGACCTGGCAGTGCCACACAAATGCAGCAAACCAAAGCGGGATTTGATAAGGGGGAAGTGATGGCTGGCTGGCGGATCGATAACCACCGAGGGATTCTCCTGGCAGAGAGCAAACCCTCCGCCCTGGGAGCAGCTGTGCTGCAGCATCCCGGATGTTCCTAACAGGGTGAAGGGAAATGGCACCTCCTGATGTCCCAGGGTGTGTTAACCCTGGGTTTGGTGTCACTCCCTGGTACCAGGGCACCCCAAAAATGCCCGGGGCTGTTTGTGCTCCTTGCACAGATGTTCCCTCTTCCAGCCAGGCAAAGGCACAGTTGCTGTGGCCACTTTGTCACCGAAGCTGGGGGAAAAACAAAAACTCTCCAACAACATTTTTTTAGTGTTAGAGAATCAAGTAATTACTTTATTCTGGCCAAGATGTTGTTCCGGTCAGGATGTGCAACAGAAATAATTTCATCCGCACATTGCCCGGGTTGTGCAGAGAAAATCGTTCCATCACACATGATCTTTGCTAGATCTTTCCTGTACTTACGCGGTGAAAACCCGTGGAAATTCATTGGTTCAATGCTCATTGGACCCAAGTTACACAGTTCTATCTGGTTTCCTATTGGTTATTGATCCCAATTTAATTGATGTTAATTATGCTCTCATTCTTTGTTCTCTTGTCTTTTCCCAGACCAGGTGTCTCCGACCGTGCCAGGGGTGATGTTTGGAGTTGATGTTCGTTAATGGTCGTTGATTGTCGTTATCTTTTGTGTATCTTCTGTGCTACCCCCAGTCTGTTGAGATGTTAAGATCATCAGGCCTCGAGTGGTGAAACAAGCCCCTGAAAAGAAACTTCAATTCTTTTTCCCCCGGGCAAAGGGGGAACAAAACCCCTGACTAAACTTACATTAAAAATTTTTAAACCTTGTAAGATTTCCAACAACTTGACCAGCACATTTTGTGTGTCCAGCTGAGAAGCAAGGTGGCAGCAGCAGCTTAAAATGTTCCTCCTTCGGCGCATAAAGGTTGGAGTTTTTCCTCTCTCCTGAGCCCGCAGAACCTCGCAACCAACCACAAAAAGTTCAGGGGTGTCAGAGGGAAGATCTATGCTCTGTTCTGGAGGGATGTCTCCTCAGAGCTCTATTAGTTGCCAAGAAACTACTTTCGCAAAAGTGGAGATCTCAAACAGCTCCTAAAAGAATTGGCCGGAGGGACACAGAATGACCTGGCTGTGCTCGGAGAGGTTTCCTGGAACAGGGGCTGAGATGCCACGGCGAGGAGTGTGCTTGGAAATACATGGACACTGCCAGCAAAACGGGGAGTTTAATTGGATTTAAATCCTTCTTGTGCAGGAGGACGAGCACAGATTCCTGGCTGACTGAACAGCCACTGAGCCCAGCGCCTCAGGCTCTTGCGCCCTGGCTCCGGGCTCTGCAATCAGCAATTAGTTCTCACTTTCCCTGAGGGGACCCTCTCTGCATCCATCTGCTCTGTTTGGGCTATAAATTCCTCAGCGCCTGTCTTGGATGAGGCGTTTCCAAGGCAGGGTGGGGGTGTCAGAACTGATCTCGCTGATTTCAAAAACTTCTGTTCCCACTTTGGTTCCTTTCCTAAATGCAGGTGGTTTCCTGCTCTCCCTGGGGTGCTCAGCTGCTTGTGGGAGTTGGGGGGACTGGAGACGCTTCGTTGTCACCCAAAAAAGCAGTGTATGGGAGCTCCCCCAGGGAGCAGTTCCCAGCTCGAGGGATGGGAACAGAAAGTAGAGTTAATAAAGTGGTATTTGGGTGTTTTTGTATGAATTTGGGTATTATGGCAGACAAGCTCATTGTACTCCTTTCAAACTCATTTCGAACTCCATGTAGTTACATCATCTGTGAAAGGAATGAGAGAGATTTGTCTTAACAAACTGTGGATGTGCTGATAGGTAAGGATGGATACTGAGAGATGAAAGAAGCAAAGTGGGGGGAGCCATAAATTCCATAGGAAAAGAAAAAAGGGGTTAGAAGGGGGTCTGTATCAGGCGATTCGGGAAGCCTGGACCTCTCAAGGACCTCGGCCCACGGGGAAAGAGAGAGGGAAATGCGGCCGGGAAATTGGGATAAAAAGGAGGCTGCGTCCTCTTAACAACTGGAGAGACCCCAGGGGAATGCCCACGGCCTCTCCCTTTATTCGAATGAAGTAACAGGACTCCTCTGTCTCCTTTTTGAACATAAACTTCTGGTATTTGTGGATTAATTTTCCTGACACCTGAGAGTCCCACCTTGTAAGAGGGTCTCATTAGCCATCCTGGAATTTGAAATGGAGAACCATTTTGGAGAAAATTCCCCACGTGAGTTTCGATCTTGGTATTGGATAAACTAATTCCACCTTTCCAGGTGGCTGGCACTTACTTTGAAGAAGGATTTGTTTATTTCTGAGGGTATAGAGGGTCTGCAATCCCATATTGGCTTCAAAAAAGCCAAACCTGGGAGCACAAACACCCCAAGGCCTGAGATTTCTTCTCTTTTCAAGGGGCAATTTCTTTACTCTCCATATACAGAAGCTTAAAATACATCAGATTTCTTTCAAAACAGAGAAATGGATCATTTAAAATCCTGAAATGGTTTGGCTTGGAAGGGACCTTAAAGCCCATCTGGTCCCACCCCTGCCATGGGCAAGGAGGCCTTCCACTATCCCAGGTTGCTCCAGCCTGTCCTTGGACACTTCCAGGGGTCCAGGTGAATCACCCCAAACCAGGCTTAGAGACACTCAGAGCCAGAGAAGTGGGTATTTGCTTTATTCGGCTCCGGCTGCGTGGGGGATCGCTCCGCCGAACACACACACACAGAGCACTCCGTACAGTCCAGTATTATGGGGGGAATTCATGAATATTCATCATATTCCTTGGGATAGGTGTGGTTATACAAATTACTTCTCAGAAGTCATTAATATCATTAGCATACATGCCACGCATGCGCGTTGTATCCTGGTGGTTGAACTGAGACTCCTCTTCCTCGGGGGTGTTTCTGATGAAGATTAGTAGTCTTCATCACAATTCACTTTTCACCTTTCTTTCTGGAGCACGTGCAGTCCTTTGTGGAATGATTCCACGGTTTTGTGCTGGTTTCAAACAAATTCTTGTTCTTCTTCTCTTGACAAGATTAAGGCAAATCCTGCCTCTTAGGTTTTGTGATTAACATTTGCTGTCTCTTAATAGTTAACTGTGCTTACATAACAATTGATCACCCCTCTCACAGGGGCAGCCACAGCCTCTCTGGGCACCCTGTGCCCAAGCCAAACAATCATTAAGTCCTGATTTTTGGGAACATGGAGCTTGGAGAGTTAATAGTTTTTCCCTCGAGTCATCCCTCAGTTGCTGCTGCTGCCACGCTGATCCCTTACCCTCAACTTTGTGGTGGATGAGGCCCCATTTTTTAAAAAGCAAAAGCAATTCTACTGTTGTCGCCATGATTTAAAGCTTTGTTCCATGCTAAAACACAAAAAACTTGTGAAAATTTAGGTGCTGCACCAATTTTTACAACAAAGAGGATTTAGGCTCATACTTCCCATCGACTTTTGGTACTGTTGTTGTTGTTGACTGAAGTTTTCTTTGGAGGAGTTCTGGATTTGGCTGGGAATGACCAGAGCTCTCCCAGGGCAAAGGGTGAAACCACAGAGGGTCAGAAGCACCACACAAGATTAAATTCACATAGAAGCTGCTCTGGGATCCCTGGAAATTCCGAGGCCAGGTTGGAGCAGCCTGGGACAGTGGGAGGTGTCCCAGCCCACGGCAAGGGGGGCACTGGATGGGCTTTAAGGTCCCTTCCAACACAAAATATTCCAGTATTCCATGATAAATCCTCTACAAGGTCTCCAGTGCCTGGAAAAGTCAAATCTACTTCTCTGCTGTGTTCCAGTGTCTCAGAGAGGGCATCCAGAAATGACCAGAAACTCTATCAGTCCAGAGTTGAACACCAAATCCTACCCTTCCATTCCTGAAAGTTTTTGCCTGGCAATAAAAATTAACTCAGGAGAATTGCTAAGTAATTTCAAGTACCATAAAGTAGCTGTTGGGAATAAAAATGTTGTAACTGTGAAAGCATCAGCCCAGTTTCTGCAGGAATGAGTTATTATCATTAATTATCACTCTATTTTATAGTTATTGCCTGTAATTTCAGACTTTAAATACTCCAAAGCATAAACAATGCTAATTTAATTACAGTTGGAGAGTTGTAAAAATTTGCATGAGGAGGAAGAAATTGTTAATAAAGTTTATTCCAAGAGAAACTTAAAATAATAATTAGCATTTGTTGGCATTTTTAGTGTGATGTAATTAAGCATCATTTCTTAGCTTGGGCACCAGCTATTATTTGTATTTGTTTATCATCACCTTGAGATGGAGGATTGTGGAGAGAGCTGCATGACCTGTGAGTGCTGAGCAGCCCAAAAATCATCCCTCTGGTGTAAATCCCTTCCATCAGATTCACTCCCCTCTTTGTGTCCAAGCATAGCATTGGAAAAACCATTCTTGGGAATGGGAGAATCCAGATCTTGATCCTGCTGCTGAAAATATTTCCACAGAAAGGTGAAATGTGCCTCCAGGCACTAGCAGGAAAGGGAAATTGCATTTCCTCTGATTTATGCCATTGTTTTCCTTAATTTCATAATGATCTCCTGTCCTCTGTCAGGAACCACTCCTGTAAGTCGCGTTTCGTCTTTGTCAGTGGGATGGTCACTTACAGCTATTCTAAGAATTAATAAAGTGGTTAATTAGTGCAGGGCAGTGAGCAGAGTGCCACAGCATCCTGCTGCAAACACAGTTGACAAGCAGTTGTTTTGTTCCCATTTGTGTTACAGTCAGAGGCCTGTTTATGAACAAAAATATCTGTTTAATGTGGATCTTTGCAATTTAACAATCATTTATGGGCTGGATGGCTGTATCCTTTTTTTTCTTTCTTTTCTCCTCCTCCTCCCCCCGCCCCCTTTTCTTTTTCTTTAGCTAATTCTCAAAGCACTTCAGGTCACAGAACACTGTCACAGCCCATAGATAAGTAAAATTCCTGGGACTGGAGTTCCCAGCTCTGAAATTTGCCCCTCTGCTCCAAATCATCTGTATTTGTGTGGAGGAACATAAATCCAACTCCAGGAAATGACTCCTGGATCCCCAGGGATGCCATACAATCACTCTGCCACCACCTTGGTGGCCCCAAACACAGGGAATGTGAGGTCCAGTCCTGCCTTCTATGTGCCTCCCATTCTTTACAGCTCAGGGTTTCTGTCCCTGCTCGCTTTGGGAATGATTTTTTGGTGGTTAAAAATAAATCACCAGAGGGCAAAGAGGTTTTTCTGTGCACAGAGCAGAGCCTGAGTGGCAGAGCAGGCAGAGCTGCTGAGGCTGCACTTCTGGAGTCTGAGAGACACCAGTGTGGCCTCATCAGCTCTGGACAAACTCCAGCTCCTCAAACGTTTTTTTTTTTTTTTTTTGGCGTGAGGGGCTCAAAACTGACCCAGGATTTGAGGAGTGGCCTCAGCAGTGCCCAGGACAAGGGATGGTCACTGCCCTGCTCCTGTGGCCACTCTAGGGCCAGTACAGCCCAGCTGCCCTTGGCCTTTTTGCTCACCTGGGCTCATTTGCAACACCCCCAGGTCCTTTTCCAGCTTTCCAGCTGTCGCAGGAACAATACACTTCAGACAAAGTTTGTTAAAGAAGTCCTTCTGCCATGTCTGAGGGGCAGAAAAGACTCATTTGTGTATTTAAACTCCTTCACGGAAAGGAGTTCAAATAGAGGTAAGTCCTTCCTTAACCTCTGATTTTGGAAAAGTTTAAATTTAAGGAATCACTTTGTCCCTCAAGTTCTCGTGATGGCAAATCAGGTCTGTTTGTAAAAATAAATTCTTTATAAAGCAGACAAGAGATAACAGGCAAAAGGTCTTAATCAGAATTGCTCACTACACAATATAAAACTAAAGAACTACCAGTAGATTACAGCAGAACATAAACCAGTGCACGATACAAGGTGCCTGTATTAAAGCTGGCGAAGTAAACAGTATTGATTAGGAATTGAATGTAATTTACCACCAAAATAAGGATGATGTACACAGATTCCTTCACTTAATCCCTTGGAAATAACTGAAATACCCGTCCCCATTCATGGCAGAAACTCCACACATTTCCAGGAATTAGTTTTAATTTCTTTTCATCTCCAGAGCATCAAAAGACTCTCCTTCCATGGCACACCCTTCGCAGAGATGATAAACTTGAATTACCCACTTAGGAACAATGTAGTGCCAGTCTGATTCTTGTAGGTATTTCCAAGGTAATTTTCAGCTCTGCCACTAATTCCGTGTCACAGCTTGTCCCTGTCTGCGGTACCTAATGGCTTTGGAATGGAAATGAGCTTTAAGTGGCTGTTAACAGAAATTGGCTTTGAACCCATCAGCTGGAGATCACAGACCCCTGAGCTCTCCGGGTCTTATAAGCAGGATTTTTTTTTCTGAATATAGATATAGATAGTTATAAACTGTAAAATGTAATTATTAGCTTTATTTGTCTTTTGTTCTTGTTTATACCCTGTGTTTCCAAGTTGGGAAAACATGGAGTGGATTCTTTCTGGCTTTTCCTGCTGCCTCTTCCCAACCTGGTTGAGGATTTATGTTTTGGGGAACATTGGCCACTGCTCAGGTGGGGTCTCGGGGTGTGTTCCTGCTCTTCCAGGAGTTCACATGGAATCAGGCACAGCCTGTCTCTGCATGTCCAACCGGACAGCTCAGGCGCAGGGCTGCAAAGAGCACTCTAATTCCACTTGTCAAAGCAATGCAAATGCCCAGCTTGGGGATGGATCCTTGAATCCACACCAAGGTCTTGTTCTTTATATTGCAGATCATTATTCTGGATTCAGAAAGCGGAAATTGTCTGTGAAACCTCTGGAAATTGCCCAGAGAAACTGCGGCTGCCCCAGCCCTGGAAGTGTCCAAGGCCAGACTGGAGCAACCTGGGTTAGTGGAAGGTGTCCCTGCCCATGGCAAGGGCAACTGGATGATGTTTAAAATCCCTCCCAAACCAAATCATTCCAGAATTGTCTTGATTCTGTGAAATCACCCCATGCAGAGCTGTTCCAGCTCAATCTCAGAGATGAATCCTTGCAGAGATTTCCATGTCCTGACCCTCTGCTCACATCAGCATCTCGCCCTGTCCCAGAACATATTCCTACAAATGGATTTGGATCATCTCTTTATAAATCTGCTGCAGGGCTGGACTGGGACACCACATTCTTACAGGACATCCTGTAAGAATTCAGCTGGCACTGAAGTGGCAGGGGGGACACAATCCTTGCCTGACACAGCCTCCAGCTCCAGGATCCCGTGTCCAGCCTGGTCAGGGAACAGGAGCTCAGGTGCTCTCTGTTCTTCCTCCTCGGGGAAAATGCACGTTCCTTAATTCCCCTTGGCTGGAGGGGACCTGCAGGTGGCCTTTGTTATAAAGCGATATTGATCTTTGCTAATCACATGTGGCTAGATCACCTCAGTGGTGGCTCTGGGGTTGCTGACACGCAGCTCGCAGCTCTTACAGCCCCAGGAGGTGACAAATGAGGGAAGGTGGCCTTGTCACACCCCTGACAAGATCCGCTGTCATTTCATTGCCAAATAGGGGTTTTTTTCAGTTCTACTTTGTTTTTTTTGAGGAGGCAGGAGATTGCAAAGGCAGATCAAGCAGCCTATGTTTATTATTTATATGCTTCATGGTAAAAGCTGAGCTGCCAAATTCAAACTAGGGACAGGATTGACTTGGAAATTAATACAGAAATTGTGGTTTTTTGGCTGTCAGGTCTGTCTGGTTTCCTGTCATTTTTTGCATTATTCAGAGCATCCGTTTGGGCTTGGGGATTGGTGGGAGGGAGCACTGCTGGAGTTGTGTGTGGTCACTGCTCACAGCAGCCACCCATGTAATGAGGGACCAATATTGACATTTTAGTGTTCAATATATTCTAAAAGTAAATGATTACTTAGTTTTTTTCACTGCTGTGATATTATACCTGGGATTCTTTGGCCATATTTGAGGTTCTCTGTTAATCTGCTTTCATTTCCCTTCTTTTTGACATGAGTAGTGCCTTGTTCTGATGAGTGCAATGTCTGTCCCTGCTGCTTTGCTGACATGACAGAAATGAGATTTATCCACTCCGAGACTTCCAGAAGTATCCAGGTCAAACAGTATTAAAAGTGTCAGGAGGAAAAGAAACAACCACAGTTCATTAATACTTTAATTTGGAGGTGAGAGGTGTAAGTATGATAATGTTTAATTTTCATCACTCCTTATGAGCTCAAGTAAAATTGAAGAAAAATTGCTTAGGAGTAGGAACAAGTGCTCTGGGATGTGAATTCATTAATAAGTGTTTCATTATAATTTGTTTATTCTTCCTGCTTTCTTTTGGTAAATTATTAAAGCGATTTTGTGGGGTTTTAGCACGTTCACTTCTTGTAATTTTTAATAGAGGATGTAACCCCTTGGATTTATTTAACAACAAACAAAAGGTAGTAAATGGAATAGAAATGTTTTGATGCCAAGTGATGCCAAATCCAAGATACATTTTGTTATCTTCATTATTTTTTTTAAGAAAAATTAGTATTTCAGGAAGAAAAAGCTGTCTGCAGGCACAGGAAAAATGAATTGGATTCTGCTTTTCAAACACTGTGGAGCAGGCGTTGGGCTGTAAGAGGGGTCTGTGTGTGAGGGGGATTTAGGATCAAGTGAGTGCAACCCAGAGCCTGATGGGATGGGGAGAAAAAGGGAGGAAAAGGGAATATTGAGATGTCTGAGGAACAAAATCCTGTGGTCACTTGCACAAGATGGACAAAAATAGGCTGAAGGAACCGAGTTCCATCTGAATTTCAAATCACCAGGTGGGCTTGAAGCATAAATGTAGATTTTTAGTTTAGAATACTATGAAAAATCACCTGAGGGTTCTAATCCCTGGGATAAATACCTAGAGAATTCGATCAGCTGCCAGGTCCTTTACACCCCACCACTGCCATGGAATGTGGCTGTGCAAATTCCCAGCTTCCTGATTATCCAATTCATTGGAACTGTCCAGTCACTGGATAAATGCTGCTCTTTGATTTTCAAATATTCTTAAATAGTCACCTAATTTTTCTCTTTAAGAATATTGTGCAAATCCAGCCTTGTCCCTGAAGCATGGACTGGGTTTATGGTATTTTTAATGCAATATTTTCATGCTGGTTTCTCAAAATTGATGTTTTTCACCCTCACCAAAACCAGAAAAATCGACGCAAGAGCCCACAACGGACAAACCACTGGCAATAAAGCAGAATATCCACGCTGGAGAGAGAAATCTGTCAATAAGAAAATAGGTTTTTCTTTCAGGTTGGCAACAACCACAACAAATTGCAAAGTTATGAGCAGCCATTGGTTGTTTTTTTCTCCTTTTCTCATGGCATCCCCGGACTCTCACATTAACGATGGGAAGAGGTGTCACAGGAGCATTGAAACTGGAGGGTATCAGGTGGGGAAAAATGTTGATTTAAAAATGATTGTGGTTATTTTTGAGCTTTAAAAATTTTAAAAAGGAGACTTTTTTGTTCAAAATCTCCACATATCTGCAATTTTTTTGGTTGAATTCTGTTAAAACTGTTGAAATACACAGTTATTTTGGAAATAAAAAATGGTTGCATTTTTTTCCCGACCTATCAGCCAAGTGTGACACCTTGGCAGTGAATAAGAAATGAAGTTGCGTTATCTATAGATTTTATTTCTTTCTTAATTTCCTTTCAATCTTGTAGGATTTACCCAGCTGGGGCAGAGCACACCACGGACTTGCACCCAGAGCAATCCAGAGAGCTCTGCCAGGAGAGTTCCCTTCCTAATTCCCTGATCAATCAGAACAATAAAAATAAAAATCAGAGTTAATACCCCTCATTTCCTTTGATTTTTTTCCCAGTTGCAACAGGGATCCTTGGGACATAAATCCTGGCTCTTGGTTTTAGGAGCCTGTTTAAGGCTGGGTGGTAATTCACTGTTTTTGCCCCAAAATTGTGACAGGAGCTGCTGGGTTTGGAGCAGAGATGGAGCAAAACTCAGGATACTGACATTTTTAAAGCCATAAAATTGGTCCCCCTGGGTGAGAAGCCCAAATCTATTTTTTCTTTTAGGAAAAATCATCCTTTCCCCAGAGCTGTTTTTTTCCCAAAAATTAAAGATTTTGACTCAGAGGGATTTTTTTCCAGGCCTTTAGCCCCTGTTCCTGTTTTTCCGTGTGTGCTACTATCATATCCCAACCTGTCTTGGTGCAACATCCATCCTGGGAAGAGTGGAAAGGAAGTTCCTGGAATTCCAGTTTTCAAGCTGGAAGAGGGCACAAGATTTTAGTGAAGGACTAGTGGAGTGGAGCCCAGCATGAGGAATGGACTAAAATATTGGTTTCCCAGCCTGTTTACAATCCCACCATAAAATCAAAAATTATCCTTCATAAAAAGATCTCCTGGAGCAACATTTGGAATAGAGGAGGGAGGAAAAGATTGTTTATTAAACAGATGCTGTGAATTTAATATGGTAACATCACTGCCACCCAGGATTTTATTAAGGATATCTCCTTATCTAGAAATTTATTGTGCATGTATCCACTCTTGTTTAACCCTGATTTCCAAAAAGAAACAATTATTGAGCCATTATCTGGGAAGTGAAGGGAGAAGTGATTCAAATCAAAGCATCAAAGGCAAACACAGATCAGGAGAATGTTGCTTTTTGTCTTTTATTTTTAATATTCTAACAAAGAAAAATCTAGAGAGGAACCAGCTTTAGGGACTAAACTCTGCTGGGGCTCTTATCACAAATGGTTTCAGTTTTCAGCCTGACAGAGGAGGTTTAGGGGAGGTTTTAGGAAGGAATTCCCTGTGAGGGTAGTGAGGGGAATTCCCAGAGGAGCTGTGGCTGCCCCTGGGTCCCTGGCACTGCCCAAGGCCAGGTTGGAGCAGCCTGGGACAGTGGGAGGTGTCCTTGCCCATCGCAGGGGTGGCACTGGATGGGCTTTGAGGTCCTTTCCAACCCAAAGCATCACAGGATTCTGTGGGAAGAGGAAGTTTCCCAGTTTAAAGAAGTCTCACACATCCCGGATACCTCTGGTGAGCCCCCTCAGGGGGGCACTTCACAAGGATCTCAGGGATGTCTGTGTGCAAACTGTGACCCCTCTGAGAGCTGGAGATAAAGCCCAAACTCACCCAACCACCACCAAGCTGGGTCTGTAACTCAGGAATGTTTCCTGTGCTGCTGTTTGAGAGCAGCCCCCAAGGGACAGGAGTTCCTGCTCCAGGTGTCACCCAGCTGAACAGGGCTGTACAACCCTGTAAACCTGACCTGGGGCCTCCAGGCTGGGTTTTCCTGCTTGGATTTGTCTGAAATAGAAGCTAAAACCTGCCTTGGGTTGGCCAAGGGGAACTGGGAGGGTCAGATCCTAGCACAGGGCACTCCTGGTTGTGTCCCCTAAATCCCATTTTCAGGAATGGCTCCATCAGCCTTTGCTGATAAGTTTGGAAAGAACAGATAAAATCCAGGGGGAATATTAAAGAGCCAAACTTCAGAGCAGCTTGTTCTTTGCTCATCCTGTCATGTTGTGACCTCTCTTCTCTCCCAGAAATAGCCCCAGCCTCGGGTCAAGGATGGATTTTTGGGTGAGGAAACAGCGACCTGCCGCTTGCAAAGCTCCTCCCGACCCTCAGTCCTAAGTGGACATTTATTCCTCTGTAATTCCTGTGCCTAGCATTAAACCCTCTCTGAGATACTCATGATAGTATGAAAAATTAAATAATTGATGAATGAAGCCCTGGTTTGCTACTGCTGCCTTTCCACCTTCCCTGGCAGAGCTTTCAGGGTGTTACAGATGTGTGGCCCAGGAGCTGAATCCATACATCCAGAGCTCCCTTCATCCTCAGAGCTCTCCCTTGCCTTGCTACCCCCCAAAAATGTGTTATATCTTGGTTTATAGCACTTGCTGACCTTGCAAACCCTGCAAACGAGGGGCAGGGCTGTAAGAAGCAACACGTATATTACACGTGTCATTACACCCTCCTTGCAGCAGGGCAGAAAAACCACCAGTTCTTCTGGTGAATGAATCATTAATTTTTTATTTCACTTAGAACTTGTGGCTGTCCAAAAAGCTGTGGATAAATTCTCTTCTATAAACATCTTAAAAATCGACTTTTTTTGTGGGTTTCAATAGCTAGAAAAAATAGTTTCTGTTCTCTGGAAGAAAAATATGAGGCAACAAGAAGCCGGAATCCCAACACTGAGATGCTTTGAGATTTTCCTGTTTGATGTTTTCACACCTCAACTCTTTTGTAACAGTTTGAAGTGACAAAAACAATTTCTTTTTTACTTGGAGAGTGTGGTAACTTCTATTCCCTTAAAAAAAAAAAAAAAAAAAAAAAATATATATATAGAAAAGGAAATTTGCCTACACTTTTCAGGGAGAACTTCAGCTCTGCCCTAAGACATGGTGTAACATTACCAGCACCAGGCAACATCCCAGTGCTGCCTCATTGCTGGCAGGGTTGATGTACTTATTTATTCAGCCATTATTTAATGCAAATGCAGCTCCTGTGTCTATGTTGTTGGAGCTCTCTGGAGGAATTTCAGCAAATTCACAGTGCTTGTTTCCTGAGCATGAGTAACAAAACCTCTTCCATCACTGACTGCTCTGTCTGTTGGAAACCTCTGTGAGAAGAGTCATTTCTTCCCACGTCTCATTTTAGGGTAAAGCACCAGCAGCATCTTAAGGGTGTAAACACTGGAGTAAATATTTCAGTTTTTTGTAGCAGAATCTTCCAACTAATTCAATTCCAGGCCAGAATTCCTTCCCTAGTGAAGATTTTTTGTAAGGCTGCTTCATTCTGAATATTTACCTTGGAATAGATAAGGGCAAATCCCTTTTTTAGGAAAAGAAATCAGATCACATCAATGGTTCAGAATGTTTCTTTCTCCTTTTCATTGCTGCCTTTGACACCTCAGTGGATTAATGCTCCAGCCTTTGCTCTTTTTCTCCACTGCTCTTTCTCACAAGTGCAAGATACAATAATTTTAATACCCAATACATTGGAGTAGCTCAGGTTCTGTTCGTTGTTATGTTGACCTTTTCAGTATTCAGTATTTTGATTATCTGGTGATCTTTTCCCTGCTGGGAGGATGGCGAGGGCTTTAAGCACAAGAATGCAGGGGACAGGCAGAGTAAACAGCAGAACAGATCTCAACAACGCTCTTGCTACAATTTGCAAACTGCAGGACACGTCCAAATATTTGCTATTGTCTTTTATCAACTTGCCAAAGAGAACAGAAACTCAGGAACAGACTGCTATGGAAGGACAGGAAAAATGATGAAGATTGAGGGTTTGATTTATAAGGAGAGATTAAAGTGACAAAGGATGAATGGCTTGACTAAACAATTTTTGAATTGGGCTATAAAAGTTGTCTGAGGGCAGGCAAAATGTACCTGCACCCCCAGGGAAAGGGTGGGTTGGGAGGTCCAAAAGGGGCACCTTTCAGTGGGAGATTAAACAGCAGAAAGAAAAGTTAGCGGGGATTAATGCCGGCAAAATGTGAGGGATTTCACTGCACTATTGACTTGTCCACAGTCCCTTGTGTGGAGCGAGAGGGGTTGGAGCATCTTCTTGTGTGGCTCTTGATGAGCTGCTGCACCACAAGTCCTGGCTTGGAGAGACTGCACCAAAAGTCCTGGCTTAAAATATGTTTCACATCTGAGGCTCACACTCTGAGCCTCCCAGTTTAGAGCTGTAAATGAAAGCCATAAATCCAGTTTTCCTCCCTGTTTAATACCCTTTCTGTTTCCAGCTCTGCTCTGCTGATGTTCTCAGCCTCTGCTTGTAAGACTATTTCCCAGTGCTCATGAATCCACACACTGGTGTCATTGATGTGCCACTCTTTAAAGCTGTTGTAAGAGGTGAGGAGATAAAAAGGATCTGGTGATGGGATTCAACATTTGCAATCAGGTTTCCTTTGTTCACTGCTGATGGGGAACAGCCCAGCTCCAAAAAAAGGTGGAATTATCTCTACTGCTACTCAGGCTGTTGTGTGGAAGGTGCCCACAACAACTGCAGTGCTGATGAAATGACTCCTGAACGTTGCAATCTTTCTTTAAACATCCTTAAAAAGTGATTTGTTTTCCCTGGTTGAGAAGCTTGTCCTGAGAAAGGGGCAGGGAAGGCGGTGATTCTCTTCTGTGAGTTCATAACCAGTGTCTACGTGGGAGGAACTCCCTGGAATGAAGGGGTTTGCCCTGTCTAGGATTGGGGATGAGCCTGGCAGTGTTTTGTCATGGGAGCAGAACATGGAGATGCACCTGCAGCTGAGAGATGTCTGAAAACATTGATTTTATTTGCCTCTCCCCTTGAAAATCCCTTCCTAACCAGAGGCACGATTTATAGGGCTGCTTTTGGGATTCTGGCTGACAGAAGCTTGGCTGCATTTATGGCTAGGGCTCTGGGGCAGGACACCATGTTCAGTTTGAATAAATCAGGTGCTGCAGCAGCTGATCTCAGCCCCACAGGTGACACCCACAGGTGACACCCCACCCCTGGGGGTCTTTTCTCTGTATTTCACCTGCTGACCCCACAACTTGCACTCGGCGCCTCTCACTTTATCCCTCCCTTTTCCTCTCCAGCTCAACGATTTGTGTCCCCGTACCTTGGGCTCTCTGGGGCCTTCAGAGATGCCATAATTTACTTTTTTAAAGCCAAAACAAGCTGGGGTTGCTCAGCTGGAGTTGGAGTGAAGAACTGGGAGCTGACCTACCCTGGTTCCTCAAAAGCATCTCTGAAGGACATAATTTGTTTTAAAGGTTTTGTCTACGGTTTTTAATATTGATACGAAATTGATATTGAATCATATACAGGTGATATTGAATTGATATTTAATCTGAAATATTCTGCAACAACCGCACTGATCTGGGCAATGTCCACACTCGTTTTACCCAGGAACTTCTCTCTGCATTTAAGGAGAGGTGTCCAGCTCAGAGTTATTTCAGGTTATTGCTGTAGGAAATGACTGTGGAGTAACTCTTGCTACAAACACAGGCTCCAGTCCTCCAGCAGGGCATGGAAAAGGCCATGCTAATCTTGCAGGACTTTTATGTCTGTCTGTTTTTAAGTCATTGTGCCACTTCCAATTAAAATGTCAGCTTTTACAAGTGTCACGTCTGTGTGTTCTCCAGTTCCTTCTGTGCCCTGTTTTTGTGGTGGGTTTTTAGGATTTACCTGGGCAAAAAGCCCCATTTTTAATGTCTGGCTGGGACCTGCAAAGCTTGGTGCCATCAGGATATTTTTTTTAAATTTTGTTTGTTTAATCATTAGATTTTTGCTAAAATTCACCCTTCCAGCCCCTCTGGATATGGATGACTCCGTTCTGTGGGACAGCCAGCAGGAAATCCAGGGTTGCTCAGCACCTCTGAGCTAGTCCTGGGATTTGTTTTAATGCTCCAAATTATTCGTTAGGGCAAAAGTGCTCTGCCAACCAAAGCAGAACAGCAGGGACAACATAAATTATATTTTTTGAGGTGTTTGTTGTTTTTGTGGCTGTTTCTTTGTTTTTTTCCCAAAGCCTGAGGCACACTGTACTTTTGGGATGCTGCCTCCAACAGGATCTGCCTTTAATTTGAAATTTGCTTTATATTATGGAAGACACCTGCCTGAAAAGAAAACAAATCTGCAATTTATGCTGCCTCATTAAAATCTGGTCAAGAATTGTTCTGTGGGAATACTGATATCTCCAAGTGAAATTAAGGACTTGGGAAAAAAAATTAATTGAGAATCAAAGGTTCATTCAAAATTAAAGTTTGTATGGATTTTCAGTTAGAATGAAATTCATCTCTGTCAATGGGCAGGCAGGTTTAAAGTCCTACTCTGTGTTCTTATGGCTCCTTTTATTTGAAGGAATAAAAGCAATTTATCTGCCCTGTGTTGGAGTGGGATGAATCAGCCTGGGAAGGGCCCATTTCTTTTTCTTTCTTTCCTTTTTTAAACCAATTCTAAAGCCCAATGAAGAAGTAACCTGGGTGAAATTCCCCCTTCCTTTGTTCAACTGAAGTTAGAGGAAAATTGACATTTTGCAGGTTTATCCTGACCTAGCAGAGGAATTATTTCATTTGCTGAGTGTTTTGTAGGATAATAAAGCACCTCCTGGGTTGTTTCTATCCATTGCTCACTCCAATAATATTTGGGATTGAGCAGTGGCCAGTGTTGGGCCTTCATCCCCTCACTGGTGGGGAAGTGAGGCAGAGAATTGATGTGTCCAAGACTGGAAAGTGAATCCACGTTCAAAACTGGGATTAGACCTTCCCTAAACACTGTAAAACCAGGAATATTAAACACTGATCCTTGAGCAGGGTAAGGGATTTATCCTGAGTACAGGAGTCCTGTGTGGGGCCAGGTAAAGTCAGGAAAAAGAAATTTTTAAATGCCAAGAAGTCAGGATTAAACTTTTCCTTCTGGAGAGAGGGGCTGTGGTTTCCTAGAGGGTCCTTGCTGAGCTGGGATGTGCTGTGGAAACCTTGACAGGGGAGGGGGTTGGCAGCTCCCAAATTTTGTGTCAGCTCAAATTCCTGCTCCCTGCTCATCGGGATTTAATTTCAAGGCTTGGTCTGGCCCATTTTTTTTGGGTATTCATCCATTCCTCTGCTAACGAGAGCCCCAATTCTCTGTAAAATCACCAGCAGTGAAGCTGCTCAGAAAATCCAGCTGCTTTTCCCATGTCTCCTTGGTGAGAGATGCTGGAGCTGGGATGGAGTGTCAGGATATTTCCCTGAGCTCAGGCACAGCCAAGTGCAGCTCAGCGGGGTCTGGCAGATGGGGTGACCTTGTGAGGTCCCAACAGGATGGCAAATCTCCTCCCTTGTGGTTTATCATTCCCACAGGATTCCTATTTCCTTCTGTATTAACGTATTTAGTGGGTCTGTGAGTTCTCTCAAATAATTCCTAAGTCTCTCTATAAAATGGGATGTACAGAGAAAGAGGCAGAGAGGAGGGAGCTCTTATGGGGTTGAAGGCAGTTCCTATAGATTGAAAGCAATTCTTATGGGATTGAAGGAAATTCTTATGAATTGAAAGCAGTTCTTACGGGATTGAAGGAGTTCTTATGGATTGAAAACAGTTCTTATGGACTGAAGGCAGTTCTTATGGATTGAATGCAGTTCCTATGGATTGAAGGCAGTTTTTATGGGATTGAAAACAGTTCCTATGGATTGAAGGCAGCTCTTATGGGATTGAAGGAAATTCTTATGGATTTAAGGCAATTCTTATGAACTACAAACAGTTCTTATGGATTTAAGGCAGTTTTTATGGGATTGAAGGCAGTTCTTACGGATTGAAGGCCTCCAGTGCTCTGGCAGTTGTCCGATTTTCAGAGCTGGTGTCATTCTGAAGCACATTTGAGTGTGCTCATCTGAGCTCTCAGCACGGATCCTGCGGAGAGCAATCCATGGGAAATGGGTTGAGGCTGAAGCAGAGAGAGTTCAGACCCAATGCCACAAAAAGATTTCTCCTGGTATGTGTATATTAGGAAAATACAGCAGGGAGCCTATTCCTGAAATGCCTCCTCCCACAATCCACGTGCCAAGGGATGGATTTGGGAAATGGTACCCCCCACTCTTTGTTTAATTGGCATCAAATCAGCAAATTTATGTGGGATTACTTGCATGTAATAAGATGGCCTGCAGGCTTCCTGAACACCTTTTAGGAAGAAGAGATTCTTTGGGGAAATAATAACCACACACTCCTTTATTTCACTTTAATCCACACCAGCTTTGTGCATCCTCTTAAAATTTCAGAGCCTGTATTATTTTATCTGTTAACAGCACGTCCTGCTCTGTGTGTATATATTTTAAAAGTCAGATGATAAACCAGGTTTCATCATCTCTAAGTGACAATAGATCTTGTTGGAGACAAATTTATGGCTGTTCCATTTTTGTGCTGGTGTCAGCTAACCTTGGCAAACAGAGCCCCTCTTGCTGTTGGGATGAATCGAATAAATCTCAGCTTTTCCACTTTCTCTTCCTCCTGCTTTTGAAACCTTGTCTCAGACCTTGTCGCCTCCTTTATTCAAGGCAGCCAGAGCATCATGTGGGCTGAAATTCCTTCAAGGACCTGGGGGTAATATTTCACCCCTTTTTCAGCCTTTTTAAAAAATTTATTTCTCTCTCTTGCCTTGATGCATAAAACCTCCCATGAACAGTTCTGTGATGGCTTCAGAGGCACTGTTTGGATATTTGTTTATTGTCAGTAATTTCCAGAAGCTGAAAGTAATCTCCAAATGCTTCCATTCCAATGAGGGGTTTGATCAGTAAGAGTCCTTGGTTCATTTTATTTTCTACCACAATCCTGTGGTTCAGCATCTCTGAGGAACTGTTTTTCTCTGTGCCACGCTTTCAGTAACTCCTTCAGCACAGGCTGAGAGTTCTTCTGCCTCTGGACCCCTTTCTGCTGCCTTTGTAAATCAATAACAAAATTTACAGGATATCTTTTAGGGCATTTGAGCTGTTGTTTCATTTGATGAAGGATCTGCAATAAGAGAAGAAGCTAACTAAGAGCTGAGTGAAAAAAACCTGTCAAAATTTGGTGTGGTTTTAGTTCTTGGCAAGTTGAAGAAAAATCAGAAATTTGGAATGCATTTTGTGAAAATATTTTTCTCTTTTCAATACTGTCTTTAAAAATAAAAAATAAATGATGGGTTTAAATGAGAGTTTACGTTTTAGAATCACAGAATCCTGGAATGGGTTGGAAGGTTGGAACCTTAAAGCCCATCCAGTTCCCCCATCCCAGGGGACACCCTCCCCTATCCCAGGTTGCTCCAAGCCTTTCTTCAGGACAAAATGTCAGAAATTAATTTTGAATGCATCTACCCTTAAAAAAAACCCCAAAGTTGTGTTTTCAAGCATTTGGCTTTAATTGCAGGAGCTCTGGCCTTGCTCTGGCTGAACCTTTAAGGTTTTACTGGAAATGACCTGGGAATAAAGAGCAGAATCCTCCAGCCCCTGCTCCCCCAGAATCTCTTCTCTGGTGGGTCTCAAGCCCAAATTTCCACTCAAACCTGCCCAGGAATGTGGAATTACACGCAAATAAACTCCTTCCCTGCAAAAGCAACTTCCAAGCTATGGAATTATATTATAAACAGAAAAATAAAAGAAAATGCCAAGGTCTGGAGGTGTTTCTATGGATGTGGTGCCACTTTATAGCAGCAAGTTTAGCTGGATGTTAAATATTGTTGGTTTTTATTAAACTAAACCCCCCCCGCCCCCCCCAGGTGAGAATTTGATTGATTTCCTTCCTCTGACAAAGCTTTTCAAAAGACCTGGAAGTACCAGCTCTGCTCAGATGTTTGGTCTTTCCAGTACAAAAAAAAAAAAAAATAGAATCAAGGATTTCAAGTGGCAAAAAAGCAAAGAGGAAGGGAAAGCACGTGGGGTTTCCACCTTGAAAATGAAGTGTAACATTTGAAATTTGCACCCAGCCACAGCAGGGAATGATTTCCTGTGCTTTTTCCCCTTGATGCATTCCAAGAATCACAATAATTGTAATTTTTGACAACATTACGGTTGGAATGTGGCTCACTACTTGTTACGAATTTGCCCAGAAAAGACTTTCAGATTCTTAAGTAGAATTTCTAACTAGGACAGGAGGTGGCTTTATGGAAATGGATTTGTTTGGCATAAACACTGCCATAATTCTTCACCCTTTTTCAGAGCTGCAGAGGGGTGCTCAGAGGAGAATAAAATGATATTTTGGGGGATTTGGTGGCTGCAGGTGCCAGAGAAATGTTCTGTAAGGCAGTGACACCCCTCATTATCAACCTTTTGCACAGACGCAGTAGCTGAAGCTGAGGTTTCCCTTTGCTGATATTCTTAATTTGGATAAGAAATGCCCACAGAAATAACAGTGGGATCAGCTTGAAGGAGCTCCCTGTGTATTTCCTGAGCTCTTTCCTTGTTTCAGTTTGTCTTAGAGGGGTTTTGTTCTCAGCTTTTGCTGACAACAGGCACATTTGAAGTTAACACAGAGCTTCACACGCAGGAAATCCTTGCCAGAGGTCCAGATTTGTGTGAAATACAGGATCCACTGACCTGCTGGGATGAAAAGGCTCCTGCAGAAGGGATAAGAAACTCTGGGCAGGTTCCTGGTTTATATTTTCCTCCCTTGGCACAGACTGGGGGCTCCTAGCAAGGTCAGCGGCACTACCTGGGGTCACCTGAGTGCCCCAATTCTCCTGCCTGGTTTGTGGTCTCCCTGTTGCCATAAAAATGAATAATTTAGTAAATAATAACAATATTTAAACAGTCTTCCCTCCCTGTGCTCCAGGAAGGGGTGGAAGTGCTGCTTTTCACTGCTGAGAAATGAGAATTTCTCCTCTCGCAGCACAGAGCAGGAGGTTTGTACTGGAGTAAAGGGTTTGTACTGGGGCAGGTTTATACTGGGCCAGAAGGTTTGCACTGGGACAAACTGGGGTCACCAGCTCTGGAACCACAAAATTTTCCCCTTTCAGAGTCCACAAACCTCTTTCCCATCCCTGTATAAACTCGCCTCTAAAAGCTCTGGATGTAGAAGAGAACAACAGGCAGCTCCTTCCACTGGCAGTGATTTTTCTGCTGCCCTTCCAGTGATTCCCACATCCTGAACAAAAGCCAAGGTGCTGATTTGGGCAGAAAATAAACACACTAAAAGTTTCTTGTTATTGCTGGGGAAAATGTTTTCCCTTCTGGGAATTAAATACCATGAAGTCAGGCTATCAAATAATCTCCATATATCCTGATGAAATCTCTGGGGATCTTGTATCTAAATAAGCACACAAATAATAATTGGAGAGTGTGACAAAAATAAAAAGTGACTAATTTTTTTGCTAGATTAAAATTTTTTTCAACTTCCTTTTGCAAATATTCTAAAGTTAATGATGCCTTCAGTGACAGCAATAATAATATTTATAAATCTGACCATTAAGTTGGTTTTGTTCCATTCACTTTGACCTGGATAATAATTTCTTCTAACAACCAAGTGTGGGCTCTCTCCTGACCCTCTGCCCATTATTCGTGTTTTAATTCTGGTTTAAAATGCCAGGTTTGGTTTATCACAGAGATGTAGCAGTTCCTTGGGAAGTATCATCACCTCCCAGGGAATTCTC
Source organism: Oreocharis arfaki (assembly GCA_013398015.1). Lineage (NCBI taxonomy): Eukaryota > Metazoa > Chordata > Aves > Passeriformes > Paramythiidae > Oreocharis > Oreocharis arfaki. The sequence continues at coordinate 63,812 of VZRR01005331.1, forward strand.
CAGGGAATTCAGATGCTGGGGAGGCAGGAAGGTTTTTTTAAAACTCATTTTTGAATGGGAGTTAGCTTAATTTTAATCACAAATGTAGGCTGGGCAAAATTCTAAGCACAGTTCTCCATCATTTCTGCATGGATGCAGGGCTGCACATTCCAACAGTTGTGAGCAGAAGGGAGCAAATTCTTGGATGAAAGAGAGATTTTGAGTTGTTACTGTCAGCCCCAATTCCAGCTGTTCTGCTGGGAATTACTAATCCATAAAGACCAAGGGACATGGATCATCCTGTGGGATTGATCCTGGAGGTCTTTGCTGGTCCGAGGATGGCAGGATCAGGATCCTACCTGGAATATAAAATATTCCAAGTATTGGCAGGTTGAGGTGGCAAGGCAGGATGGAATATCCAAGTGCTTGATGCTTGACTTCAGGTGTGGATCCCAGAGCTGGATTTTCCCAGCTACTGGGCAAAAACACCCACCTGAAGGGCTGGAATTGAGATGATGATGATGATGGCTGTTATCGTTATACACAGACACGTGGATATGTTTCTACAAATCCATGTCTGCAACGTGGCAACTCCTAAAGCACATAAGGAATTCCTAAGCCCCCGTCCTGAGGCTTAAGAGGAAGCTGCTCTTTCCTGAAAACTTCCTGAGTTTCAGGCCTTTAGGGCCTTCATTTAAAGCCTTTAGGGGATGCCTCACACGTGGTTCCACTTCCACCTCAGTGCAGGACACCGGAAACGGGATCAGGTGGCCTTGAGAGAGAAAAACAGGAGAGAGCAGAGGAAATTTTTATAGACCCCTCCAGGTTTCAGTCAGGACAAGCAGTGGCTTTGCAGGATCAAGGGAATTGCCACCAGTGGCCTTAACATCGTGATTCTGAAGAAAAGAAAAACGCCTTTATTTTAGAGAAGGGGACTGTTCATCTTCCATAAGTACAAGATGATGAAATCTTATTGTAGATTATTGTGATGGACTAAAGATCACCTCCTCTGTGCCCCTGAGGAGGTGTTTTCCCAGCTAACCCTTCCCAGTTCCTCCTTTTTCCTGTTTTTTCATTCTCCTGACCGGCAGTTATTTAATATCCACCCCCTAATTTCCAAGAACAATCGAGTTCCTTTCTACGAAACATCAACGGTATTCGAAGAATTATGTGAAAATGTCTCTGAATATCTCAAAGATGAGGCATTGCTATTTTTCTTATCATTGCAACCCCTCTCTCTGAATTAGGGAGCCGAATTCAAGCTCAAAGCCCAGGTAACATTTCCTTCCGTTATCAGAATTGAGCTTCCCCTGGAACGTGAATGACTTAGGGGGGAATATCAACAATTATCTCGGCAGATCTGCTGGTGAATAAACCAAGGGAAGACAAAGAACTCAGCATCTTCTGCCTCATCCAAACAAATGAGCTCCAGCTGAAGATTTAAGCAATCAGATTTGCATAATGAACATGTTTATGCCACATTACAGTCACCTGCTTTACAAATTCAGAGACCATTTCCCCACCATTATCTGCTGTCAGGGCAGAAAAATGGAACATTTGGGTGAAAATAGTTTGCAAGGCAACGTGAATGCGTTTTGTTTTGTGCTTTTTAACATCTGATCCTCAAGGAGCTTTCCTTAATTGGGGGTTGAAAGTGTCGGATTAGTGCCTCAGGCTTAGGGGATTTGGGCGGGGGATTTTTGGGCTGAATCCTCTTCCAGATTACTTAAACAGAGCACCTGCCTGTCTTCTGTATCTTCTCATAGTTCTGATATTTTCCTGGTTTTTATAAGCTTTTCCACACAGTTAATTACTCTATTAGTATTATTTCTCAGCTTTATCTGTGCAAGTTTTAGAGTCCAGCACGGGTGCTTTGCCCCCATTTTAAGCAGATTTTCAAGTGCGCAAGGAGGAGTTTAAACATTTGTATCCAAAAATCCTGCAAACCCTATGACGCTGGCTGGGCAGCCTGTCCAAATACAGGGTTTTAAGGAGTTCCTGTGGGATATTTTTCCTTGTAGGCTTAATTAATTTCTCTCTGACCTCTAGAAAGTGAGCGCACAAAATGTGAACTGCACCTCACATCTTCTTCCCATACTTTGTTCACTTCCTGAGGGGGAGGTTTTCATGCTAAAAGTTTTCAGTTATAACTCCCCCCATACATATTTCCATCAATTGGGTGATGCATCTGTAATTCTCTGGAAATGAATGAGCAGCTGAGCGTAAATTGGGGATTCTGTGGGTTGGTGGCTGAAATGAAAAGTGAAATAACTTTATTTCTTGTCCAGGTGTTGGATCCCCTCCTCTTTCCAGTATTTAACTTTTTCGTCCTTTTTTTTTTTCTGCTTACCTAAAGAAACCCAAACAAAACCCCCAAAATTAAAACCCCACGGACACAGAAGAAGAAAGAAACTCCCTCAAACAAAAATTGCCATAATTTATACAAATGGTTGTATTTCCCCCTGGATATTTGCCCTTCCCTTCAGGCATGTCTTAAGCCCGGTTTGGTGTTTGTCTCTTCTCTCTCCCTCTTGCTTTCTGCACTTTTCAGGATTTGCTAAAAATAATCTTCCAATTCAACTGAGGGTCAAGGACTGCATTTTTTTCCCTTACTTTTTGTTGCTCTGGCTGGAAGTGGAAATCCAAGGGACAAAGCCAGTTCTGCTGCCTTTTCCAAGCTCCTTGTGCAAAATAATGAGGAGCACACAAAAAAACTACTCCTGGAGGAATACATCTTAATATCAGTGTTAGAATCTAATGTGGGATCTATAGAACAGAAATTCTGCGGTGTGAGGGACCAGAGAGTCTGATTCGTTCCAAATGTGGGAAGTTAAAATGTCCAGACTCTAAATGAAGGACAAATTCAGCTCCCAAATCCTCAGTATCTAACGGACAATCCCTAACACAGTCCCAGGGACTGAAGGTGACTGATTTATTCCGATTTTATGTTGTTATAATTTTCAAACTCAATGTAAAGGACAAATTTAGCATCCGGGGTTTTTTTTAATCTCCTTTTTGCAGACTGGGGTGACAGTGTCAGATTTTTTGAAGTGCAGCCTCTTCCACCCTGGGTTTGTAGTGATTTATACAGTGGGTTTATTTTCTTTTACAGATATTTGCTTGTGTCTCCCCCCGTTTTTTTTTCTCTTCCAGCACAAAGCCAATTCCTACACTTGTGATGTATTTTCTTGTGCAGTGGTTAATAATAAAATGCAGTGTTGTTAAAAAGGAAGAAAATAAATAAACTGTTCAGTGTGAACAGAGGTGCTGGCACCATTCGGTTCTTATCTCAGGTGAAGGTGTCAAACCCCAAAACTCAAATTTTAATTTATCAGAGATGAGCTTTGCCATCGCCCCACTGTATCTGGGATGGGCTGGTTTTTGGGAAGGATTGTGCCTCTCTGTGTTTGGACAACCTCTGATGCTGCAGCCTGACCTGTGTTTGGTTGTTCTGTTGTCTTAGAAATAATAAATAAGATGGAATTGATATTTCATGTATTATTTTCCAAACTAATGTTGATCTTACAAGGCTAGGAAAGACTTGAGACAACTTTTTACACCAGAATCCCAAACTATTTATGGATTCAAGTAACCCATCCTTTAAACTCTCTGGGTTTTAGGTTGGTTGTTCATTTTCATAAAACTTTTGAGGTGAAATCACCCTGCTGAACTCCAGACAGCTGAGGCTTGGCGTCCAGCCAAAGAATGAAGCATCCCAGAAGGAAAATGTTTTTCAGCCTTACAAATCTCCACTGGTTCACTGCAGCTCTAATTACAGGCTCCCATTAGGACAACTTCCCACAGTGAGAAGTGAGACAAAAACCCCACAAAAATTGTAATATATACGAAGATAAGGCAAGTGATTGCAGCCTATAAAGCCACCAATTATGCAAGATTTGCTTGTTGGGTGTTTGAACTGTTACCATGGAATAAAATCCAGGTTTCCAGGCACTCTGGCATCATCTGGTGTGAGGGAACAAATGGGAAGCTCTAAACACACAGCGAGGCACTGCAGCTCCCCAGCCCCGACTGGAAGCGTTTAATTGCCACTGACAGTTCTGGCCAATTAAGCCCCTGCAATAATGATCACATCAGCAAAAATTACTGTATCTTTTATCCAGTAATAGAGAGCCACAGCTCCTAACTGGAATATGCTTCCGATGAACTCTCTTCTCTCTCCATCCCTTGAACCAGCATTGGGGATCAGAGGGATCCGTGGGTTGTGGACTTTGCTGGGGACCTTTGAAGAGGGCACCAGGGGTATTGCAGGGCAGGAGAATGGTGGTGGAATGTGTGTCAGAGTGTGTTTAAAGTGAAGAAAATATTGCTGCTCCTCTCCTGCTGCCACTCCACACGTGGATCTGTATTTTCATGCGTATCTGTACTTTCACGTGTATTTGTATTTTCACGGCTTTTTGCACCACTGAGTGTGGGTTAATGAGACAGAGCCAAGCCTGGGCTCCTTCTTCAAAGGGAATTATTGGCCTGATGTCACCCTGGTGATTTTTGGGCAGGAAGATATTCCCTCTTTGCTATATAAACTCTGTTTATTCCTAGTTTCCAGTGTTATACTGTGTAGACAAGCCTTTTTTAATCCCTTAAACCCATATGTGCTTCAGTGCCTTTACATATAAATTCACATTTATGTGAACAGGCTCAGGGTGGGATTGTTGGGGTGTCATTGCAGGGCCAGGAGTGGAACTGGATGATGCTGGTGGGTCCCTTCCCACTCGGGATATTCCATAATTCTATATGAAAATTAGATTATAATTCCTGCTTCATGTACTCTAATCACTGTAAAGAAAGCACAGCAGTGTGGTACTCAAAATTAATTTTATACATCTTTTATGTGAAAGCACCACCAAAAACTCTTGATCAGCCTCAGGTTCTGCCTTTCTTGCCTTGTGCTGCCTCTCAAGGGTTTCTCAGCGGTTGGATGCAGAAAAGCCTCGGTGAGGGGGTGAGCTCGGCTCCCCAGTCCCTCTGCCCTCCCTCACCAGTTCTGCCCAGTTCCCCTCCCTGTATCTCACCAGTGGTGGGACTGGAGTGACTGAGCTTCAGAATCACCTGGTTCAGGTAACAAGGGAGCCCAGAGGAAGAAAATAAACTGGAAATGGAACTGTAGAATCATCCAGGACCATCAAGTCCAACCAATAACCCAGGCACTCTGCAAGTTCTCGGTACACTGGGATCCCTGCTGGAAAAGAGTCCCAGCACCACCTGCTGAGCACAATCTCAGTGGGTCAAGGACTTGTCCCCCTTGCCTGACACACCTTCTGGTTTGGGGGGATTTCATGGTGTTGGTTGGTATGGGAAATGCTGTGTATTTTCACTTTTATGTGTCCCTATGAGGTTTTTATTCTTTGGATCTCAATTTTAAGCTCTTTTCCTTTACAGTTCATCTCTCATCCCTTTTAAAGTGATACAGGCTAATTTAATCAAGCAGTCTCTAGAATAATTGGTAAGTTATGCTAATTTTTGGAGATTAAATTTTCTCTCTTTTTTGGCTCATGAAATTATGTGCTCTTAACTCAGAAGAAACTTGCTCCTTTTTTTTATGGACAGTTGGAATTGTTTCTTTAGTGCATTACAAGCCCATCAGGAAAGGAACACAGGGAATGTGAGCAGAGGGAATGGACACTGCGCCAGCTGGAGCTGCAGCTTTTTGTGCCTGTCAGGAAAATCCTGAGTGGGAATGGGGTTTAACAGGAGGAGTTCAGGCCAGCCTAAAATCTGGATTCAGAGGAAGGAACCACTGTTATCATGGAATCATAAGCCATGGAATGTTTGGGTTGGAAGGGACATAAAAGTTCATGTAATTGCCACCCCTGCCATGGGCAGGGACACCTCCCACTGTCCCAGGGGGCTCCAGCCTGGCCTTGGACACTTCCAGGGATCCAGGGGCAGCCACAGCTGCTCTGGGCAACCTCTGCCAGGGCCTGTTAGGACAATTTAAGGCTCCTCATTGTTTAAATATCCGAGTTGTCACTGGTGATGCTACAGATGTGTCCATTTGTAGGCTCTGGGCTACAGCACCAGGCTGGAACTTGCAGATCCCACATTTCCTGCGGCCTTTGGAATGGTCTTTGCCCCTCACTCAGCTGCTTTTATCAGGGATATGAACCGGGGTGATGACACTGGTTTGAGTTTGAGGGATTTGAAATCAGCTGCTAGAAGGAAACAACACAAAAAAGGAAACAACACAAAACAGAAACAACTCTAAACCTCATGCTGTGGTCTGTTGGGCTTTCCCACATTGCTCAGAGACACGTGTAGGGTTTTTTCCGTTATGTAGCGTTTCTGTCAGCACCAGGAACTTCTCACAGCAAGATTTTGAGCCCCAGCAAGAGCCACATCAAACCTCTGCTTCAGAGCATCAGCTGCACTGCTGGTGCGGGTAAAAATGCCTGCGCAAGGCAAGGCACCTGCTAATAGGGCCTTAAAATAACTCCGTGCTCCCAAGCCCTGCAGACAGTGTGGGTTTAGCTTCATTTTGCTCTCCAGCATCAGGCTGCATCCCTAATTGCTCAGCACAGGGGCCACGAGGTGCTGTCAGCCAGGGCAGAGCCTGAGCTTCTCCTCTGCTCTCGAGTTATTTATTCTGGAGCTGTGTGAAGAGAGCTTGTCAGGGCCGTGCTTGTAGGGCTGCAGGAACACTTGTACGTTTTAATAAACAAGCTTCCCGAGGAGTGCTCAGAGAGACATCAGCTCAGATTCCCGTGATAAACAATATGAAGAAGCCCTTAATAGCACTTGACTTACAGCAGAATTCCTTGTAAAGCCAAATGAATTTCTTTGCCTGGGGTGCAACACTGAGAGAAAATTATGAGAACAAGGACACGAGGAGTTTTTACACTTTCCAGTGTGCTGCCTTTTTTTCTTTTTCCCTGTGAAATGCTTGTTAGCTTGGTGGCAACAATTAAAGTGAAGAGGAGACACAAGCCTGCAAGCCCAGGCTGGCTGAATAAACAGAGTTTGGAGCCTGAGCACCTGCTTGGAGTCAGCATTCCGAGCTGAATGTGAGAGCAGCCCCTGGGGAGCTCTCAACAGGGACAGGACTGTCCCAGTGACACCTCTGGGGTCGGGCTGGGGAGGTGTTGCTCAGACACCTCTCTCCCAGTATCCTCTTTTTTATTTTTCCTCCTTTTCCCCTATTTTGTTTGCCTGCAGACTACAAAAATCCATGGGAATACCAAATCTTTCATCGGCCATCCATCCTTATTCTGTCTATGATCCCGAAGGAGTAAAATGGAAAAACCCAGACGTCAATTCAACACCTAATTCCATTTCTGGTGGAAACTTAAACCTATTTGGTTGTTTGGCTGTTGGGAGGAGGCTCGGTGATGTCCATACCTCCCTTTGGGGGTCACTGTCCCTTCCTGCTCTTTTCCAGCGTGGCATTGACTCCATTCCCTGTCCAGGCACCCTGTGGGCCCAGGGGCAGCTCAGAGTCCTCTCCCTCACTGCCACCCCTGTGTCTTTCCAGGGAAAAGGCACTTTCCCTTCCTATGGGAGGGAAAGAAGGCTGATGCTCAGCCAGGGCTGCAGCTGCTGTTTTCCTTGAGCTCTTTTCCCCTTGGCACAAATGGAATTGAGATGATCCTTTGCACTCCACAACCTCAATTCCTGCTCAGCAGGGCAGGGGACAGGAGATGGAATCTGGGGTTCCACCTGTGGGTCACGAAGCAGATTGGGCTCCCAGGGAGGGACATCAAAACTTCAATGGTTCCTTCAGTATCCTGAGGGAGATGGGATGGTTTGGCCCGCTTCCAGCCTGGTTCTCTTCCACGGGTTGCAGAGCATTCGAGGTGTCTTTGCTGCTTCGCTCACCTGAATTGGCTTCAAGGTTCTTCACTTCTGTACGTGCCATGGAAATTGAACTGAAAGTATTGAAAATTGTATTGAAAGAATTGAAAACATGGCGTAAATTCACAATTCTGCTTTTGATTCCTGAAAAATCCAGCGCAGTGTTATCGTTGCACATCGAGGCTGTAATTTTGTATATGAGATTATTTTCATTCATTCTCCCGAGTTTATAATGGGATTTTAAAAAAATTTATGGATATTTCTGTGTGCTTTAAATCAGTTTGGCATTGCTGAAAGGGCAAAAAGGAGCATTGGCACAAGTTATAATCTTCCCTGTTGGTTTAGGGTTTTTAAAAAATTTTCACCTATTTATGTCCTTATTTGTTAAATAATTATGGATTAGAAGGGATTGATTACAGATGATTCACTTTGCTTAATAAAACCAGGGATAACCTCCACTATCCCAAGCTGCTCCAAGCCCCATCCAACCTGGCCTTGGACACTTCCAAGGGTGGGACAACCTGTGCTGGTTGTCCTAATTACTAATTACTTGGACAACCTGTCCTAGTCTGGTTTAGTCCTAATTACTTGACTTAACCTCCTCCAGTCAGATCATCTTTGAAATTCCTGCAGGTTTGCATTGCTCTAGGGATAGTTGGAAAAAAACCCAGCTGGAACAGGAGCCCCTCACACCAGAGATGCCCCTGGGGCTGCTTTACCTGGCACAGGTTGAAAAACAGTGGGGAAAAATGAGGCTGTTTGTGGCCATCTGATCAGATTTGAGATTTAAAAAATGGGACAGCTGCAAAATTCAAGGTATTCTGATGTTTGGGATTCACTGGAATTCAAACAGATCCCTTTACAGCCTTTTCCAAAGATCAACAAACTCAAGGAATTCACACAAGGTGGAACCAGATGATTCTAGCTCCTCTGGCTCTTTTAATCTCCTGGCACTGTCACAGCTCTGTGGAAATTCTGAAATTCCAGGATATTTGGAATATTGGGCAGAGCAAAGGCACTCCTGGAATTAAGTTTCAGAACCAGGTGAAACAACTGATGTCCAAAGATGCCCAGAGTTTTTGGGCCACCGATTTCTCTGTTTTTTAAATGAAGTTTCATGCCATGCAAAGTGCAATTGTTGTTGGCGTTTTATTGCTGCCTGTGACTGCCCAGCTCTCGCTGGGTGCCAGTTTGGTCTGTAAAGCTTTGCCAGCACAAACCCAAGCCCAGCTTCCTGCACGGCCCTTCTAAGCCTGACTTAAACACCCAGTTTATCAGTGCTGAGCTCCCTTTATTTTGCACACAGCCTCATCCCTGGATTTACCCATGTGCTTACAGTGCAAGGCCCATCTATTTTTCCATCTAGTTGCTCGTGAATAAATAACCTGACACGCTGTGTCCTCAGCAGCTGCTTTTCTTCCCTTCTTCCTGCCAGTGATGCAGAAAGTCACCACGATTTGCATATGAAACACCAGCTCCGAGTCCCATTGAGTCCCATTTGTGCATCCCGGGCCAGTGCACGGGGAATAATGAACTTCCAAGTGCTGCTCCTGGACCTCCGTGGCGCTGGGAGCCCCTCTGGATGTGGCTCAGGTGGTGATCTATGGAAATCGTTGTTTTCTTACCCAGATTTAGTGGAAATTCAAGCACCCAGCGCGTCCCTGCCCTCTGGAACTCTCCAGATGAGCACTTCACAGCCCGGCTGTCATCGAGGAAACTGCTGGAATACCCTGCCACTGCAAATTCGGCACCCTTGAGATGGGAGGCGATGCACGGAATGGAGGGACGAGGCGTACGTTCGGGGTGGTAATTGTCTGTTTGTTAGAGGAAGGTTGCCTTGCAAATGTGTCTTCTCCCCATCTCTCTGACTGTTTTTTCTGCAGGACATGGAGGTCGCTGATGAAAGAAAGAGGAAAAAATAGAAGCAAAAATGAGGCTTTGGAGTAGTGGAAAATAGAGGCGTGAAAGAGAGGAGGCTGAGAAATGGGGAAAAACTCCAAACAACAATGAAAAGCAATCCAAAAATCCCCCCCCCCCATCAACATAAATGCAACAATAATAATGATAATAATAATAATGATAACGGTGATACTACTACTTCTACTACTACCACTACTAATAAATGAAAATAAAAATAAAAAAGGACTCAAATAATGGATGAGGACTGCATCCCTTCGCCTGCAGTGTCTTGTTTCTTCCACTTGTGAAATCCAGGTCTGTGCCCAGTGCTGGAATTCAGGACAGAAGAGTCTCAGTTAAGGCATCCCACACTCGTGTGCTGTAGAAATGCTTTATTTTGCTGTTTTCATTTCCAGTTTATTTCCGATGTGGAATTCAGTGCCATTTAGTCGTTCTTCTGCCTGATTGTCATCCCGTGCCTCGAGCCCTCCGCACAGGGCAGGGTGTTAAATGGCTTAATAGAATCACGGCATTCTTTTGATGGCTGTAATTTGTAAATCAGTTAGCTAAATCAGGAGATAAAAAACTGGATTGGCAGCAGGGGCGAGTTGAGGAGTTTGTTATTTCTTTTTCTAGACAGAGACACAGATTTGCCAACGCCAGTGGCAAAACCTGGAAGCTGCTCCCAGGCTGGGAAGCACAAGGGGTTGAGGATGAGACAGAAACACCTGGAAACTCAGTTTACATAAATCGCCTGTTTTGAGGAGTCCTACACAAATTCCAGGCAAGGTTGGACCTGACTTGGACCATCCTGGATTAGTGGAAGGTTCCGTGCCCGTGGCACTGGATGGGATTTAAGGCCCCTCCCAACCCAGTCCAGTCTGGGACTAAACGATTCTAAACGAGGCAGCTCGTTTTAAAAACCCCGACAGAATCCTCAATCAGGTATCCACAAGCAGAAGAAGAAGAGCACAGCAAAAGTTTTCTGATGGAGGCCTGAAAGGCAGAAATCAGAACTCTGCTGTTTACTCCTTCTGCTTTACCCTCCCCTCAGAGTTCCTTTTTCGCTTTTCCTTATGGTTCAGTGCTCCCTGCAACTAATTCTGGCTCCTTCATAAGCAAATTCGTGTTGAATGAAGCATTCCACAAGAGCAGTTTAAACCCAGACAATGGGCTAAAAAGTGCATCTTTCCCTTCAGTTGCTAATTCATCTGTTGCTAATTAGAGGAAGGACCAGATCAAACATTTGTTTTGCTTTCCAACTCCGAGACACCTGTTGGTAAAAGCAATTAGAGTTTTAGTTCAATAAAACAGCCTCTGGTTTGTTTATGCAGAGATTTGATGTGGGTACATTACTGGAAGGCCATCCACATAAATGAAGCCCAAATGGTATGGGGCGGGGGGGAGTCCGATTTCTTTTGTCTCAGCCAAAAAAACATGCTGCTCTAATTAAAAATCTGCATGGAATATTTATAACTGAGGAGAAGAAGCAAAACTCGCCACAGTGAGTCTGCCAGAAATAATGAGAGCAGAGTGGAAATCCTCCGAGTGAGGGAATAAACTTTCCTGTACTGTTTGTCTTTGTTTTCCCAGCTCTGAGGGTCTGAATGACAGTTTGGATAAAATATATATGGTGTTATTAAAAAATAAATCCAGTTCAGTGCTGAAACTACCAGATGAAATCGTGTTGCTTACATTATGTAGGAGGTCAGGAGATGTTTTAATGTTGCTTTACTGGTGTAAAATGGGAACAAAAGCCTCTGATAGGCAGAGTCAGAGAATCCCAGAATGGTTTGGGACCTTAAACCCCATCCAGTGCCACTCCTACCATGGGCAGGGACACCTCTCCCTATCCTGGGTTGCTTCAAGCCCTGTCCAATCCGGCCTTGACCCTTGTGGCTGACTGGAAAAAAGTTTCCTGTCCCTCACAAAGCTCAAAATGCCTCTTAAGGTCCTTTTCATGAGTGGATTTTGAAGGACTTGGCATCATTGCTCCCATCCTGTAGATTTGTGGAGACATGGAAAAGTGAATTGTCCTACTGGGTCACCAACAGACAGAGCTGGGGCCAGAAGGACGCAGAAATCCCTGGATCACTGCTCCCTGCTCTGCTCTGAGGGTGGTTTCTGTCCTTGGGTTGCTCTGAGGGTTTTATGCACCCTGCTGGGATTCACAAATATCCTCAGAGCAGACCAGAGATCCTCAGAATGTCCCAAATATCCCCAGAATGGCCCTTTTTTGGAGGTTCTGAGTTCGACATCCTCTGAGGGAGCAAGTCCTCAGCATGTGGATTAACAACTCCCCTCAGGTGGTGTCAGGAAAAGCTGTGGGTGATGAGCAGCTTTCAAGAAGAGTTGCTGTGTCCCTAGATGGGAAAACGAAAAATTGTCTGGTTCCAAAAAAAGCAAAATGAAAATTTTATCCATGGTGACAGTTATTTTGTATCTTGCTTTTTCCATGAGTGATGTTCCTGCTGAGGAATGTTACAAATCCAATCTTGCAATGGTTGCTTTAGGGTTTTGTCTGCCCTCCCTTCTTCCGGGAATTCTGACAGGAACTGAGGACAGCCTCTTAAGGGGAGGAAAAACTAGCCCAGCACCACAAGTGAAATGGGAAGCGGGAGCAGTTGAGAGCAGAAAGGAATATAGCATTAAATTTATATAATTTTGTAAGAATGATATTCACCTTAGAATTCCTGGGAGGTCTCTGCACTTGGCTTTTCTGGAGTCTCAGTGCTTGTAACTCTGAAAATGGGAATTTGTAGCACAGTGTGGGTTGGAAGGGAAAGGAGAGGGGAAGGGAGAGGGAGAAGGAAAAGGAGAAAAAAGGAGGAGGAGGAGGAAGGGGACGAGAAGGAGAAGAGGAAGGAACAGTTGTGTTGGGCACACAAAAACCGGTGTTAAAATGAAAGTTTGGGATCTGCAGCTGCCCAGAGCCTTGTGCAGTCTTGGTGCTCTGATCCCAAAGGGAAAACAGTAGGAACTCAGGGGCTTACAGTGAGACCTCCTTATCAATCCCTGCTCTGCGATGATCTGCTATCTAACCTAGCAATAAGAGTCACTGTGTTACCTATGCAAAGCTTTTATTGTTTAAATCCGTGGGTAGCTATTTAAAACCTCATTCGTACAGAATGAATTTTATACAGAACCCTGCTGATCGTTATCTCTGCAAAAAGTCCCTGTCACTCCAGTGGGGCTTTTGTTGGGTTTTTTTGGCAGTCTTTATGTTTTGACAGGCATTTTAATTGTGGGAGGCAAATTCAAATCTCCTGACCTCAGGGACATTTCCTTATCATTAAATACATGTTTGCATGGTTTGTGATATTTTAAACATATGCATTGAAAGTGGGGTTTGCAGCCTGCACTGCACACTGAGGATATCCTGGTATTTTTAGCACAATAATTTTAATTAATACATCCAGAATTACAGAAATCAGCAACTGGTTCCAAAATTTTTAAAAAATAAGGGAAATGACCAAACTTTCCTCACTTGAAGGGAGTTTGGAACAGCTCAAGTGCTCAAGGGCTGCACTGGGTCTGATCTGAGCAGGAGGGAGTGGAGTGTCCTAGGCCAGAGGTCCAGGAGCAGCTCAGGGTTCGTGCAGAGTCTTGTGCAGGTACTCTTTTAAAGATTCTGCATTGTCTGCCATGGGTTTTCTACCCTTTCTGACTTGAAATAGGGCAAGGTTTAAGTTTAACTCCTCAAAATTTCATGAGCATTAGTAGGAATATAATTTATTTCTGTTGCTTCAGATTTCCAGAATTTTCTTTTAATCTTGTGTATATTCTTTAATTTGTTGCTCTGAGGAGAAAAAAATCCACCCAGAATTGAATATTACTTGAAATATCTGAACACCTTTTTCTTTAGTGATTGCCAACTATTGGATTTACACATTTTTAAAAATTATTCTGAGAACTGATCTAGTGAAGGTGTTCCTTTCCAGGGCAGGGGGTTGGAACAAGATGATCTTTAAGGTCCATTCCAACCCAAACCATTCTGTGATTTGATAATGTGCTGTAATTTCATGCTGTAATTTCCAGGGTGGTTGTGCCTGTGGTGTTCTCCAGGGTAACCCCGATGCTGCTAGAAATGCTCTGACTTTCTGATTTTTTAGCCTGAGGTTTTTTAGCTTGAGGTTTCTTTCTCTCCTGTCAGAGACACATTGTAAGAAAATGCAGAAATGCTTTCCTTCAAACAAGGACTTGAAAACCCGGAAAGGACAAAGGGGAGCAGTTTTGTTCCTCAGTGTAAAACTATGGCTCCGACTGAGGAGGGTGGCTCGGCAGAAGACTTTGGAAAAGAAAACCTAAAAGAAAAGCTTTAAACCACTTTTTTTTGCAGTCATTCCAAGCAGTGAAGTTTCCTGAAGTGGCTACGAGCAGGAATGAAGCTGGAATTTGAATTTGCATCGGGAAGAGCACACAAGCCTCTGACAGGACCTTTTTCTCTGTTGCTAGTGAAAGTTCTTTAGGGATCTTTGCATATTCTCCTCCACGAGGCCACCTCGAGCTGCCCCAGCAGAGCAATTAACTCGTCCTTGCCATCTGTTCCAGCACAATCAGTTCTGTCAACTCTGCAGCTCCTGGTGCCTCCCAACCCCAGCAGGAGCTGCAGGGGAGGAGGGTGCTGGGCTGGGTGTGGAGTTAAGGGGCTGGAAGACCTTGAAAAGAGTGAGAAAGAGGACTCAGGGATGCCAGACTGGGATTTTATCTTCAGCCTGTTCTTTCCATGAAATACAGGTTGGGTTTGGTGCCTGGCGTGGTTTCCAGACTCATCGAAGCAGATCTGTTCCTTGAGTCGTAGCCATGGCAGAACTGATTCTAATTTTTTAAAGTGATGTTTCCTCTCCCTGACCTTCCGCGGGATTTGGATCAGCCCACGGGAGACCGAGGGCCGTGGACGTGCTGAGTTATGGAAGGACTTTGAACAGTGCTCAGAAGCTCCCACTTGGAATGTCAGGGCTTTGTCAGGAAAAGTTGTGGGCTGGGAGAACAAGGACACGGAGAGGTCAGATCTGTCTGATATTTGTCTGAAATCCGAATGCTGAGAGCTCTGCCCCGAGATCCCCTCCGTAGTCCTGCAGCTGGGCAGGTGTTTCTCATCTCCCATGGAATGGAACACAGAGATGGAGCTACAAAGGGTTTACTACAGCTTGTACGTGCTGGTGTTGAAAGCCACCTGCAAATCCTTGGGTAGGAAAAGGGAGTTTCAACAAATGGGATGGATTTGGGCACGGTGCCCCTGCAGAGCATCACCTCTTTGGGGCTGTGCCCGGCTCAACATTTCCTCCTCTGTTTGAAGAGTAGCATAGTTGCTTTTGAGTCCTGAGTTTTGTCCTGCGTTCCAAAATCGGATTGTTCAGCCCTCACTACTCCCAGTCGGCCGCGGGAACAAAGGGGGCGAGCACAAAGAGGAGAGCTCAAAGAAACTTTGGGAAAGAAATCTGTCGACTCTTTGAGAAGATTTTGCCACAGAGAAAAGAAAAGAGGAGAGTTTTATTTTAAAATCATGAAGGAGCTGTCAAACTCTCTTAAAACACGGGATCATCCCCGTTCCATTGTGTGCCGAGCCAAGTAATTGAGCTTTAGCTTCAAGCACTTTGCAGACACTTCAGTTATTGAATCACAGAATCTTACGATGGTTTGGGTTGGAAGGGATTTTAGCACCCAGTGCCACCCCCGTCATGGGCAGGGACACCTCCTACTGTCCCAGGCTACTCCAACCTGGCCTTGGGCACTGCCAAGGATCCAGGGGCAGCCACAGCTCCTCTGGGAATTCCAGCCCAGCCCCTCTACACCCTCCCAGTGAGGAATTCCTTCCCAATATCCTATCCATCCCTGCCCTCTGGCAGTGGGAAGCCATTCCCTGTGTCCTGTCCCTCCATGCCTTGTCCCCAGTCCCTCTCCAGCTCTCCTGGAGCCCCTTTAGGCCCTGCAAGGGGCTCTGAGGTCTCCTTCTGGAATAATCTCTTCTGCAGGTGAACACCCCCAGCTCTCCCAGCCTGGCTCCAGAGCAGAGGAGATCCTGTGAAGAAGGGTTTTTGTGTCCAGGGAAAGCTCTGTTTCTGTCTGAAGTCTCCAAATCCCAGCCCGGAAGAGGAGCCGATGCCCCTGGCACTGCCTCAGGGCTCCCACTTGGTGGTACTTCAGCCAGGTTACATGGAAGTGCTCAGGTAACCTCTGAAAATACTTATATAAATATAAGTATATAAATATCAATATATAAATATAAAATATATAAATAATGCTGGCACAGCTATTCATGTGACAGGCAGGCAACTTGTGGAACTGATCCAACTAAAAAATACCCTTTTTATTAGATTTTTGAGGTGATTTTAAGCCCCATTCCTCACCCAAAGCACTTCTGCAGGCAAACGAACACAGGCTGTGGCAGGGGATGTTGTGACAGCCAGAGTGAGCAGTGGGGACGCGGTGGGGACACAATGGGACACAGTTTTGAACACACTCTTGTCTAAACAGATGGCTGTGACATGGAGTGACCTTCTCCTCGCCACACAATCCATGAATTTATGTAAGATTTGTTCTAATGAGGAAACTCTGTTTTCACAGAAAAGGGAGAAAAGAAGCAGCAGAAGAAGATCGTTTCCTATTTTCTTCCTCCGTGAGGAGAGTGACAGCAGCCCAGAGGAGGCACTAAATGGTCGGGAAAATTATAATGAAGAGGAAATCGACATTTTGTTGTGAAAACACGGAACTGAAAAGCAGATTGAAGGGAGGAGGTGAAGCACTCGTGGCTGCCGGTGAAACATCACGGATTGTTTCCTGCACAAGTGTTTGGGTTTTCAGGACAGCTGAATTCCAGGAAGAAATTTAATGTGATTCACTCCTCAAGCCTTTTATCATTGTGTTCTTTTCTTTTAAATAATGTTGGTTTAATGTGTGGCTTTGCATCCCAATGACTCGGGGGGGGCGGGGGCGGGAGGGGCAGTGGCTGTTCCAGAGTCTCTTTCTGGCTTTTGAGGGCTTGGCTTTGTTTTAAAAGCTCAGAAGGTTTTCACCCAAAGTGAGATTTCTTTAGACAACTGATAGAATTTTTCTTTAGAGACATGCAATTTCTTTTGGTATTTTGCCTCAGGATTTTTTATTCTTGAGCTGGACATAAAGTTCTTTACATAATGGGGTGCTCTGACAGCACAGTGAGGCACCAACCGGAACAAAACCACTCCTTATATTCCAAAATATCACATATTTTCTGGAGTGAATGCACGATACATGCCCTTGGTTTTGAACAGATATGAAATTAGAAATTCTCAGTCTCATTTGCTGCTCCCATTCTGTCCCTCTCCTTCTCTCACAGCACCATTAATAAAGAATTAATAATATCAGGAATCAAAAGAGCTTAGAGGGATTTTTTTTTCCCTTGCAGAACAACTTGGACAAATAAGAAAAATTCCATTTATTTTTGAGGTATTAACATTACCCAAGGTGCTCAGTAGCATCACAGACCTCTGGCTTTCATAGGTTTTCCCTCAGCTCTGCAGAAATGAATCAATAATTACAACATAATTGTTTTAAATAGCAATAACCTCC
>VZRR01005334.1:203-88196 GCA_013398015.1 Oreocharis arfaki
CCCAACATCTTGAGAAGGGGGGTGAGCTTGGGGAAATGACATCATTCAGCTAAAGTTTTAATTGGTGAATTTATGCTGATGTGCAAATGGACCAAACCTATAAAAGTGTGAAGAACTCGTGACTCGGGGTCCATCTCGGGGTCCATCTCAGGGTCCAACCTTGGCTTCATCTTGGGCTCCATCTTGCAATAGCCTTTGGCTCCCCAGAGTGTACCTGTGAAGGCCCTGCAAATAAATATCCACCTTTATTCCCTTACTCCTGTCTGGTCTCTGTTTCTAGGTAGCCTCTCAAGGCATCACATCCTTTAACCATACACCAATTCCTCCTTAACACACGCACACCTTTCTCTAGCACTTTAAATCCCAGTTCCCACTGGGCACGTGTTGAGGGGTTTTTTAGGCTTTAGAATCTATGAATTCTTCTTTCTGAATCATTCCCTCTTTCCTTCTGATCCACAGGAGGGGCAGTGTGGTCAGTACTGCCCTGACACCCCCATTTAACCTCAGCAATAATAACACTCCTTTATTGCCAACTCCCAACGCTGGAGTTTTTCCCAACTGTTGAGCACTGAGATGACAAATTCCATCATTTCTGTAATTCCAAGAGCTCCTTGAAGCACTGGTTAATCCAGAGACTGGCAGCTCTTGCCTGTGTCCAGCACGTGCCACTCACAACCCCTGATTCCCCTCATCCCTTTGTCTCTGTGTAATTCTGTATTATGATGTCCACAGTCATCAGGAAGGTGGGATTTTCCCTTTTCTCACTGTTATTGGATGCACAGACTTTTGTGCCTGTTCTCCCTTAAATTTGCCTCACCTTTCCCCCCAGATTTCTCTTCCCTTTCTCCTCACTCTGCCTGGCTCTTCGAAATTCCTGCATCATCCAGGCCTTGCCTGACACATCTTTTTATTCACTTACTGGCTGCCAGTTCTGGTCCTTCCTACTGGCACCATCCCCAGTCTCTTTCCTTCCATTTTTGAGTCTGGGTTGGTTTTTTTCCCTCCTTGATTCTATAACATGGCTTTCCCCCACCTTTAATTATTTGTCCCCTTTCATTCCTGCCCTATGACTCTCTTGGTCTTTGTGGGATTTCCCTGTCCATTTCTCCCTCTGTTCTGCTGAAGCTCAAAATTCCCTGGACTGATCATTTTTTCTTAGTTTGAAATACGTAATTTCTACATATTTCTCATATTTTTACTCTCTCCTCTAGTTCTAGCCACCAGTGTTCTCAACCAACCAGCTTTAGATCCTGTTAAAATCCTAATCCCACAGTTTCTTTCCAATTCCCACCCACATTACCCTCTAGTCTCACTCCCCTATCCCTTCCATTCAGAAATTTTGTGTCTGTCTGCTTCTCTTCCCATTAACCTCTGTCTTCCCACCCCTCTGGCCATTATCGTGTCTTGGTTTGCTGATATTCTTCCTGTGTTTCAGAATGGTTGTTTACCCTTTTTTTTTCCCTCTTTTTTTCTCTTTATTTTTCCTAAAGGCAAAAATCCAGACAGAATTTGAGGCAAGCAGGAAAAGAACTTGTTTTACCTGCAAAAACATTTCCTTTCTTTCAAATTCTCAAAACCATGAAGGCTGAAACCCATTTCTTCACAGAATCCTGGAGTGGTTGAGGTTGGAAGGGATGCTGGGGGTCATCCAGTCCCACCTCCCTGGGACCTGAGTGCCCAGGACCATTCCCAGATGACTTTTTCCAAGGATGGAGCCTCCACAGCCTCTCTGAGCAGCCCATTTCAGTTCTCACCCACCCTTCTTTTTGTTTTTTTGTTCAATATCAGTGAATTTCTGACTTGCCCCCACCTAGGAAACAGAAGAACAGAAGCTTTCGCTAATTTCAAATGAAGCTTTTCATGAGGAAATTCCAGGGCTTTTCGTGGATAAAATGCAGGAGGATTAGAGGCAGTGTTGATGGGGTTGGTCTCATCCCTGGGTGGGGCTCTGCTCCCACCCCATGCAAATCCAAGGATCCCCGAGTGCTCAGCAAACACCGAGCACACAAAGGTGTGATTGTCCTTGGGGTAACATTTTAACTGAAGGGTCAGAGAAAGTACCAGCGATGACGTGATTGGCTTTATAAGCAACAAAAAGTCCATAAAAGCAACGGCACAGCCAAGGAGAATCTGCATTAAATATTTTGCATCGCTGCCACGCTCTGATAAAAGCTATCATCACTGAGATAGGAATACGCTTTGATCTTTCCAGGATCTTGACTTGTTTTTTTTCCCAGAAATCTCAAAGACAAATTCCATGTTCTCCTCTGCCTGGGATATTTCCCTATCAGGCACTAGAATCAGAATTGATGATAAAGGTATTTTATTGCTGTTTTCAGTCCTGTTATGGTGAGACACTTTTTGAGCAGATCACTAAATTTTCTGCTTTGCTGTTCCAGTGGATGAGGCAACACAGTGAGTCCCAATATTCCTGTCAGTGTTCAGCTGCTTTAAATAGCAAACACCCCACAGTTCGGTGACTCCCACCTGAGGCCTGAATTGTCAGTCAGGTGATTTAGCCCAGGCAATTTTGATTTTTTGGTATCTCATGGTAGATGTCCAACCCCTCTCCTGGGAGATTCCTCTGAAAGAACCTGGAAAATCCAGTTCAGAGTGACTGGGGTGGTGAGGGGTCTGTGGCACATCAGGTGGAGGGAGATAAACTTCTTTAATCTGGGAAAGGGGAAAGGGAAAGGGTGAGGGGGGCAATTGTGAGGGACAGGTTAGTCATGGGAGGGTTTGTTATTTACAGATCCTTCAGAAAGGCACATCCAGTGACATTTCTGTGACACTTCCAAGGATCCATGTCTCAGTTTGCTTATGAACTGCTTGGCTTTTAATAGCTCTGGAAGACTTTTTTTTTTGTATTTTTTGCAGCTTGTACCAAGTGTGGTGCATATTTGTAGGTTAAAAAGAAATATTTATGATTATTTTAAACCCGCTGCCCGATCATTTCCCTAAGTTCCCCTTGTCTGATGTTATTTGCCTTTGTGTGCTCTAAAGCTGCTCCTTATCTTTGATCTCTTGTTGACTCAGACCTTGAGGCCTTCACAGAGTTCTTGTGGTGGCTCTGAATGAGGTCGGCAGGGACAGATGTGGGTGAGTGAGCACACAAAGGCACAGAGAACAACACGGAACTGCAGGAATAACAAAGGTGCCACTCCAGCAATCCAGCTGCTGAACAGATTGGTTTTGGGAAGGGCGGAAGGCCTGAACCCTGATAAGCCAACAGCAGAGATAACTCATCACCGAAAGAGGGGAATTCACAGAACATCACACAGAGAATTCTCTTCCTCCTTCCGGGAGGAAAATAGATTGTGCCAAGGGACTGTCCCGTAGCAACTCAGGGCAGCTCAGGTACACTGAAGCTGTGACCAAAACCTGGTTTGTCATTGCCAGTCAACAAAGGCCTCAGAGGGACACGGAGCTGCTCCAGGGCTGGAGCCCCCCTGCTCTGGAGCCAGGCTGGGAGAGCTGGGGATGCTCACCTGGAGAGGAGAAGCTCCAGGGAGAGCTCAGAGCCCCTTGCAGGGCCTAAAGGGGCTTCAGGAGAGCTGGAGAGGGACTGGGGACAAGGGATGGAGGGACAGGACAAGGAGGAATGGGAATTCCTCCCCACTGACAGAGGGCAGGGGTAGATGGATATGGGGAAGGAATTCCTGGCTGTGAGGACAGTGAGGCCCTGGCACAGGGTGCCCAGAGAAGCTGTGGCTGCCCCTGGAGGTGTCCAAGGCCGGGTTGGACAGGGCTTGGAGCAGCCTGGGCTAGTGAAAGTTGTCCCTGCCCATGGCAGGGGTGGGACTGGAGGGGCTGTAAGGTCCTTTGGACACTGCTCTCAGGCACAGGGTGGGATTGCTGGGGTGTCTATGCAGGACCAGGAGTTGGACTGGATAGTCAACTCAGGATAGTCAATAGCTCAGGATATTCCACAATTCCGTACTCCAGGTGTGAAATCCATCGCCATGAGTCCAACATGACATGACATGCCAAAACAAGAATTTTCCCCCTTCTTTTCTCTCTCTCCCTGCATAGGGATGTAGGAATAATTATGAAGTTCATGGGAAGGCACATTCAGGATCCCATTAGATTTACTGTAGGGTGTTTAGGGGAGGAAGCAAAGGTGGGGAAATGGAGAGGTTGATGGAATTTGGAGAGAGACAAACACAGGGAAAAAAGCAAGGCCTAGGGGACAGGAGTGGCCAGTGCTCTGTAAAGAACTTACTGAGTAGTGTGATACTGACCCTGATCAGCACACTGTGACCTGGCTTCTCATTAATCTCCATTCCTAAATCCTTTCCTGGGTCAGGGACTGTTTATTCCCTCTGCAGGGAGGTCTGAGAGCCCCCCTGGAGTGGGACTGTAGGTGACCAGCTCACGTGCCAGGGCCTGGAGCCGTGTGGGGATGTGATCCCGGGGAGTGTCCAGCCAGAGGAGCTGACCAGCTGGGTAAGAGCCTTGGGAGCCAGGAATCTGCATGTGCATGAGGATGTGAAAACCAGAGGATTTGGCTGCCAGAGGCACTGGTGGGGCTGAGGCAGCTGCAGGAGAGATTTTGGAGTCTGGAGGGGTCAATGGGGAAGATCCAGGGGCAGCTGCTGGAGACACAGCCCCAGCCCTGCTGAGCCTGGTGGGCCTGTGGCAGCCGTGCCTCTGTTGGGCTCCCAGATTCTGCACCGCCCCATGAGAAGCAGCATCAATACAGAGCCCTCAGTTAAATCAGTCAGGGACTGTGTCTGAGAGTCACTTGTGGGGTTTGTGAGTGCAGCATGGCAGGAGCTGGCTTGGAAAAGAGGCTGGACAAATGAATGCAAATAAAACACGAGCCCTGCCTCGAAGAGTTTATGGCAGGAATAATGTTTGTTCCGTGTGAAATAGGGGCAATTGCAGATCCTGGTCTCTGAGGCTGGATCACTCAAAACCGACAAAGGGCCGAGTACAAACCACTCTCATTTGTGGTGAGGTTTTATGGGAGGATGTGGGTGTTCAGCCAGGTGATATCCAGGTTATTGGGGCCTTCTTTCCCGCCAGCCTTTCATCTTCTCCTTCATAAAAATAACAAATCCATTCCAGCAACACCCTGGCAGTTGGGGCTGAGGAATGTTAATGTTTATTGCCTGATAAAGTTCTGCACAGGACTGTGACATCATCTCTGGGTGTTCCAGAAGGTGCCTCCAGAAGCTGTGCCCGCTGTCCCCAGGTGGCTCACAGCAGTCAGTCCCCCATGGACCCCATCCCTCACCTTGGGGATCCTCTGGGAGCCCCGCCCTGGGAGGGGATGTCCCACACCTGGGTCACAGGTGTCTCTCCAGGACACAAGTCGGGAGGATCAGAAAAGCTTCCAGCCAGAAAGAGCCTGGGGAGAGAGAAAATCCCTGGACTGGTGACAGAAGCACCTGAGGCAGAGGAAAGAGAAGGAAGAGATTTGTACAGTGAGATTAAAGATTGGAGTGTGGGAAGGGAATGCTCCACTCTCTGCTATCTGTGACCAGGGACGGGACCCAGGGAACGGCTGGAGCTGTGTCAGGGGGGTTTAGGGTGGATATCAGGGAAAGGTTCTTCCCCCAGAGGGTGCTGGGCACTGCCCAGGCTCCCCAGGGAATGGGCACGGCCCCGAGGCTGCCGGAGCTCCAGGAGCGTTTGGGCAGCCCTGCCAGGGATGCCCAGGGTGGGATTGTTGGGGGGTCTGTGCAGGGACAGGGGTTGGACTGGATGGTCCCTGTGGTCCCTTCCAGCTCGGGATGTTCTGTGATTCTTTGTACACCAGGCACAGAGACAGAATCATGGAATGGTTTGGGTTGGAAGGGACCTTAGAGACCATCTCATTCCAGCCCCTGCCGTGGGCAGGGACACCTTCCACTAGCCCAGCCCAGTCCAGCCTGGCCTTGGACACTTCCAGGGATCCAGGGGCAGCCACAGCTTCTCTGGGCACCCTGTGCCAGGCTCTCCCCACCCTCAGAGTGAACAATTCCTTCCCCATATCCCATCTATCCCTGCCCTCTGGCAGTGGGAAGCCATGCCCCCTTGTCCTGGCACTCCAGGACCTTGGAAACAGTCTCTCTCCACCTTTTTTGCAGGCTCCCTTCAGGCACTGGAAGGGGTAATTAGGTCACCTCAAAGCTTCTCTTCTCCAGGCTGAACCCTGGAAAAGAAACAGCAGCCCACAGTTCCCAGTTTTGCTCATGGAGATGGGCCCCAGTCCAGCTGTGCTCTCTTTTACCAACTCCCTACAAATCCAAGGGCTCTTCTCATCCTCACCCCAATCATATCTATATTCTGCTTATTTTTGCAGTCCTCTCTTACTTGTCTGTCCCTCCAGGGACACTTGCTCTCCTCTCTGGAATCACAGCACGTGTTCCATGCCTTCCCTGAGGTGCAGCTCTCTCAATGAATGCAAAAGGGTAAAATGATGGAAGGGGCAATGGCTGTGAGAAGGACAGCAGGAACCAGGGTTTGCCAAACTACTTGGTTTTTAAAAATTTATTTTATTTTATTTTACTTTGTTTTGTTTTATTTTATTTTTTGTATTTTATTTTATTTATTATTTTTCTTGCCTTTATTTCTCTCGTGAGCCACACGAGGGCAATCTTATCCTGTCATTTGTGGGAAATGAGCTCTTAAATTCCCTGACAAAGGTTAAAGAGGCTCTCAAGAGCTATTTCCTACCAGAGAGCACAAAGGGAAACATTCCTCTTGGGTTGGAGATGCATTAAAGGGCAGAACAGAACTCAAAATTGGAAGGAAAATAATAACAAAAGCTTTTTTTACACTTTTCCTTGCATCTTACCTAAACAAAGCCCTGCTGGCTGCCCCAGTCACCTTCTTTTCCTTTATGTGGCTATAAAATGCTTCCATGGGGATCCTTCTCCAGGACTTTCCCAGGGACCGAGGTGAAGCTGACTTGCTTGTAGTTCCCAAGGTCCCCAAACTTCCTCTTCAGTTTCCTCTGGAAGATGGGTGAGATGTGAGGTTTGTTTTTCAGGAACCTCCTTCTTCACCGTGACCTTTCAAAAGTGACAGAAAATATTCTTGCAATGATTCCAGCTGGTTCTCCCTGTGCCTTCATCCGTCCCACCCCATGGAGCTGTGTCCATCTGTCCCACCCCATGGAGCTGTGTCCATCTGTCCCACCCCATGGAGCTGTGTGTCCATCTCCTCCCACCCCATGGAGCTGTGTCCATCTGTCCCACCCCATGGAGCTGTGTCCATCTGTCTCACCCCATGGAGCTGTGTGTCCATCTCCTCCCACCCCATGGAGCTGTGTCCATCTGTCCCACCCCATGGAGCTGTGTCCATCTGTCTCACCCCATGGAGCTGTGTGTCCATCTCCTCCCACCCCATGGAGCTGTGTCCATCTGTCCCACCCCATGGAGCTGTGTCCATCTGTCTCACCCCATGGAGCTGTGTGTCCATCTCCTCCCACCCCATGGAGCTGTGTCCATCTGTCCCACCCCATGGAGCTGTGTCCATCTGTCTCACCCCATGGAGCTGTGTGTCCATCTCCTCCCACCCCATGGAGCTGTGTCCATCTGTCCCACCCCATGGAGCTGTGTCCATCTGTCTCACCCCATGGAGCTGTGTGTCCATCTCCTCCCACCCCATGGAGCTGTGTCCATCTGTCCCACCCCATGGAGCTGTGTCCATCTGTCTCACCCCATGGAGCTGTGTGTCCATCTCCTCCCACCCCATGGAGCTGTGTCCATCTGTCCCACCCCATGGAGCTGTGTGTCCATCTCCTCCCACCCCATGGAGCTGTGTCCATCTGTCCCACCCCATGGAGCTGTGTCCATCTGTCTCACCCCATGGAGCTGTGTGTCCATCTCCTCCCACCCCATGGAGCTGTGTCCATCTGTCCCACCCCATGGAGCTGTGTCCATCTGTCCCACCCCATGGAGCTGTGTGTCCATCTGTCCCACCCCATGGAGCTGTGTGTGTCCGACAGGCACAAGAGATGCCCGGCTGTGCCTTCCCCTGCTGCAGGACGTGCTGTGCCCCCACAGATCCTGCCAGGAGTGTTTCAGGGCAGACTCAGCAGGGAAGAGTGGGGAAGGCACGAAAACGTGGAGCATGTCACCCTTTGCCATGTCCTCGGGCACTATGGAATACACGGTTTCACACACGGGCTCGTTTTTGTTCCAGAGGCCACTGGATGGTGTAGCACAATGATTCCATGCCCAGAGGAAGGTGCCAATGGAGCCTAAATCTGCTGGGATCTGAGTACAAAGGAGCCTCAGTTCTGATCTGGATTTGTAAAGAAATTTTTCAGTGCCTCCTCCTCTGTGAACTAAATTGTCTTTTATCAGAGCAGCCTTAGAATGCATTTTCCCTGGAAGCGTCCAAGGCCAGGCTGGAGCAACCTGGTCTAGTGGAAGGTGTCCCTAGGGTGGAACTGGGTGAGCTTAAAGGTCCCTCCCAGCCCAAACCATTCCATGGTTCCATGAGCTGCTGTACTTGTGTTGTTCATCAGCACATCCTTCCCCGGGACCAGACCTGTTCAGGAGTGAAAGGAGTGAACAATCCTTTAACAAATGAAACTTTCCAGCCTCTGTGACAGCAAATGCAGCCCATAATAGTCCATTGCCAGCAAGAAAATGCAGTCAGTGGCTTCTTTCATCCCCCAAGGAGCGGCTGGAGAACCTTTTTCAGGTGTAAGCACTGAGCTGGGCAGTGCATCCTTCTGCCCACGAGCAGGGAATGCAGGAAAGCAGCAGAATTCCCCTGATGGAGAAGAACCAGAATGCTGGAAGGGACCCACAAGGATCAGAGCCCAGCTCCTGGCCCCACACAGACACCCCAATAATCCCACCCTGTGCCTGAGAGCGGTGTCCAAACACTCCTGGAGCTCTGGCAGCCTTGGGGCCATGCCCATTCCCTGGGGAGCCTGGGCAGTGCCCGAGCAGCATCCAGTGTCAGCCAACGGATTTCTTCGGCCTGTTGCAGCCCAAATTGAACAGTGCCACATCGAGCTGTGGGACTGAAGTAAGGTCTTCTCACACTGGAGATTGACAGTCAAGTCCCAGTCCCAGCCCCAGCCACTGCTGGGAAAGCAGCTCAGACAGGCAGAACTGCTGAGATAAAGAAGGAAACTGGGATATGTTACCAGAGGATCTAAAGCAGAAGCTCAGCACAGGCTCCTGAGGCCATCAAAGTGCTCAAGAAACAGCTCAGGGGCTGCTGTTGAACCCCTGCAGATGTAAAACCTCCAGCAGCCCTTGAGCATCTGGTTCTGAACACCCGCAGCTTTAGCTGCTGTTCAGTGGGCCCAGGGCACCGATAGCATTTGAGGAGCTCTAATTAATATCAGTACAAAAATATTGTTACCTCACTGAATTGTCAGAGCAGCAAGGAGAGCTCAGCTCCTACATGCAGAGGAGGCAGGGTCGGGGTGTTCTTTCCGTGGGAGGGATCCCACAGGGAAAGGAGGAGCTGTGTCCTCAGATTGTAGCTCAAGGCTTTAAAAAAGATGTTCTGCCAGATCTCTGCTCCCAGAGAGAAAATAGGCTCAGTGAGGAACCACCCCTCCTGATCCAGAGTCCCTTCAAAAAGCGTGGGAACTTGGTTAAAACATAGTTTTGGTAGGATGAGAAAAAGAAGCACCACTAGAGGAGGGGGGAAAACTTCAGCTGGGCAGTGGTTAGAGTTAGAAAGGACTTTGCTCCTTAGACTCCTGAGCACAGGAGGTAACTGGGCTGTGCATGGAACCGTGGAATCGCTGAGGTTGGAAAAGACCTCTCAGATCATCGTGTCCAGCCATTAACCCAGCATCACTGAGAGAACAGAGGTGATGCCGTGATGATTTTGTGCCTTTTCTTTTATACCCCTTTTATATACTCTTTCATGTAACTTTTATGTATTCTTAATGCTTTTAACCCACATACTTATAATTCCTTAAGTTAGATAGCCTAGCTGAAACCCACTATTTTGTTAAACCAGGAAACCAAACATCTTAGAAGCCTCGCAGTCAGGGGTCAAAACACCCCAGACACCAAAATCCTCTCCAAAACACACTCTGTAAACTAAGATAAACCCATGAAAAGAGAAAGTTCCTCGAGATGGGGGTTTCACTCGAGGCATTGGGGAATCTTTGATAGATATGCTAATTTGCAAGGCCTATAATTGGGTGTGTTTTTCTGATGTGGGTGTATGTGCATTTCAGGGTGCATTTCGGGGTGCATTTCTGTGCATTCCACCGGGACAGAGTGCTGCAACAAGGATCCTTCAATAAATACCGAGGTAAAACCCTTTTTTCACTTAACCGTGTTTGGTTCTTAATTTTAAGACCAAGAAAAGGCAACACAGGAACAAGGAATCACAAAACAAGCAGGGGATGAGACCATTGACAGCAGCACAGCCCTCGGTGCTGAAATGGCGTTTTTGTGTGGTACTTTGGGCAGGCACAAACTCACTCGCCAGCCTGGGCCAGCTGCAGACAGAGCAGAGAAGATCAAATCAATCTATTCTGCTTCCCAGAAAAGTGATTTAGCTCAGGCTCTGTGTCTTGCTCAGCACGTTCTGGAGATTTTTGCTCTGCTTTGTGCACAGGGAGCTCCTGTCTGCAAGTGCTCATTAAGGGAACCAGTGTGGAGAGACACCAGGAGGCAGAAGAACCCTCTCCATTCCAGAGGAAATGACTTGAAACTGAAAGGGAATAGGGTCAGATTGGATATTGGGAAAAAATTCTTCCCTGTGACGGTGGGGAGGCCCTGGCACAGGGTGCCCAGAGAAGCTGTGGCTGCCCCTGGATCCCTGGCAGTGTCCAAGGCCAGGTTGGATGGGGCTTCTGTTCTGTGACTCTGTGCCCCCTGCACTCTCTAGAGATATAAATGTTATCTGATCCAGGGACAACTGATGAACAAATCCATGAAGCAAGGAGATATTTCTACCTTTGCCTCTGGGATTAATCTGTTGACTGATGGCACTGTGGGCCAGATAGAAGATTAAAGCCATAGGGTAAGCAAGTCTGAGGAATCATCCAAGCCTGCTGACTTCTAAAAGAAAATAACTTGGAAGGTATGTCAGCAAGGTGGTGCAGCCATGGGATATATTAACGGAGCAGAGGTGACTCGGTGGGCTTGGAATTTTTCCAAGATGGGCCAAGGCAAGATCATGATTTCTCTCATCCAGTGTTGCCCATTGTCCTCCCCCAAGTGTGAGGCTGGACCTGAGATTCCAGAGGTTCCTTCCTATGAGCAGCAGCAGTTCTGCAAAAGGATTCAAGAAACAACGCATCATCCAGGAACAGGGAAGGCCAAGGGGTCTGGGAAAGAGGCAGGAAAAGTGCTGAGCAGTTTGGGGAAGGCTGATGGGATGTGATGTCTCAATGTTGCTTCTAACACAAGAACGGGAGAGCACTACCCAAAACTGTGGGGTTGCAGGTTCAGAGCACACCAAAGAATTTGCCTCTTCCCACAAAGGATGGTGCAGCTGTGGGATAATCTGTTATGTGCGGGGTCAGACGGCAGATATTTACAGGGGTTTAAAAAAGGAATTAAAAAGCTCATGGAAGAGCAGTCCATGGAAGGCCCCTGAGGAAAATGCACATTCCACGGTCAGAATGATCACAGGATCAACTCCATACATTTGTGCTGTTCTTTATCTTTTCTTGATGCATCAGATGGTTTTCCAAATGTCCTGACTAAACCCAGCCCCACCTCACCAATGTTTTTCAACATGCTGGACCTTCACAAACCGTATTTCTACCAGCTGAGACATCGGCCACCATCATTCCAATGGCACTGGGTGGGGACTGATACCAGGGAATAGGGAATAGCAAAGCAGAATCAGAAAAAGAGCTCATCCTGCAGAGTGCAGGGCCCAAGGATGGGAGTTCCTGCCCATAAATGCAGAGGTTGAGAGGAAGTTACGAGAGAATAACTTTGTGTGTGTATATATATATACACGCACACACACACATATTTTATATATATATGAGTACACTGAAAGAAAAGCAAAAGCTTTAGTTCCATAAGTGATTCAGGCACAAAAAAAACCCTTCCACAGAACAAAACCTACAACAACAAAAAAACTAAAACCCAAACCCCAAAACAAAAAGCTCCAACCCCCCAAAACCCAAAAGGGCAAGAAGGACAAAAGCCCCAAACTAAAAGCCCACCCACACAACCAAAAAACACCCAGGGACTAAACTGGTAACCAAAAATCACCATCTAATGACCTAGAACAGGAGACTTCCCCCTAGAGTTTTGCACAGAATAAACTAAACCCACAAGGGCCGATGATGAACCAACTTGTAAGAAGAAACTTTTAAAACACTTTGAAAATATTTTAGTCTTAACTGGGCAAAGACTAAAGAACAGAACACCCACCTGGAAATACCTGACAGTTTTCCTGACCAGTCAGGGAAGAAGCCTCAGGAGCAAAGGTACGTGGTGGGTGTGGGGCTTCACAGTGCTCTGTCCATGCTGCAGAACACTTTGTGTCCAAGGAATGTCTCTTTAAATGTCTGAATATCTTAGGAAAAGTTCCTATTTCAATTCAAAGGGTGGCTGAGTCAGTGCAAACCCAAGGATGTTGCACAATGACGTGGGAATGGGAGCAGACGCTGTCATGGGTGTTGGGAAACACAAACCTTATGCTATAAGGTTGTTTTAACTCCACGAGGATTTTCCCTTGTGAGAGCAGGTAAAAATCATCCTCTAAACTGGGCTGCTCCGACAGGTATTTGTTTAACACATTGTCTTTCTGTCATTGGCTGGAAAGAAACTATTGATAGAAAAAACCCTTTGGGATGATCAGCTGTGTACTGAAGTCAACAATAGTTCCCAGTCCCTTCAGAGGACACTCTTGGAGCGCCAGGCTGCCTTCCCTGCAGGCAGAGGACTCGTCTTAGCAGGGCAGGGCTCTGCCTGTGCCATGTCAGGGCCATCTGGGCTGCACCAGCTTCCCTGGGATTCGCTCCTTTTCTGTTCGAGCTGAGCCAGCTGCAGTTGCTGCCTTTCCACCAGGAGTCCCAGAAGAGCTGCCTGAGGTCCTTCTGCTGGGGACATTTTTGCTGTCGCGGCAAGGGAATGGGGGACGGTCACCACAGCTGAGATCCAGCTTCTCCTCACACTCTGCCCTGATTTCAGCTGGGCTAAATCCTCTCCCGAGCAGCTGGTACAGGGCAGTGTCCTGGGATTGGGAGCAGTGTCCCTGCATTTGGCAGGGGGTTGGACCAGGGATTTCTAAGGTTCCTTTAAAGCCAGCCTGGGACTCTCTAATAATGCTGGTCACACATAGGTGTGTCAGTGGGTGCTGAGTTGTGCTCCCTAAAATCAAGGATTTTTCACTGTCCCGTGCTCTGCACAAGAAGCTGGGAGGGGGCATGGCCAGGACAGCTGACCTGAACTGCCAGAGGGATATTCCAGACCACAGAACGTCATGTCCAGTATATAAACTGGGAAGAGTTGGCTGGAATCCACTGACTGTTGCTTGGGGACGAGCTGGGCAACAGTTAGTGGGTGGTGAGCAACTTTATTGGGCTGAAATTACATTTAATTCGGGGTTTATTTTTCTGTCTCTTTTTGTTGTTTTTATTTTTATTTTTATTTTTATTTCTTCCAATTATTAGACTGCTCTCATCTCAACCCACAAGATTTACCTTTTTTTTCCTCCGATTCTCCTCCCCGTCTCACCAGCGAGAGAAGAGGAGTGAGTGAATGTCTGTGTGGTGCTTGGTTGTCACCTGGGGTTATTCCACGCCCCTTCAGGTGTCACTCTGCAGCCATCTGAGTGCGGGGGGGTGTTGGGATGGCGTGGCCAGGGTTTGGTACCGGAGGGTTGCAGGGGTGGCTTCTGTGAGCAGCTGCCAGAAGCTCCCCCCGTGTCCAGCAGAGCCAATTCCGGCCGTCTCCAGGACAGAGGCACCGCTGGCCGTGGTGGGGATGCCTCTGGTATAGCTGAGTGAAGAACAAAAACCCCCAGGTTATTGCACAGCTGGAATTGGGCCAGAGAGGAACGGGGTGAGACCATGGGAGAGGAACAGCTCTGCAACACCCAGGGCAGGGCAGGAGGGGCAGGAGCTGCTCCAGGCACCAGAGCTGAGACTGCCCTGAGATTCCATGGGGCAGCCCACGGGGAGGCAGCTCTGTCTCTGCAGCCCGTGGAGGGCTCAGGGGTCAGAGATGCACCTGTAGCCCCTGGAGGAGCCCAAACCCGAGCAGAGGGATGCCTGAGAGGGGCTGTGAGCCCATGGGAAGCCCGTGCTGGAGCTGGGTCCTGGCAGAGACCTGCAGCTCCTGGAGAGGCCCATGCTGGAGCAGGGTCCTGGTAGTATTTGTGACCCCATGGAGGACCCACATTGGAGCAGTTCCTGGAGGACTGGCCCCTGTGGAAGAGTGACCCATGCTGCAGCAGTTCGTGGAGAGCAGTTGCAGTGCTAGGTGTTGCTTAGCTGCTGCAGCTTTCCCTGGGAGCGCAGCGGGGGCTTCTTGGGACAAGGCAGAGATTCTCTGCCCTCCTGCAGTCCATCTCGGACGCCCCGCACCGCTGCTCCAGCTAGCTGCCAGCCTGCAATTTCAGTGATGGCAAAGGAGGGGAGAAGGCTCTCCTCATGGCACTGCAAAGGTCTTTATTCCATGCTGCCTCCCCAAAGCCTGGGGCCAGCACACGGGCTGGCCCCCAAAGGCNGGAGAGCTGTTGCCCGTGGGATGGATCAGGGTGGAGAAGTTCATGGAGAACTATCTCCCATGGGAGGGGCCCTACGGGGGAGCAGCAGCAGGAATAACGTGTAATGAACTGAACATAACCTCCATTCCCATCCTCCCGTGATGATGGAGGGAGGAGGCAGAGCTGGGAAGAAGGGAGGGGTGGGAGAAAGGTGTTTTTAAGGTCTCCTTCTGCTTCTCATTATCCTGCTCTGATTTTGTTAGCTATTCAATGAATATCTCTAATCCCAGCCCGTTTTGCCTGTGAGGGTATTTGTTGAGGATCTCTGGTGACCCTTATCTCAACCATGAATCGTCCATCCTATTTTCTCTCCCCTGTCCAGCTGTGGAGGGCAGTGATGGAGAGGCCTTGGTGGGTGCCTGGAATGCAGCCAGGGTCACCCCACTACAGCTGGGCACAGAGAAGAAATAACATTAATTGAACTCTTTTTGTCCTACCTGAGGAGAAGGTTCCCATTCCACCCAGCCACTCTTGTCATGGAGACACTGGGGGAGCTGGACAATGATGTCCACTCTGCTTACCCAGCCCAGAACTGCCAGTTCTGGAGGCAGAGCTTGTTGTTATTGACATGATAAAATAATTTGAAACACCTCTTGTCAGCTCACTGTTTTTTGACTTCCGTGACATCATTATCATCCCCAGGAGACTCTTCTTATTTAAAAAAAAAAAAAAAAGACATCTGTGTACATTTTCAGAAATGCTGAGAACTCAGAATCTGTTCTCACCTTCAGGGACCTTGACAAATGGTTTGTCATAAAATCAGTGGGTTGAATATGCACAACCTGGCGATGGGCTGCTGATGAACCCATTACCAGGGCTTGGAGTAACTCTTAATTTGGGGGGAGCTGCCACTCCAAACTGTCAGGTTACACTTACGTGGAGCAGATGTGCTGCGCATTGATTTATTCATGTGCCCAGAGTGGAACATCTTTCTAAATAAAAGTAAAATGTAATTTTAGCCCAAGGTCATTATTAGTATTCCTTATTTTGCGCTTGTTTTAAAAAGCCCATCAACTGCATCTCAGTGATCCCAAAACCTGCTTTGGGATTGTCTAACCTAGTCCACACCCTAAATTTCTTTGCCTTACGCCAATTGTTAAATTTCTGTTTTTTTCCTTCTGTTTCATGAGATGAAGAATTTTTTTAGCGTTCATAGCACAGTGATCCATCCCGTTACAGCAGATTTTAATATTCTGACTGGATATCCTTTTCTTCCCCAGCTTGTGAGGGTAATGGGCACCTTGGTGGATTTTTGCTGACATGTCCCTCAAAGGATTTCTGTAAACTTTCAGCGTAACCTGAGGTTTGGACTGAGCAAGCTTAAACCCAGGCATCTCCCTCCTCCTCCTCTGGGATGAGGAGTTAGGGTTAGGGTTAGGGTTAGGGTTAGGATTAGGGTTAGGGTTAGGATTAGGGTTAGGGTTCGGGTTAGGAGTAGAGTTAGGCTTAGGGTCAAGGTCAGGGTCAGGGTTAGGATTAAGGGTAGCTTTAGGGTTAGTGTTAGGGTGTTGCCTCTGCTGAGCTCTGTGTTAATGTTAGGGTTAGGTTCATGATTAGGGTTTTGTTAAGCTTTGGTTTTTGGTTAGGGTCGAGATTATATTTAGATTTAGGGTTTCTTTAGCGTTTGTGTTGGGGTTAAAGAATGGCCTGAGTTTTCTGCCGGTGCATTGATGTTGATCTCCATCCACCCAGCCGATTTGGCAGCTCGAATTTGCAAAGCTCTCTCTTATTTATCACTGGGGTCCATTTTCACATTTAGCTGGGATTCCTGAATTTGTGAGTCTTTCTTAGGTGTCCTCCAGCCCAATCTCTTCCACAAGCTGCTGCCTCACATTCACAGCTTTTTCAGTTTCTTTTCACTATTTGGGATCAGTCCCTTTGCATTTGAACAAACGCTTGGCAGAGGGTTTTTCTGTTTGCCCTGCAGAGGTCTGGCTGCCTTGGAAGAGGGGCAGAGAGACCTCTCCCTTGCCCTTGGCTGTGGGGGGGCCTTTGCTGCAGCCCACCAGGGCACAATTACAATTACAGTTACTCTCCCAGAGGTTTAGGGTCCCTGCTATGGCACTTCCTTGTCTTCTCTCAGCTTTTGCAGCAGCTTTTTCCTTGCTGGGCAAATGTTTTCCTCTCCAGCCATGTCCTGGATGCTCTGTGCAGCCTGTCCAGAGGAGCAGCCCTTGCCATGGACAGTGGGTTTTAACTTTAGGGTTTTAACTTGAGTTTTAACTCTTATTTCAAATCCTGTACTGCCTACTATGTAACTCTGAAGTTTCCTGTAGCCTGTTAAGTTCTGCTCTCTCATGCTGGTTAGACATAACACAGCCTCTCCAGGCCTGCTCTCCAAGGACACCCAGACTGTCCTCGGCCCAAAAGTATAAATCAAAGCCTCTAAAGGAGGGGGAGAAACTTGGGGAAATGACATCATTAACTGAAGCTTTAATTGGAGAATTAACCCTGATATGCAAATGAACTAAACCTATAAAAGTGTGAAGAACTCGTGACCTGCTGTCCTTCTTGGGGTCCATCTTGGCAGGAGCCTCTGGACTCCCCAGGGTGTACCTGTGAAGGCCCTTTAGATAAATACTTACCTTTATTCCCTTATTCCTGTCTAGTCTCTGTTTTTCAGGCGGCCTCTTCAGGCATCAGTGACTTGACTGATGATGGACAGGGAGTGGCCAGGACAGGATGGCATCCTTCCTGCCTTGGGGATGAAAGACGGTGAGGAAGAGCAAGTCCATGGCTGTAGCTGGCAAAGAGGAACTGTGGCACTGGGGGTGGAGGAGCCGTGGCTGGGCAGATGATTCCCAAGGCGGGTGGTGCTGCTGGGAATACAGCAAACAGAAGCTGATGGCTGGGCTGGGCCTGCAGGGGATGACCCATGTGGCTTCCCTGGGCATGGGGAAGGGCCAGCAGCAGGTCCCTGCCAGAGCCAGGCAGAGTTTCCATCTCTGGGAAGAGAAGGGTGGGGAATTCACCTTCCGTTGTTTGCAGCCTCACACCAACCAGGTTAAACCACAGGAGTGTGTTTATCACAGAATCGTGGAATCATTTAGGCTGGGAAACCTCTCAGACCATCAAGTCCAACCATCAACCAGCACCACCATCATGTTCACTCTAATCCATGTCCCCATGTGCCACATCCACATGTTTTATGAACAATTCCAGGGATGCTGACTCCACCAGTGCCCTGGGCAGCCTCTGCCAGTTCCTGACCAGCTGTTCTGTGAAGAAATCTTCCCAACGCCCAACCTAAACCTTCCCTGGCACAGCTTGAGGCTGTTCCCTCTCATCCTCCTTGCTCCCTGGGAGCAGAGCCTGTCAGGAAATTGTGGAGTTATTATTTAATAAACCATTAAAACATTTTCTTATCTGGGCCCAGGGTAAAGATTTCCTATCACAACGCAAACGAATGCCAAACAACCCCTGAAATGTTATTTTAGCCCATTTTTAACGACATTCCCCAGACAGCCCTGTGGATGTGCCAGAATGGGGTCCTGTGACCTTATTCAGAGCTTTCCAGATGCTGCCTTGAGCTCTGGATTAATCATTTCCCTTTTTCCCCCTAATTTGACTCAATTTTCCTGCTTCTGTTCAATGCAACTGTAGCATCCAGGAGTGGGACTCGGCCCATGTGGGCCCCTTCAGCTCAGGATATTCCATGAATCTGTGGTTCCCTAAATGGGTGCTCACACCTGACTCTTCCTCTGCCAGCTCAGCTGCCCCAGAATTCCTTCGGAGACCCTCTGGCATTCAATAATATTTAGAAATGGATCATATAGAAGGTGTTTAATGATTAATGGTATTTGGAAAAATATCATATACCCTGAGAAGTTTTACACTCTTTCTATTCCCATGCCAGCAAGTGAAGATTTGCAGAGTGAGGTAATTTTATTAAACCAACTGATAAAACTGGAAAAAAGAAGAGAAATGCTTTGGAAATTCAACGTCTTCTTTGAGTCTTAACCAGAAACTGAAAATTTCTTGCCAAGTTCTCACTGAAAATAGCTGTGCTGAGTTTCACTTAATTTTTAAAATCAGTTTGGAATTAAAGGATGGTTGGTGAAAATGTGGAGTGTGATAATTATTGTGGAGTAAAAGATATTGCTGCAGCCAGGAGCAAATAGTGGGAATCCAGGACTGGTCTCTGAATTAGCTCCAGGCTGACCTTGGGGATCCATTGCCCATCAGCAGCCCTGGCCCACGCTTCCTCTCACTTCCACACCAAGGGAATTTTCCATGCTCTGAAAGGAGCATCTCTGCTGCATCTATGCTGGGCCCCAGAAGATTTTCTGGGGCTTGGAGAAGCTCTGGGAGTGCTACACGATGCTTCACTGCCTGTGAATCCATGAACAACTCCCTTTCCACACATTAATTATAGGTTTTGCTGAAGAAAGTCTAAGGAAAGACAGGAGCAGATGGGAAGAGATATTTAGACATTTTAACGATCTCTTCCTGTGCCTAATGGAAGAGGGTTAAATGTTGAGTTCCATAACTCTTCAAAACCTTTGGGTTAGCACTGACTGGGGCAGTTACAAGTTGCTGCATGAATGGTGAAATTGTCCAGTCCCTGCTGGAAAGCCCTGACTTTGCCAGGGCTGGAAATTCCCAGGGCGATGCTCCTTTGGCAATGTGCAGGGGGTTGAAAGGCCTCTGGATAATGACACCCCGTGAGCAGGAGGGATTTTATCTGTGGGATTCACATGGAGCGCAGTCACCCCAGATGGATATGAGGGTATAGAGGGGCAGTTAGTCAAGAAGTCAGATTAATAAAACAAATACAATTTACAGGTGTTAAAAATTAACAGTGCTGTGCTCAAGATGTCCCAGACATTCCCTGTGTGTGTCCCTGCTATCTTGGGAATATTTGCACCTCTGTTTGCTTATGGGATTGCCTGGAGGTTGGGGACTGGGTATGATGGAGTTTTCTCTGCTGTGGCAGCCCCTGAGCTCACAAACTCCCAGACTGGGATACCTCTGATCAAAGCCCTTTGGCTTAAATAAACTCCACTTCCATCAGCTGTTTTGTTTCCCGTCTGCACTTTATAAGCATGGAAACACATCCCAAAATCCTTGGTGTGCAAGTGCTGCTCTGCCATGATCACCACATTTTTATCCTATGGACCGGGATATATTTCCTGTTTGGAAAATAGGGAAGGGGCCAATCAAATGGACACCAAGCCAAGGATGTCCTGGGAATGCAGAGTGATCCCTGGAGAATACCCTGCCTTAGCAGGACCTGCCTTTAACTTGCTGAATCAGGCATCTTTTCATCACTTTTCCTTGCCTGAAGCAGGAGATGGGAAGTGAGGCATCTGTCCCTGCAGGAAGGTGCTTTTGGGCATCCCAGAGCTAATGAAGGTCCAGGAAAAGAGGTGTCAATTGATGATCTTCGCATGGAGTTGTTGAATGGTTTGAGTTGGAAGGGACCTTAAAGATCAGCAGGTGGGGTTTGCTCACTGCTGCATTGGCTGGAAAGGCAGAAACAAGGAAGGGTTTATGCCTGGAAGTGTCCAAGGCCAGGCTGGATAGAGCTTGGAGCAACCTGGGATAGTGGAATGTGTCCCTGCCTGTGGCAGGAGGTGGAATGGGATGGACTTTAAGGTCTCTCCCAACCCAAACCACTCTGTAATTCTCTGAAGTCATTCTACAGCATTAGTGTGAATTTCCATCTCAGCAACAAATTTCTCAAAGTGCCTGAGCAAGAGCTGGAGGAACTGTCTAGGAACAAACACTTATTTCTGTTTAATAGCTTTGCAAACCTTCCTCCTCATCAGAGCAGGCTGGGAGAGGCCAGGTTGGGAACCTGGAGGTGAGAGCCCAAATAATCACTGTGATTTCAGTCCAGATTGATTCAAATGTAAGAAATTCACTTATTTGTACGAAATTCACTAATTTTCTTAAAGACATCCTGGCAGTCATTACACCAGTGATGGGCAAGCTGTTATCACAGAGCTGGGGTACAGAAAAAACCACAATATTTCCAGCATATTTTACTTCCTTGTCTTGCTGAGTGGCTCACACGTTTGGACTGGGCTTGATGCACAGCTGAGCATTAATTTTGGTTTAAAAGTAACATAACCTAACAAACTCCTTGAGCCCAAGAAGCACAAATAAATTATTTAAGTATTAGAACCCCATTGAAGAGAGACTGAGGAGCACTTTGTTTTGTTGTTGTTGGTTTTGTAGGTCTATTTATGTATTTATTTTGAGAAAAGGGCAGAAATGAACATTCAAACTCCCTTCTGTAACTCGGGGCTCGCTAATGTAAAAATCCACCTCTCCCAGGAGATGGCAGAAGAGTCCCAATGATGGTCGCTGCTGTGTGACGGCTGTTTAAGCACCGGTAAAAATCTGG
Organism: Oreocharis arfaki; assembly: GCA_013398015.1. Taxonomy (NCBI): domain Eukaryota; kingdom Metazoa; phylum Chordata; class Aves; order Passeriformes; family Paramythiidae; genus Oreocharis; species Oreocharis arfaki. Next base: position 21,217 of record VZRR01005334.1, read on the forward strand.
GAGCTGTTGAGCTCCTATACAAATGATCAAAATCTCACAGATTTACAGCCGAGGCCTTTCCTGCTGTCTGTAAATTCTCCTGCTCTGCACACAGCGATGTGTCAGAGCTGGGTTTTGTGTCACACGTTCCCGTGGCTGAAGCAATGGGAAAAATCATCTGGGAGCGGAGGAGGTGGAAAGGGCTGCGCTATCTGTTGGGACGATGTTGGGCCAGGAGTGATGGGATGACAGTGTCAGGTTTGAGGTTAAGACTGGGACTGGAGGGCTGAATTCCTCAAAATGAGATCACCATAATCACGTTTTACAAGTCTGTGAGTGGGAGAGGATGGAAATGGCGACTGAGGGAGCCACAAAGCTCCTGCACCTGGCTGTGCTTGGAGTGGGGCTGTGGAACAGGGGTTTTAGCAGCAGCACTGGCCCAGAGTGTGTTGGACTGGCTGAGGGCGAGTTGGAGCTGCTCCAGCTCAGGACTGACACCTGGAATGTGCTGTGGAGGTACCCTGCAGACGTCAGGCTGCCTGGTCACAGAATCCCAGAATGGTTAGGTTTGGAGGGGCCCTTAAAGCTCATCCCCTCCCACCCCCTGCCATGGGTAGGGACACCTTCCACTGCCCCAGGGTGCTCCAAGCCCCAATGTCCAACCTGGCCTTGGACACTGCCAGGGATCCAGGGGCAGCCACAGCTGCTCTGGGCACCCTGTGCCAGGGCCTCCCCACCCTCACAGGGAACAATTCCTTCCCAACATCCCATCAATCCGTGCCCCCGTTCATCCACCAAGGAATTGTGGCAGCTCACTGTGCCCAGCCCATGGAGCTGTGGGGGGACGAGACGTGACACAGCCAACAACCCAATGAGGTTTTAGATGACCAACATCAAGGGCAGGGACATCCCCCTTTTCTGGAGTGCTTTTCTGCAGCTTTTCTGCTGCAAGAGGCTGGTTCAACCCCCTCTGTGTCCTCAGCCCGCTGTCCCACCTCCTGCTCACACGCGCTCTGCAACTTAAAGGCTGTTTTCCAGCAAGTTGCTCTTGATCTGCCAGCCTGAACAGTCTTTAGCTCCATGAATATTTAACTACTTCATAGGAAGCTGAATGTCTTTAAGAGGCAGGAGAGGGAAAGCCTCATGGTAAGAGGCCTTAGATCTGCTGTTCAAGGGGTTTCATGCAGGGGAGCAAAGACTGAATCTGAACAACTTAATTGTCTTCTTCTTCAGTTTCCAAAGTGAGTTCAGACTGATATTACAGATCTTACAGATATTTCTGGTGTTCCCAACAAAAATAAGGAACCTAAATACCAGGGGCATGGTTTAGACAGGTGCAGAGTTCATCAGGCACCAGTGACCTTAACCCTGCCCTCCAATGAGGCTGCGATGGAGGAAGAGCCAACCCACCCTTCTTTATCCCAGACTGTGAAACCTGCACTCACGGAAGTTGCTCTGTGGTTTCTTTGCTAAAAGTCAAGGTTTAACCAGGTTACCTCATCTGCTGCATTATTTTTTTAAAGTGTCTGTTTTGTTTTATCCCTGAGCTCTTTGCACACCTTACTCTGCTTGGAGTCTAAATTTAATGCATTCAAGAGTTTTCCAGAACATCAGAGGCAAAAGGCACATAGTGAATGGTACGAAATTCTTCTTTTCTTTCAAGGTATCTAAACAGCTGCCCTTTCATTTTAACAAAGACCTTCCATCTCATTTGTCATAGAGAAGTATAACACCATTGCAAACAAAGATCATGTGTGGAAAAAAATCTCACTTGCCAGATCAAGAATCTAAACTATGTAACTGTTTCCAAGATTACCGTGGAAACCAAATTACTACTAAAAGGACATTAATCTGTCTCTGACCCTGAAATGCTGTAGTGAAGGATTTTTGTTGTTACCCATTAGCTCTGCCCAGGAATTTCTTCAAGCATTTAGGAATTCAACATTAATTGCCTGTGAGGGTGAATAAGCCATGAAGTTACCCCCACAAACCCTCTCCCAGATCAAAGCAACACCCAAAACTAAGAGAAGAAAGAGATTTTTGGTATTTCCAAGCAGCAATTTGCATGATTCAGGTGCAATTGAGTGTGGCTTTTGCATGGAAATATTTCTGCCAGAACATGATTGGCATCCACAGGCACCACGTCCAGAATTAAGCAAAGACTGGATCAATCTCTGCTAAAAAAGTTCTTGATTTTAAAGAAATTTAAAATAAAATTGTGTTCATCTGGCTCAGCCTCCCCACTGAGAAACAATCAACCAAGGAGCTCAATGAAGAGCATCTTTGAGTGGGGAACAAGGACAACTGCTTAATATAAAAAAATAATAGTTTTCTCTTAAAAGGGACCCCAACCTTTCTATATATACTTATAGACCCCTTTAAAACATATTTTGATTAATTTTTGCTATTTTTTTCCTGGCAGCTGTCCCAGTTAGGGGAGACTTTCCCTGGAAACAGCTCAGTGGGGAGCAGAAAGGGTAGTTCAGAAACCAGAATAAAAGTGTTTTGTCAGATCTTTCCCCTGTAATCTCAGCTCTGTCCCTTGCAGCCTCTGGTCACTTGAGTTTTCTGCTTAGAAAAAAAACATTTCTAGATTTAATTTGGAGATTTCCTTTTAGTTTTAGCTTAAAATTCTTCCCATTTTCTTGGAGTAAGGGGTCAAAGCTGTGTCCAGTGGGGGGATGTGCCCCAGGATGCTCTGAGGCTTCATGTAACTCCTCTGGACTGGAAGAGTGTCCTCCCTCCAGGAGGAGATGAAATGTGCATTGGAGGAGTCTGAGCTCAGCTGATGATGTTGTGGAGGGGGAATGTGTAGAACAAAGGGCAGGAAAAAGGTCGGACAGGACAATTGGCAGCTGGAACGGCAGGAACCGCTTCTCTCTTTGGCAGGAATCACTCTCTGCTGGAGCTGAGGTTAATGACCTTCTCCCCCCAGCAGGAACCTGGGATACAACCAGTCTGGGATCCCAGGGAAACACCTGGGCAAGCAGCTCATTTATCTCACTGTGTTAAAACCCCCTCATTTTGTCATAATGCAGAATCCTTAATTCCAGTGTCACTGTTTTGCTTTTTTTTTGTTTTTTCTGGGAATGACTAAAGACCTTTGTCCTAATTCACTTGGAATTAGTTATTGTGAAAAAGCCACAGAGTGAAAATTGTTCCAGTGTCTGTGAGTCTCTGCATGTGTGCACACCAGGTTAGCCATGGTGGTCCCACTCTGGATATAAACTGTACTTCAGGTGATCAAAATCCCAGGAAATTTATACTTATCATCACCACTACCATGAAAGTGATTTTCAGGAATTTCATACTTGATTTGATGGAGTAAATCAATTTGTATTTGGGGATTCAAAACATAAATACACCTGTATAAACACACACCATGTGGTTCACTGGATGGTTTTGGTTATCCATTGATTATTCATTGGTTATTGAAAAAATTATTTTTATTGGGTAACTCTCAAATAAATGAAAAACTGGCACAAAGATTGTGAGCCTGTTCTTGTAGCATACACATGAGTACAGTTATAGGTGTTTGTCACAGGTGGAGTGGTTGTGGGTGGATCAGCAGGGAGAATTTGATGTGAAAACTCTCAAACTGTCCAGGACAAAATGAGATCCAACCCACTGTGAAATGCAACGCAATTGAAAATCGGGTAAGAAAAATAATTCCTGAAATAGCAGAGAGGAGCTCCAGGCTCTCTTCGTGGGCAGAGAAGTGAAAGCAGAATTATTTGTTCTACCTGTCCCACAAATGTTGAAAATTACTTTGTTAAAGGGAAAAACTAATCTATATTTAATTTTCAGTGGGACCACTTAAAATTAAATGGTGTTGAAAACAACACATTTTGTTCTTGCTCTGTCTTTGGGAAAATGAGGTTTTTAGCTCCACTGTGGATTTTTCGTTATTTCACATCAAAATCTTGCAAAACACAAACACACAAACAGTGCCTCTTTACGCCCTTATGGGATTACGTGTCTGCTTTTCAGCCGACCTCTGCCAAAGGCATCCTGGCACCTGCTGGAAGCAAAACAAATGAACAGAAACCTTTCTGCAGTCCGTGGTCACTTCTCATCAAGGAAGGGAACGTCAAGAAAACATTTCCAGGCATGTCCTGCAGGAGCTCTGAAATAACCACCCAGCAAACCCAAACGGCAGCTGAGTCCTCCCATGGTCTGGGTAATGGGATCCTTTCCTCATGGATCTCACTCATCTTCTCCATTACTCATGTGCTGCCAATAAAGACCTTGCCCTCCACATTTCCAACCTAAATAGAATCAAGGAATCACTGAGGTTGGAAAAGACCTCCAAGATCATCAAGTCAAATCATTAACTCAGCAATACCAGGTCCACATGTAACCCATGTCGCCAAGTGCCACACCCACGTGTTTTTTGAACATTTTTGGGGATGGTGACTCCATCACTGCCCTGGGCAGCCTGTGCCAGTGCGTGACCAACCCCTTCTGTGAAGAAGCTTTCCCTGGTGTCCAGCCTAGACTTCCCCCAGCACAGCTTGAAGCCATTTCCTTTCCTCCTGTCCCCCTTCCCTGCAAGCAGAGCCCGACCCCCGTGGCTGCCCCCTCCTGTCAGGGAGTTGTGCAGAGACACAAGGTCCCCTCTGAGCCTCCTTTTCTCCAGGCTGAGCCCCTTTCCCAGCTCCCTCAGCTGCTCCTGGTGCTCCAGAGCCTTCCCCAGCTCTGTTCCCTTCTCTGGACATCCTCCATGTCTTTTTTGTCATGAGGAGCCCAGAGCTGCTCCAGGATTCGAGGTGCAGCCACATCCCAGCTCTGTGGTACAAGGCTGCCCAACTTCAGCTGCTGCTCCCTCCCAGAGCCTGGACAGCACAGACATGGAGCTGCTGCTCCTCTTCAGACCCCTGAGTTCTCTAGGAGCCTCCAGCCAGCCATTCATGGAGCAAGAGGACATGGAGGGGTGAGATGCTGACTCTGCATCACTGCCCAGCACACCCTGACTCCAGATCTGTGTCTTTGTGTGCAGCAGAGGATCCCCACTTGGGGAATCCCAGAGAACACAGCCTTAAGCTGCAGCAGGGGAGGTTTAGGCTGGGCATTGTGGAGAAATTCTTCACAGAAAGAGTGGCTGGGCATTGGAAGGGGCTGCCCAGGGAGGTGGTGGAGTCACCGTCCCCTGAGGGATTTAGGAAAGCCTGGATGTGGCACTCGGTGCCATGGTCTGGTTGATACGATGGTGTTGGGTCATAGGTTGGACTCAATGATCTCAGAGGTCTTTTCCAATGTAATTGATTCTGGGATTCTGGGATTCTGGGATTCTAGGATTCTGGGGTTCCGGGATTCTGGGATGCTCTGCCCACTGGCTTAGCCCTCACACCGGCCAGCTCCTCTTTGGCCTCGCTGTTGGGCGCAGGAGCTGAGGAATTCTGGGTCACCTTTTTACAAAGGTAAATGGAATATTGGATCCAACTGTCTGAGCACCTTCCAGAAGGCAGAACCTGGCACTCCCTACTTAATTTTAAACATCTATGGGTCACTCACAACGGGATCAGCAGGTCTGCAAAACAAATATGTAGAAAACCAACCAGCAGAGTCAGCCTCTTTCAGCACAGATGACTCTTCACTGCAAATGAAGATGATGTCTGGATTTGGAGTTTGTCTTCCCCACCCTCCTCTCTCCCCCTCCTCCAGGTGTGATGGACATTGGCAATTCTATTACTCCTAATGGAGATTTATTCCAAAATATCTCATCAGTGCTCACTGCTGATCACACCTTCCATGTCTTCGTCTTGGCAAGACCATCCAGGCTGAGAATGACAAACACAGGACCTGCTCATCAGCAAGGCTGGGGGTTTATTTTCCTATTAAACTTCCAAACTGAGATTTCACCCGTGCTTCTGTCTACTGAGATAATGAATATCATTACATCTCCTCACCAGCTCCCTGAAATGACCTCCCGAAAGACAATGACCTTGTATAAAAAAAAAAATTTTAAAAGGACAACAAATATTGGAGATGTAACTGTTTTCATTCCTTTTATTTCACTAACTGTAAAAAATCGAAGGGAAATAGGGAAGAGCATCCCAGGGAGCTTTGGCTCAGGCCTGTGGTGGGGCTTGCAGAAAATTGTTCCCAATGACAACATTATTATTTACATCTCTGTGGTGGGGTCATTGAAACATGGGGCTATTAAAGAGTAGAAAGAGGGGATGGAAAGGGCTTTTTTTTTTTTTTTGAAGAAAGGTGACATAAAATGGAGATGGGGAAGGGAATGTGGGTTTTTTTTGTGAAGAAGGGCGACAAAAGATGGGGATGGTAAAGGGCAAGCAGCCGTTCCAGGTTCAGGCTTCAAGCACCTGCTTCCACAGCTTCTCCCAGGGCCATGAGCCTTTTTGAAAGGGGAATCTTAAATAATTAAAATCTGAAATCTGCTCACTGAGAGAAAGAACGAGCAGCTCTGACAAAAGATTGCATTAAACCTATATTAAAGCAGAGTTCAGACTGAAGGAAAAGACCAGTTGGGGAGGGTTAAAAACCACCACAGGGATATTGTTGCGTGTGATAAATTCAAGAAATTCCAAGGGAATACTACACATCAAAATAATCCACTCATAGTTAGGGAAGGAAAGATGTTCAAGCTCTTGAGATTGCCCTAAATCGTACCAAAAGTGATGAGAAGTGTTTTTGTGGCTCTGCTGCCAACTCGTGCTATCTTTAAAAACAAACCCACATGTTCTGCAATATTTTGAGCCTAAAAAAGTAACTCAGCTGTGAAAAAAGCCAGATCTGGCTGTGTGGATTGCATGCTTCCCACTTATCCATATTTGAATGTCTTTCAAGTGTAACCTTAACTGAATAATTTGAGTTTATTGTGCTTGTTTTGAGAAAATTATCTCATCACAGAGCAATCACAACATCCTTGTATGGCTGATTGGAGAAAGCCACGTTCAGAGGGGAGTTAGGAATTGTTCCCTGTCAAACCAGGGTGTTGCATCAAGTGTGATTCTGCAGGAATCTGTGTGAGCCAGCACGATCCAATATTTCCATTTAACACCTTGTATTGAACAGACTTTGCTGACATTTGCACATGAAACCAGGCTGTGAGGGATGATTTGTACAGGGGGATGTTTCAGAGGAAGAGTCTGTTCTGGAGCCTGGAGGTGCAGTCCTGTATTTTTTAAGGAATAAACACGAGCACGTGCATGCCAGGTAGTCCAGCAGGAGTTCAGCAGGAGTGGAGCAGCTTTGCAAAAACCTGGGAATTATTATGGATCACAAACTTGATGTGGGATGTGAAATTTAAAAAAAAAAATTGGCAGGGACACCTTCCACTATCCCAGGTTGCTCCAAGCACCGTCCAACCTTGGACACTGCCAGGGATGGAGCAGCCACAGCTTCTCTGAGCACCCTGTCCCAGTGCCCCCCCACCCTCACAGGGAAGAATTCCATCCCAATATCTCATCTAACCCTGCCCTCTGGCAGACTTATAGCACAAAAGTGATACAGCTCCCTAGACTTCGTGGGAATTACCTGCAGGAATATTTGGAGAATGTACTCAAGTAGCTCATAACCAACGCAAAGATTCAGACCTTCATTCAAAGCAGGAAAAAGCACCTTGTACTATGGGGACCACTACTTCTGCCCTCAAAACTATAAATGTTGGGGTGGATGAGCTGGCAGCGGTAGATGCTGGGATGCCAGAAAACCCTGGTCCAGGAGATCCCCTGCGCTGGTGGGTCAGCTCAGAGAACAAATAAGCCCCCCCTACTCAGGTTACAGGGAAAGACTTCTTCTCCCATCAGGCAGTACCTGTCTGGTACCTGGTCCCCCACTCCGCCCCTTCCCTCTCCCCATTGGTTGTTGTATCCCTCTGCCTTCCCCCTGCCCCTTGCCCCCAGGTAATTGGTCGCTGGTGCTGTGCCAGCCCCCTTTCTGTTACCCCTTATAAGCTTGTACACAAGGCCTGCTCGGCCTCTTCGCCTCTGACCCCTTCGGAATAAACCTTTCGGAACTCATGCGGAGAGCCCTCCACGCTCCTTGCTCCTGGTAACATATGAGCTATCCTGGCCTGGGTGCGGGGCTGTGTCTCAGTGCCAACCGTCGGCACGGGGGCTGGAAATCGGCCTGCGAGGTGCCGAGCTGCACCCCCAGGGCATCCCTTGCAGGGGATGCTTTCGGGTTAAAGTGGCGATTCCAGTCACCCCTCAGCACCCCGCATCATATAAATGAGGTTGACCCAGCAGCAGATGACATTTGCCACAAACCTGAAGTGAAAGGAGGAAGATTCCTGGGTTCTCTCCTCTGTGTTCTTTGCTGCTCCCATGGATCCACCTGTAGCACACAGCACTGCTCCCGGGATGAGCACAGTGCATGTGCTGGGGCTGTCTGTGAAAATCCCTGGGATTAACAGGAACAGCGCTCCAAATCCAGCTCCACCCAGTGATTTGTGTCACCTTCTGTCACCCTGTGGGAGGCTACTACTGCTCTGCAGATTCCCAGGGAAATATGGACTCACGAATGTTCCGTGTAAGTATAATCCTCAGAGAGAGACACTTGGGATAACATCCCCCTCCCACAAATCCTAATCCTGGGAGCTGAAATTCCTTAATGTCATCGGCAATGCTCCCTTGTATGACCCTCTAAAGTGGAATAGCACTCAGTAGTTTAGGGCTTCAGACTCTGATTTTACGTTGGTTTTTTCCTCCCAAAATCCCTGTGAGATACAGTCACCGTGATCTGCTTCAGGTGCAGAGCCTGTAAAGCTCTTCCTCTGTGAGGGCCAGGCTGAAATTCTAATTTAATCCTTTGTGAGGTTACATAAGGAATGGTGCTCAGGAGAAGCGTTCATCCCTTTTTGAGGCCAGGAGGAAAGTGAGGGACGTGTCCCATGGAGGTTCTTGCCTCTCCACAGTGAAAAGGCACAGAAAAGTGACCTTTGGCAGAAGGAAGGTCACCTGCAGAGCCCTGGGGCTGCCACGGCCTCAGTTCAGAGCAGGGCTGGGCCAGGGTGGGTCACTGCACACCCTGAAGGAGGAATCAGAGGATCACAGAATGGTTCGGTTGGAAAGGACCTTAAAGATCATGTCATTCCCACTCCCTGCCCCCAGGTATACCGGCACCTTCCATATGGAACCATGGAATATCCTGAGCTGGAAAGGGCCCACAAGGACCATCCAAATCCACCTCCTGGCCCTGCACAGGCACCCAGCAATCCCACCCTGTGCCTCAGAGCACTGTCCAAACACTCCTGGAGCTCTGGCAGCCTCGGGGCTCTGACCATTCTCTGCAGAGCCTGATCAGTGCCCAGCACCCTCTGGGTGATGTCCAGGTGAAATCCCCAAATCAGCTCTGCCTGCCTGCAGTCAGAGGAGTATTTTCCGTAGTTAGTTCATAAAGATTTCTGAAATGGTCACTGTGAGACCAGGAGCGAAATCCTAAGTGGGAAATTGTGGGAATTCCAGCCACAATCTGCTGTTGTTTTATCTCTGTGGTGAACCACATAAACAACAGCAAAGAGATGTTTATGCCACATTCATCCAAACCACCCAAACACCTGAAACGGCATTTTCTTTGTCTTCAAGAGACTATATTTGCATATATTTACATGAATTTACAGTTTTTATATGCATTTATCTCCACAAACAAAATATTTAAAAAATATATTTACTGCAGTATCTCACGGTGTAGGGAAAAAATTGAGTTTGTTCTCAGCTTTCAAATGAAAAATAAGGATCAGAAAATGCTTTCCAGTTGTTCAAATAAAATAAGCATTAGCAAAATACAGCCTAAACAAAAGAAGAAAAATACGCAATGTAATTGAAATTTCCCATTTTAGTAAGTTTGGCTCTGTTGCCTCAGTACCTGCTCTTTTTTAATATTACAAAAAAATAGGCACAGATGGCACCTGAATTTCCTTTGTAATAAATCAGGAGGAAAGACATCACTGTAAACCCTTCTGTAGTGGATTTTTCCATGTGCAAAACAGGAAAATCCAGCCTTGCTGGACACACAATTGAAGGGCTCCTCACAATAAACCCATCTCCTGTAATTTGTTTGGGGTTCCACCATCCAAATGGTCTCCCTGAGGACCAGAGGAGCTGTGGCTGCCCTATCCCTGGAAGTGTCCGAGGCCAGGGTGGACAGGGCTTGGAGCACCCTGGGATAGTGGAAGGTGTCCCTGCCCATGGACACCTCTAGAACAGATGGAAAAGTGAGTTTGTTAAGGTTTGTCAAGTTATAAAAAAATAGAAAGCCGATTGGGAATCCCTTGCCAGGTGCTGAGCTGTTATAAATCTTCTGAAAGATGTGAGTCAGAACTGCAAAAACAAATCTGTATGGAAGACAGTTGGCAGTGGGAGCTGTTGGAGCTCTGTGATCATGGACACAGCTCCCAAACCACGATGTCCCAAAGTGGGCTGAGAAACTGCCAGTGCTGCTATGCCCATGGGGACAGCACAGTCCCCTGGACAGAAATTGGAGCTAGAGGAGTTGCTTTGCCAGTATTTTGGGTACAGGGAGTGATAACAAACATATTTTGCTACTCAGGAATCCTGTATTTTTCCTGCTCACTTTTTCAAGTAAGAACTTTTAGGGAAATGCACACCTTTGCCAGAAATGTCAAAATTTTCCTGGATCCATGATGAATTATAGGGAAAATGAATAGAATTGTACAGAATCCCAGAATGATTTGGCTCGGAAAGGACCTTTGAGCCCATCCAGTTCCACCCCCTGCCATGGTCAGGGGCACCTTCCCCTACCCCAGGTTGCTCCAAGCCCCATCTAACCATACCTTGGACAATTCCAGGGATGGGGCAGCCACAGCTTCTCTGGGCTGATAGTGAGGGGGTGGTAAAATTGCCTTAGATACAATCGAACCAACTTGTTCATTATCAAACTCCTTTATATAAAATTAATCTCATAAAGCTGCTGATTTTGCCAGGTGTGCCCATTGTGGTTCCGTTCCTGTGGAATTCCTGACTGATGTTTCACAACATCTCATGAGTTAAAAACAGAAGGGGCAGGGGAAGCAGGTACTTGGGAATGGGGTACCTGGGAAGTGGGTACCTGACAAAGCCCAACCCCACCTGTTGTTTCATTCCTGTTAGGAAAGAAAGTGTTCCCAGCAAAGTCAAGTGAAAGTTCTTCCTTCTTCTCCAGCTTTGTTTTCCAGCCTGCACCAGTGACCTTGATTCCCAGTGCAAAGACATAGGAACAGTGAGATCTCTCTCAACACTGCCTCAAATACAGAGATGGATCTTCAGCCAAGAAAGCTGGAAGGCCTCCAACCACTCACCCCAGATGTGTCTGGGCTTTTTATGTAAAGAGGCTGAACATGACGTGCAGCAGGCAAGACACACGGGCAGGGTTTTTTGTGGCTCCAGGAAGGTTTGTCAGAATGTCCTGAGCACCGCCAAAATGCCAAGCACCAAAATGGGGACTGGCCCCTAATTTTCCATGTTGGTGTGAGGGTAACAGCATTAATCAGATGTACTCCATGACTCTCCTTCCCACAGAGGGAAATACTTATGTATGTGGATAAATTCTGCAAAGCCAAACCCCCGGTTTAGAACCTCAGGAAGAGCTGAGCAGAGCATCCTTATGTCCTTGCACCACCTTGCTCATCATGAAGGTCCAAGTCCCAATGTTTTAGAAATGCTCCTACTCTTTCCTTCAATTCTAGGTTGGGTTGATCCAACCTGGTCACAGGAATTTCTGTGGATGATGGACCTCCCACTCCCAGCAGGGTTCCCTACACTAGATGAGGGTGGCTGAGCCTTTACCAATCCAAATATTGGATGGAATATCTGAGAGGGTGGAGGTACTTCAACTCTTCAGTGACCTGTGCAAGGGCTGCAGAGAAATGTGGGGGAGAGAGCTTTTCCTAAAAGCCACCTTGAACCTCCCAGGCTGCAATCTGTGACTATTGCCCCTTGTTGGACTATCTGGTACCACTTAGTTCTCTTCTGTCCTCTTTGTCATCTTCCTCCAAGTAGACGTACCTGCTGGTAAATCCTTCAGCCTTCATCTGATTAACCCAGCTCAGATCCTGCCACCTCTCCTTGTACCCGCTGTGATCCAGGCATGACCATGGAAGTGCACCATCCCTGGAAGAGCTCAAGGCCAGGTTGGACAGGGCTTGGAGCAACCTGGGACTGTGGAAGGTGTCCCTGCCCATGGCAGGGGTTTGGAACGAGATGAGCTTTAAGGTCCCTTCCAGCCCAAACCATTCCATGATTCCATGATTGTCCTGGTCACCCTCCAGTTGTTCAGCGTCTCAGGATCTTCCTGGGTAGTGGGAAAGAAGCCAGGGAGGACACATGGTGAGGCAGTGAATTAGAGAGGTTTCTCAAGGAGCTGAGAAGTTATGTCCATGTTCTCCTGGAACACTTGGCCCAAGTGCCCCTCAGTCCTGAGCAGGAGGCTGAACCCAGGTCAGATCTTGTGGCCTTGATCTCTTCTCCAGAAGAGCTCAGCTGCTCTGCACTGGGCACACTTTGGGTGTTACTGGCAGAAAGGGATTTGCACTTCTCTGGAATAAAATTTAGAGGAGGTTTATGGTCTCTTTCAGAAAACATCTGATATTTTTCAATCAAGGCAAACCAGCAATTAAACGGGGTGGACACCCCTACACAGCACTCCTGGATATTTTGATGCTTTGCAGAGGTCACACTGCTCCCACTAATCTTCCTTTGTGGATGGGAACAGGGCCAGTTCTGGTTCATTTATTGTGCTGTGTATTTTTTAAAGCTGAATTGTTTATTGTGCATCGGGTTTTAATTTGCTTAGTGGTTTCCTGGGATTCTGAGTTACATTATTTGTCGGGAAAAGGACTTTGTAAAATTATAACTACTGGGCCCCGTGGATTCCCTGATATAGCACTTCAGTGCTGATACTCAAAGATTACAAAATAATCAGTTAATGCTCAAACAGAGCATTGTGAGGTGTGAGGGTTTCCTCACAGTAGCTGGAATAGGAAGGAATTTCTTAGGGAAAAACTGCAGACAGCTGTGGAGGGCAGAAATCCACATCCCAGTCTTCAACTGCTGTGTGAGAAAAGCAATATTGTGTCTCTCTAGATGACCTCAATGTCTGCACCAAAGCTGGGCAGAGAAATCCTCCCAACAAGCAGCAGGTCAGGAGTTCCTGTGGTCTCTTACCTCAGAAAATACATCCTAGAGGGGGGAATATAGCCCTAGAAAATTTTCAAGGACAGGATGGAAATGGGAAAGAGTCTGAGAAAAAAATCAGTCTTCGATGATTTGTTGGGTGAAGAGAGTCTGTGGGGCTGAGTGGAGACATGGCCCGGGGACTATGTCACACAGCTGTGATGCTGAGGCATTTCAAAGATTGCTGGTGACTTCTGAGGTCACCACCCAACTTCTGAGTGTGCTAAGTGACCAGCAGACACACTGGCATCTCAAAAGAGCATTCCCTGAGAGCTTCCCCCAAATCTAACCACACTGCTAGTTTTATTTATTTTAATAACCAAAGCCCCTTCAGCAGAGCACCAGCAATGTCACAGAAGAGCACTGCTGTGGCCATGAGCGCTTTGCACACACTGAATCTTCCTGTGAGGGTCTCCAGGGTCGTTGCTGCCCTCACAGGCAGCTCCGTGCTCACCGCTCAGCCCTTGCTCCTCTCAGGCCTGCTGGCATCACCAGCCCCTCTGCCACACCTTGTGTTCAAATATTCCTCTCTCTTTTCTTTCTCCTCCCTTTCACCCTCCATTGATGGAAACTACAACTTTTACTGGATTAGTGTGTTTGCTTTAAGCATTCCTTTGTTCTGAGAGGGCTCCAGGGGCCATCCTTGCAGATGGTCCCGGTGTCACAGCAACACCTCAGCACGCAGTGACTCGGTCCCACCACAGGAACTGTCGGATGTGCCCTGCCCTTGCGTGAGGGGTAATTGCTGATTGCACCCATGACTATCTCGAACATTTGTTTTCTGCACCAGGGAGCCCTGGGTGGCTTCCAGGACATGCAGCGTGGCCTGGCTTGCTTCCATCCCGCTCATGTTCCAGGCTATTGGAGCGACAGATTAAATCCCAGCTGCACTTCAGCAGGAGCACTCTGCAGTACCCCCGCTCCCCCTGTGCCTGTGAATCTCCACCACAGGCATTGGTTCAGATTCATTTTCTTCCCAGTTCCTCAGGGGCTTCTGCACTCTCTGAACTTGCTCCTACTCCGTCAGCCCTGAGCTCACATCCCACACAAGCTCTTGGTCTCTGCCAGCAGCACCACAGCTCCCACGGCAAGGGATCGCTCTGGAAAACATCCCAATCACCTTACAAGGACCTCACTCCTTGTCTCAGACATGAGTGGGGGTGTCAGGACAGCTGGATGTCACCTGAGCTTCCCTCAAGCACATGCAAGAGAAGGATAAGGACAATAATCCTGATACTGAAACCACTGACTCCTGGATGAATTAAATCCTCTTCCATGTACAGGACAAGGGGGAATGGCTTCCCACTGACAGAGGGAGCCATTAGGTGGGATACTGGGAAGGAATTCCTGGCTGAAGGGGTGGGGAGCCCCAGGCACAGGGTGCCCAGAGAAGCCATGGCTGCCCCTGGATCCCTGGCAGTGTCCAAGGCCGGGTTGGACGGGGCTTGGAGCAGCCTGGGACAGTGGAAGGTGTCCCTGCCCATGGCAGGGGTGGAATGAGATGATCTTTAAGGTCCCTTCCCACCAAAACTATTCCACATGTTGTGATTCTCTAGATCAGGCAGCGTTGGCTGTGAATATCCAGGAGAGTTGCCATCCTGGGAGCCATCCCAAAGGCTGTGCACACCCTTTTTGGGGACATCTCCCAGTTTTGGATGCATTGCCATGGCAAAGAGTGACCATCACCCCAATGAAGTCCAGCCCCTCCTGACTGTCACAAGTCAGTCAGGACATCTCAGCAGTTGCAGGACTTCATGTAGCATCAGATAGCACAAGGAAGGGCCAGACTGAGAGCTGACATCTTCCAGCTTGGACAAGTGAAAGGGAAGCTGGATGCTCCTTTTATTCCCTTATCTCTTTATTTTCTCATGTTTCTTGCTCTCCAAAGCCCCTTGATTGCTCTTTTCCCCACCTCCCCTTGTAGACTTGTGCAATCCTCAAGTGCTCTTCCCCTGTGTCCCACAACGTGTCCCACCCTCCAGCCAGTAACTCCTGTCAGCGCATGAGGTGTTCCAGAGACGTTTTATGTCCCAGTATGTCCCAGTTTTCCTGGCAGGCACCAGGGAGCATGGATGGTGTTAAGTGATAGGAGGCTTTACTGCATCCTCACAAGGAAGGAGCACAGAGGTGCAGTGGCAGGTGGGGACCCAGAGTGACACCCCTGAGGGGTTCATCTCTTGCAATAAACACAATGTCAGCAGATCTTTGGGAATGATGGGGCTGAACCCAAACCAACAGCAGACAAATGCTCTGTCCAGGAAAATTTTGCACCAGAATGGTGAAGAGTTCCCCAGTTTTACCTGTTCCCCAGATGGAGCTGTGGCAGCTTTCTCACACAAGTTGTGGGAAACAGCCTATTTGTCACCCTGGAATTGACCCGCTCTTCCCAGCAGAGCTCGTTTCCCCCACAGTTTTGGGGCTGCAGGGCACGATGTTTTCCAATTGCCTCTTTGGGAGCACTTTGCTCCCACCTTTCAGATTTCCTGTTTAACCTACTGCTTTTCTTACATCTTCATCAGTATATCCAACAATTAGCTGAAAGCGATTGGAAATTGTGGCTGGACATTTTTATATTCGGCTTCCTCTTGTGCTCATTCCATCCTCCTGCTGACTCCTCTCTTCCCATGTTTTTCCACAACCTTTTGCCAGCAGGACACTCTCACATCTCACCCATGGTGCTCAGGTGGAGCTGAAATTAAATGAAATGTGCCTGCCCATCCCTAGCAGAAATATCACTCCTTGGAGGAATAAATTAGGAGCTAAACAAGTGCTGCTGCCAGGCAGAGCTGGCACTAACCCACGAGCCCGATAATTGGGTTTGAATCGGGAACGGCTGCCAGGGGAGGCTCAGCATCTGCCCGGAGCAGTTATGGCCAGACCATGAGTGGGAAGGATGGGGACATTCCCTTCCTTATTTACCCTGTGCTGTGGCACTGGGCAGCACCTGGGCTGAAGAGAGCAGAGTGGGGATGAGGGAGAAGTGCAGGAAGTGTGAGACAGACACTCCAAGGATCCCCGAATCCCAGAATCACTTAGGTTGGAAAAGACCTTTGAGATCGTTGAGTCCAACCAATGACCTGACACCACCCTGTCACCCAGACCATGGCACTGAGAAGGACTGTGTGACATCCCTGTGAGAGGTGGCATGGCACAGGTCACTCCAGACTTGCAAGCTCCACCCAAATTCCTTCCAAGAAGTCTAGAGGAGCAGCGGGACTGTCCTGACGTGTAGGTGTTCCGGCGTGTGATAATCTTTGTGTTTTGGCTTAGGGTGAATGCCCAGAGCTCTCAAAATGCCCTGAAGCCAGGAACCTTTGTGTGTGCAATGGGCAGATCTGGGAGATGCCCAAGTGTCCATGGTAAATAATTAGACCCTTAATTACAGGTTGCACGCACCATCTCAGTGATAGTTTGTGGCTATACTTGAGCTACGCTGTCTTCCTGCAATTCCTGTTAGTATCTGTGAAAGGGCCTCGAATCCTCCCCACGGGGGAAAGGAATTTTTTTTCTTTCTGTTTTTATGTCTTGAGTGTTTGTGGGCATGAAACATCCATTTATTTTTATTTATTTTTCATATTTTTTTTTCACCTTGGCTAGTGCTGGAGACTGCAATATAACTGTATTTTAGCTCTGTCTGCACAGTAATTCCACCTGTACCATTAAAACCACGTTTGCTCATTAGCCATGAGGGGCTGGGATGGGTGTGCCAGAGCACGGAATGTTGAGGAAAAAGCACTTTTCAGGACAACAATGTGAATATAGAGGATAGGCTCCACTTCAGGCTCTGAGAGGAAAGGGATGAAAGGTGAGGGCTCCATGGCCTGGAGTGACCAGAGACAGGGAGCTTGGAGCAGCGAGAGCTGGAGATAAATGGGACACAACTGCGAAAGAGAATGGGAACAAAGTCATTATAAATGAAGTGTAGCTGCAAGAGAGAGTGGGAGCAAAGCCATCCCTTTGTGCAGATATCAGTGTGATCCTCACCTGAGCTGATATTCCTGAAGGCAGAATCCTTCCAAAGGGGAAGAAGTTGTCGTAACTGATGTCATGTTAGAATGGGGCACAACAAGCACCACCCTGTTTTGCTTTGAGCTGTTAATCTGTGAACCTCAGGTCTTCAGGGCAACAGTGATGCAGCAAGTTGAGAACTTGTCCTTACCTGACAGCAGATTCTGGAAGTGTTCCCCTTCCAGCTGAAGAGATGCTTGTGGCAGCAGGGCCTGGGTCCATCCCAGCTGGCTGGGGGCTGGGGATTTGTAGAGTGTGACTCATCAACTTGTTCCAAATATTCCCTTTAATGTGAGATGAATCCACTCTACTGACTGGATAATGAAAACTCACTGAGAAAGGAGTTTGAAGGGTTCAAAGTTCTGAGATGTAGGTGTTTATATTTTGCCAGATTATTCTCATTCTTTGTGGCCCAGAGTCTTTTAACTTGTAGAGTAACTACAGTTTCAGGGACACTATTACAATATTATGTGGTGTCATTAGTGCTCCTTAGGGCAGAATTTGGTCTCTTAAACCTCTAAAATAAGTTTTGTTCTTGTTTTGTTTTTGATGCTGGGAATGTTAATGAAGTATTTTCCATTTGTTTGGTTCCCTGATGAGTAATTCTAAAAACACTTCTAAGCACTATGTTTCTATAGGCTGTTGCAGACACATTGAGTCACTTTTAAAAGCACAGATTCAGTGAAAAGTGAGCAGATGGGCAGATTTTGCATGTTTGTTGTACGGATTGTGGAGCCAGTCTCTGACATGGGTGAAATAACAGTGGGATATTTTTAAATTCAACAGCAAGTGTATACAAAAGCTTAAACATTATTCATAGCGGTAACTTAGATTCTGTGTAAAAATGGAAAGTTCACAAAGAGCTGTTAAAGCTGATAAAAAGCACCTGCTAATAGAGTCAGGTCACCCCTGGTCACAGAGCTGCTTCTGCTCTCCTCAGGATGCTGTTTTGGCACAAAGTGTGAGAGAGGGGTGATCAATAGTTAACTCATGTAAGCACAGTTAACTACTAAGAGACAGCAAATGTTGATCACGAAACCCAAGGAGCAGGATTCGCCTTAATCTTGTCAAGATAAGAAGAACAAGAATTTGTTTGAAACCAGCACAGAAACCACCGAATAATTCCACAAAGGACTGCGCATGCTCCAGAAAGAAAGGTGAAAAGTGCATTGTGATGAAGATTACTAATCTTCGCCACAAAGACCCCCGAAGAAGAGGAGCCTTCCTCAGTGAAACCACCAGGGTACACAGCACAGGCGTGGCACGTATGCTAATGATATTAATGCCTTCTGAGAAGTAATTTGCATAACCACTCCCATCCCACGGAATGTAATGAATATTCATGAATTTAACCCATAACACTCGACTCCATAGAGTGCTGTGTGTGTGTGTTCAGAGGAGCCATCCCCCACGCACCCAGCGCTGAATAAAGCAAATACCCACTTCTCTGACTCTGTCTCTGAAGTGTTCCTTGGCCCGGTTTGGGGCGATTCAAGTGACAGAAAGAAGTTTGGACTCAGGATTGTGACTCTGGCTGCTCTCCATGAGTGACTGGACCACCCAGAACTCCACCTTCTCCTGTCTGCCACGCACAGCCTCTCTCAAATCCTCTGTACAGATCTTCCAAGGTCCCCTTTCCCCCCTCTTTGTCAGGGAAGGGTTCTCCTGCCCACACAGAGCTCTTGTTCACCTTCCAAGGGTGAGCCAGGCTTTGGTGAGATAAGCTTTGCTGCAGCTCAGGAGATTAATTTGACTCAGGAGTGGCAAAGAGCATAATTTGCTGTTAATGAGAATGAATTAGAGCCCCCAAAACGTTGGTGAACAGTTGTGAAGGTGGCTCACTAGAAAAGACTTGTTGGTGTCTGCATTTCTGATGGAAAACAAACATCTCCAGCTTGCCATCGCACAGATAGACGTTGTCCAGTGTGGTGTTTCCTCCTGGCCAGTGAGTGATGTGGGATATAAATCCTAATTTTTCTTGGAAGCTTTTGAGGGTAAACAATCACTTCTTTTGTTTCAAAGCAAGAACAGCCCCACACTGGCTTGTAGCCCTCACTCAGAAGAACCAGAATTAGACCACTCCAGGACCTTGAAATCAGACATCCCATCCCATGGGCTTGGCTGCATCAGGAATATCACGGCAGTGATATTGTTACCAGGAACTGAGCACCAAATGTGCCTGCACTCATCCCTCTGGGCACGACCACACAGGACAGGGGCATTTCCATAGGTTTTATTGCTGTTGCTATAGCCCAGACTAAATACTTGAACATATGGTGTTGTACAAGGTATGGGATGTGATCATCTACAAAGTCCAGAGGAAACCAACACAGCAGCAGCTCTGTAAGGCAAGGTTTGCATGGTTCCATGTGCTGATCAGAGAACTGAAATTATCTGAGAAAAGGCAGGGGATTTCTGGGCTTTCAGTGACAGTCTCTCTACTCAAAACTGAAGCCAAAGAACAGCCCACAGAGTGAAAACACTGAGAGAACCAGAGAGAAGGGAGCAGAGAGGGTTTTATTTTCTCATCCTCTCTGAGACATGTCCACATCCAAGACTCTGTGTGGACAAGCAGCAGAAGGATGTCGCTCTGCAAGAGGGTCCCCCTCATACCAGAACATGCACTTGGAAGGGTCTTTGATGGTGCAAGTTTCTATAACCCCTGGTGCAATGGCCCGCCACACTTCCTTCTGGATTTCCACGCTGCGCAGCCTCTGCCATGCCCTGCAGTTTGGATATTGCCCTGCCCTTCTGCTTGCTTTTATTTCAGCTCCAGCCAGGGCTGCAAACACAATATCCTCTGATTTTGAAGAGGCATTGAGGAGCCAGGACCGTGCAGTTGTGATGGTCCTGTCTGCCCTCATGTCTGACACTGTCCCTGTCACAGTGAGGTGGTGTTGGCCATTGACAGCACAGAACCATTGATTCGCTGAGGTTGGAACAGACCTTCAAGGCCATCGAGTCCAACTGTTCCCCCAGCACTGCCAGGGCCACCACTAAACATGTCTCCAGGTGCCACATTCACACATCTTTTGAACACCTCCACAGGTGGTGACACCACCACTGCCCTGTTCCAATGCCTGAACACCCTTTCTGAGAAAAAAATTTCCCGATATCCAACTTAAACTTCCCAATGCACCAATGCAACTTGAGGCTGTTTTCTCTTGTCCTGTCTCTGTTCCCTGGGAGCAAGAGCCTGACCCTTGCCTGGCTGCCCCCTCCTGTCAGGGAGTTGTGCAGAGCCACAAGGTCCCCACTGAGCCTCCTTTTCTCCAGGCTGAGCCTCCCCAGCTCCCTCAGCCTGGTACTCCAGAGCCTTCCCCAGCTCTGTTCCCTTCTCTGGACACTCTCCAGCCCCTGCATGTCTTTCTTGTTGTGAGGAGCCCAGAACTGACCCAGGATCAAAGGTGGGGCCTCACCAGTGCCCAGCACGGGGAGACAGTAACTGCCCTGGTCCCGTGGTCACACCATGGCTGGGACAGGTCAGGTGCTATTGGCCTTCTTGGCCACCTGGGCACACCTGGGCTCATGCTCAGCCACTGTCACCAGCAACTCCAGGGCCTTTTTCTCCCAGGCAGGTTTCCAGTCACTCTGCCCTACACCTGGAGCACCTGGAGCTCGGGGTTGGTGTGACTCATATCCCCTGTCCTGCCTGCTTTGGCATGGAGTGGGCACAGGAAGGGATAACAACATGCACCAGTGGCTCTGTAGGTGTAGGGGCACTGTCCCCAACGTGGTTGTCCCCAGGCTGAGGCACTTTCCCTCAACATCTTCACTCCCAGCTGCAGAAACACAGTGGGTATGTTTGCATCCAGATGTCCTGCCCAAAACACACAGAAAGGCTCCCATCCATTCCTGAACATCCACACCACGCTCACACTTTCCTGGGTACTGAGACAGTCACGGAGCTGAGTCCAGCTGGAACATCTCAGCTTGTGTTCCTGTGTCCCTGCTCGGGGACAGAAGTGAACTTCGGCTTCTACACTGCTCAAACATCCTTTGACGGCCCGGCACTCCTGCAGAAATCCAAGGAGCCAAGACAGAACCACATTGCTCTGCACTTTTCAAAGTTTATGAGCCAGGAAAGAAACAGACCCTCACTTCCCAGGAATCCCAAGTAGGGCCTGGTGTCAGACTGGTGCCATTTTTTAGCTCATAATGCTTTTGGCAAACCCAGATAAAGGATCTTGTTTGTGATCGACAGGCTCCTGAAGAGCCCTGGAAAAATACTTGGACTGATGAAGAGACATTTTCTGAGAGACCCAGGGAATTCTCAGCCCTTTGATGATAGCAGTTGATCGCTACAGTGGTTATCAAACAGACAATTTAAGAGTAGACACTTCAGTGCTTGGCTTTTTTTTATGGCATCCAAACACATCCATCCTGCACATTCCCACCTCCTTTTCCTGCAGGCATCTCCAGGTGCCAGCTGGCCTGTTGTGCACTGCTGGGGACCAGTGACAGATCATTAAAGTCGTCTTGGAAGCGGGAAGGATTTGTTTGGCAAAAGAGTCATTTGCCACCATCCTTCCCTTTCGAATGGCATCCACAGAGCCTCACATGCAGGAGAGTCTGGTAAGACACAGATTCGGAGCCAGCTCCCAGGAGCGGTGGGAAGAGAAGGGACTGTTTAGCTGTAGAACACGGGCTTGCGCAGGACACGCACCACATTGTAGGTGTTCAGCCCTGGGGCGTCAAAGCCAGGGGACAAACCCTTGCGGTCGAAGGGGTAGAAGTTGAAGAGCTGCCCATTCTGGGTCTCCAGCGAGACAGAAGCAGAGCCCAGGTGCAGAACACATGGGAACTCCTTGTCAAAAACGACTTGGAAAACGCGATCTTCCAGGTGGTGGAGCTTGATTGTCCTATACTTTTCAGGGATCAGCTCTTCCACATGAGGCCCAAACTGCTGCATGACCAGCACCCCACCAATTCCAACTTTGATCTCGTAGAAAGTCAGGTTGGAATAGGTGTAGTAGCCAACATAAGGGATTGGGTTTGGAGGAGGAACCAAGCTTTTGTCGGCCTCTCTGAATGCCGTCTCCATGGCAGGGATGAGATACTCGTATGTCTGAGTCACAATGTCCCCACCCTGAGGTCTGGGCCCGGCCATCAGCACGATGAAGCTCAGGCGGAGCTTGGGGATGAGAGAGAAGGTTGCTGAATAACCATCAAGGTCCCCATCCTTCCTGATGACATCATACCCCAACTGCTCATTAATCTCCCAGGGTGTGCCCGTCTTGTTAGCGAAGTATTCAACGGAGCACTTGAACAGGGGCGTCAGCATCGTCTTCACCGTGTCGGGCTCGAGCAGCCGGCGGTGGTAGGTGCCCAAGAAGACCATGGCCAGCTTGGCCAGGTCAGCAGCCGTGGAGTACATCTGGCCAGAGGGCCGGTACCAGCCCAGGTCGTAGAGCGGGGCCGGCTGCTGGCTGCCGTAGAAGCCCACGGCCATCTGGGAGCGGATGGGCGCCGTGATGTCGAAGCCGGTGTCCTCCATGCCCAGCCTGTCCAGGATGTTCTCTGAGACCCAGCGCTGGTACTGCCCATCAGCTGCGTGGTCAGCCAGCACATGGGCCAACAGGGAGAAGGCCAGGTTGCTGTAGTGGCATCTGGGAAGGAAGAGGAATGTATTGGGATCAGCTGTTCATCGTGCAAACCCAGTGGCTGGGTCTCCCTCCTTTAGGGAAAAATTCACATTTTATAGAATGACAGATGAAGGAGAGACAGAGAAAAGCTGCCATGTAGTGTTGTTGCCATGATGTGTTGTTAAATCAAGAAAGAGAAACGTTTTATGGGAACATCAGCAGAGCTGTTTAACCCTGATGTACGGAGAGAGCTGGAGATGGAAAAGAAAAAACCCCTCTGTATTTGCATAACCTGACTTGCTGTTTATAACTGTTCACCATCCATTCTTTTTAAGAGCAGTGTGGAGAGTTCCAGGTGCTCACCTTAAAGGTCTCAAAATCCCAGGTAAACCTCTTTGGGGATTCGCCATGGATAATCACTTAGATACCTAAGCTACCTTAAGATGGTAAAAGCACTTAAAGAGCACATAAAAGCCCACAAAGCAGCATCCAGCAACGTGGAGTCATTAAAGAAACCTGAGTGCTCCAGTCTTTAATATCCATCAAGTGATTGAAGTCTTTACACTTGAATGAAGTTTAATGGCATGAAGACATGAAGGGGCAATTTTTTAAAGCACGTTTTCAAAATCCATTTTATTTTCAACCCTGTTGGTTTTTTTTAATTGTGTGAAGCCACACATCTCATTGAAGCCTATTTAGATCATAAATTTGGTACCACTTCAACCTTTTCCAACCCATTTAATTGAATAAAAGCATGATGAGCATATATATTCTTACCCTAAGAATAAATACATTCTGTATGTAAAACCTTGTGTCTGAAATGGAGCTGAATTTCAACATAGAAAAATATGTTAAAACATCTGTATCAGTGAATGGGAATTTCCTTTGGGAAGAATGATCTGTTAGCTGGGAAGTTTAACCAAGAACAAGGAGAGAGAGTGAAAATTATCAACGCATCCATTAATAAGACACTGAGAGACTATGAGGGGATGTGTCTATTTATCTTCACGGGGATCATAAAATAAAGATACCAATAGAGATAAGTTACAATAAAGATACAAAAATACCAATGAAGATGATGGTATTAAAATCCTAAAATTCTTTAAGGAATATCTGTTGTAGCCTCCTACGTGACGTGGGACAGAACTAACACAAGTAAGTGTGGTAGATCCTTGGCCATCCTGAGTAAATTATCTCAGAGCGTAATTAATTCCCAAACAATTTTGCAGTCTTATAAAGTTTCTTCCCAGTTAGTTTGAATCATTTCCCTCATCTGCTGTCCACTGGATCCTGTGGAATGCTGGGGGGAAGTGTCGAAATGCAGGTTGGATAGGGCTTGGAGCAACCTGGGATAGTGGAAGGTGTCCCTATCCATGGCAGAGGGGTGGAAAATGATGATCTATGATGTCCCTTCCAACCCAAATCAGTCTGGGATTCTATGATCCCATGATATTTTTGAGTGTTTGCAACCCAGTTAACAGACTTTTAACAGGCTACAGGAATTGTAAAAAGCATTCATGGACCTTTTAGATAATTTAGAGACACACAACTCACCATAGACATGATTTTAACTGAAATCTGTGATGATTTAAACTGTTTAAATTAAAGTGCCTTCCACTTTTGAAAACCTGCATCCTTTAAGGCTCATGAAATGAACCTTAGCAGTTTAATTTGGCTCATCTGGGCTTAAAAAATGAAACCCAACCCTGACACCTCCAAGTCACTTTTTCCAGCCTCTCTGTCAGGTGTGTGGGGAGATGGCTGAAGCTCCCTTTGGGAATGGCTGCCTTTTATCCACTAGCCATGGAGGCTGGGGATGGGGCTGAGAGTGGAGAGCACATCCAGACCAAAAGCTCCTAAATGAACGTATCTGACCTGGTTCCTGGGTCAGCCACCAAGACGTCGTCTTTGAGCAGCGCGAGGGCGTCCTGGGTGTTGCCCTTCCAGAGCAGGCTGGTGGATCGCAGCCTCCTGGGCAGACCTGTGCCATGGGAAAGAGAGAGAAATCACGGAAATGATGGCTCTGGTGAAGAGAGAACAAAGGCAAGATTCAATGGCAAAGTGGAAGCACCAGTGGTGGACACGAGAGCTCTGGAGACACAGCAAGGGCCTGCTCCTGCCGAGCTGCAGGACACGGCATCAAATAATGGGCTCCTGACTCTGGGTTACACAGGTCCTACCCCAGCATTAACTCTGGGCTGCTGCATCTCAGTGAAAATGCCTCGATGAATGATGGAAAATATCCTGGATCTCCAAGCGTGGTTTGGAAGAGAGGGGCAGGTGGGGTGTTGGGGAATGCCTGTCTGCATTTCCACGTGACTGCATTCCCTTGACTACAAATGTGTGTAACAGCCCCTTTTAACAGGATTTCATTCTTTACACTTCACCACAGAGGGCCTAAACTTCTCTGGACAGCTCCAGGCTTGGCCTACAGTATTTTTATCTTCCCTCTCACCTATATCAACATTTATGCAGGGTTTCGGAATGTAGAAAAAACAAAGGTTCTTTCCACTTTCAATTACTCAGGGTTTCTAAACGTAGAAAATAACGAGTTCTTTTCACTTTTAATTCCTCACTGAACATGGATTCCCTAAAATCTTTTGGTCCGTACTTTTTAAATCCTCTGCACAGGATCCATGGCTTGCTTAGGCCAGAACTTGGATTAGTTTTGGAATAGAATCCTTGCTGTTTGCAGCTTGCTTTGATGTGGAGGTTTGGCAGGAAATTGTGAAACTTATGTTTTTGACAGAAAAATGACTCACAATTGTGTGCTCAGTGACAATGTCTTAATCATGGATTCACTAAGGTTGGAAAAGCCCTCCAAGATCACGGAGTCCAACCATTAACCCAGCACTGTCAAGTCCACCACTAACCCATGTCCCCAAGTGCCACATCCACTGTTCTTTGAACACCTCCAGGGATGGCAACTCCACCACTGTCCTGGGCAGCCTGTTCCAATACTTCACAACCCTTCCTGTGAAAATTTTTTTCATAATACCTGATCTAAACCTCCCTTGGTGCAACTTGAGGCCTTTTCCTCTTGTCCTGCATCCTGGCAAAGCTGAATGAGGGCCCATTCTTTTGTGGCAGCAACGCTTGTTTTTCTCAGCTGGCCTGAACTTGGCATAAGAGCTGGAGTGAGAGCACTGCTTCTGCCCCTGCTCTGGGGTTATTTGTGCAGCTGCATGACCAGATAAGAAATGCACACTGACATCTTCCAGTGGACAATGGGCTCCTTCATGACCTACTTGTCCCAATGGCAGCAAAGAACATGTTGGAGCAGTGGGAGAGCTCACCAGCTCCATGACAGCAGTGCAGTGCCTCCTTGAGGTTCATTGGAAATGATAAACCAGAGCATAATATAATCCAGAGTCATTGATTTCTACCTCACGGGCTGCTAATTGATGTGACAAGCACGTTGTTAATAATTTACAATCGCATCCCATCTTGTCATCCGTGTGGATTTGAAAATCATGGTCTTAACAAGCTGGAGCTTCCCTCCAGCAATGGGCCTGTCGAGTGCTGAGGAGAAAAACCTTTGGAGTTACTTTTGTAATATGCAATGGAGAGACCAGATAATGAGGATCTATTACAGATCAGTTTCCACTGGAGGAATTTAGATGAAACCCACTTTACAATGTGTCATGCAGTGGCTTTGATCCCGGTGCTAAGCAGAACTTATTCCTTTTTGGGGTTTGACACACAATAAGTGGAAAGTGGAACTGGAACATTCCTTTGATTTGCAGTGGGGATTTTGAACCTGTGCATCTCCTTCTCCTGAATTGTCAGGGTCCGAGGGTTGGTGTGTCCTGCTGGGGTGGTCTGGGAAATTTGGGCCACATTCTAAAATCCAAAAATACATTGGAGCATAAAAAGAGCTGATCAGGGGCACAAATCCAGCACAGTGATGGAGGCAATGGAAGGGCTGCACAGTACAAGCCGTTATGCCATGACCAGGTACCCTTTTGACTTATGCTCCTTACAACATTTCTGGGGCGCACTTCACACCTCCTTGGGTGACAGGAGCAGTCAGAGCAGCTTCAGGTGCTCATGAGAGTCAGAGGGGACCAGGCAGAGTTGGTGCCCCTGAAGATAACATCAGGCTGGAGAGAGCCACACCTTGTCTGCAGGGAGAGGGGCTGGACACGGATGTGGCCACCGGCCACTTTGGGTTGTTTATCTGTTTCTTTCCAGGTTTTGGTATAATTCAGCTTTGGGGAGCCCTCATTTTCATATTGCCTTGCTTCAGGTGATGCTGTACCCCATCCTGAGGTCCTGCAAGTTGCTGACATGTTATTTTGATTTTAGGTCCTAATTTTAGGGCATTTATTCCAATCTGGAATAATGCAGGTGTTACAGATATTAACTAAAATACCACATGTGATATCAGCACAGTCTCTTTGGCCATTACATTTTGTAATCCGTCAGTCAAGTATCAGCAGCTTCGTTTCTGAGAAAGGTTAAAGTTCTTCGTCCTGTGAGCTCCTTCTCCCTTAGCGTACGAGTTCCCCAGTTCTGAAGGTAGCAGCAGATTAACACTCCTCTGACAGCAAGTGCCAAGCTATTAATAGCTCAGGAATCCCGGATCAGGAATCACATTGACAGCTAAATTTAGCTCAGCAATCATGGTCTTTCTATTCAAAGCAAAGAGATTTGACCCTCAACTCTACATCTCAGAAAAATGAGAGCACTTGGGGCTGGAGTACAAAACACTGTTGAGCAATTGGAGCCTGATTTCAGGTCATGGTACTGAGGAGAAAGGAAGCTGTGTTCACCGGAAAGGAGTCTCTGTTCACCTTGCAGGGGAAAAAAACCTCCTCATCTCAGCCCCCTTCCTGGCAGGTGCCCTGGACAAGAGTTCCCTTTGAGCACTCCATGAAGTTGCTGACACCCTGCTTCCAAGAGCCCTCCCTGATCCCTGGGAAGTGCACAGTGCGGGGTCCAGACTGGGAAGCAGCCTCCCAGCAGCCTTTTTTATTCCTGCTCTCTCTGTGGTGCCTTTCCAGGGGCACAGAGGCCCAGGGACACGCAGGGAGCTGCCTCACCTGAGAGCTGACCAGCCATTCTGCGCAGAGTGACCGGGGATGGCTTCAGTGGCATTGAGCCTTTTTCCAAAAAAACCAGCCCGTCCGCTGTGTATCTCTGCTCTGAGTCCTTGAGCCTCCCCAGAGGGTTCTTAATAACAAAGTTCTGGGCATAACGCTCCAATGGGTCATCAAGGGACGTGACTTTTCCTTCCTCCCACATCTTGTACAGCATAATGGTGGGGAAGATCTTGGAGACGCTGGCAATTCTGTTGGGGAAGAAACATTCGGAGAAATTTAGCATTAAGAAGCCCGTGAATCAAGAGGAAAGAAGGTCAGTACATGAGATCACTGTGGTTTCATGTGCAACACCTTTGGTCATTCCAGAGGGAACGGCTAAAACACAGGTAGGAAGTTTGAATTAATATCCTTAAATCTGAATCTTTATAGACTGGAACATAACCTCTGTCTGTCCCCAGAAGCGCAGTGGGCTGCAGATCTCTTTCTATTCACTTGGCATTCATAAAATGACAGAAATTGTAAATTACTGGTTAGTAAATACCATAAAAACTATCATGTAGTTTTTTTGAATTTTAAGGGTAAAACCACAGAATTGTTTAGGTTGGAAAAGACCTTTAAGATCATTGAGTAGGACCATTTACCCAGCACTGCTGGGCCCACTCCAGACTGTCCCTAAATGCTAGATTTCCGCAGTTTCGGGGTCTGCCCGGGCTGTCCCTGTGGCGCAATCGGTCAGCGCGTNAGGGTCTGCCCAGGCTGTCCCCCTGTTAACAGCGTGTTCGGCTGTTAACTGAAAGGTTGGTGGTTCAAGCCCACCCAGGGACGTGGACCTGATGCCTGGCCCATGGTGGGGGGGTTGGAACCAGCCCTTGAGTATCCCTTCCAACCCAAAACATTCAAAGGTTCTGGAGGAAAAATAACATGAGGTCATTTTACCATTATACAGATGGGGAAGAAACAGATAATCACAGCTGCTGAAACTCTCCAAAATTGTTCATTCCGAGGACAAAATTTTATGGTCAAAGTGCAGCCCATGTTTCTTACACAACACTGGTACAATTCACTGGAAATTGATCTTTAGAGGAAGGAAGCATTTCCTTCATCTTCATTTTTGGTTTTTTAGGCACACCTTAAGAGCTTTATTCTGTCTTAATCTAAAAAAATAACAGCCAATATGAGTTTGACTTCACTGGGACGATGAATAAGATTATGGGTCTACTGTAAGTGTTCAATAGATCTTCACCGCAAACATCAGGTTTTTCTAAACTGCTATGTATTATTGGTTTTGTAAATTCTGTGGCACTGTCTCCTCTTCCTTTGTAAGGAGCAGTATGTTTTCAGGTTCTTTAGGGTCATTGCTCTTCCAATTAAAAATATTATCAGAATTAAATGAAAAAATACATTAAAAAATCCAAAGTAACTCAGTAAGCCACCAGCATGTAACAATCTGAGAACGTGCTGAAGCATTGTCTCACAAAGTTCCAGCATAAACCAGCAGAGCTTCCTGCGTGGGCCTGCAGTTTGTGACGACGTCGCTATTCCCAGATATCAGCTCTCCGTAGGTGTATCCGTCCTTTCCTGGCTCTCACGCCTGTGCCAGGTGTCTCACCTGTAGATGGTGTATTCATTGGGCACCCCCGAGGTGGGGTCGGAGCCATTCTTCTTCCCGAAGTTGCCCGTCCAGAGCACGGTGTCGTTGTAGATGACGATGGCCGACATGGCCGGGAGGCCAGAGCTGTGCATCTTCTGCCGCAGCATCAGATCCACCTGGGGAAGGAAGGGAGACCATGAACTTCCAAAAGAAGAGTCTTATAATGCATCCAGTCTGTACCAGACAGTAGAAGGCCCAGACCATCAGCCCTCGTTACTCCCAAGCACTCAAGAGTGACCCTATGAACGGTGTTTTAGCAAAAAAAGGTATTTTAACTGTTTATCTGTTCCTTAGAATTGCTTCTGCTGAATTATCTTGTGTCCTTTTTCAGTCTACATGTCCACTCTGTAGAAGAATGTGGTGCTCATGCTTGTAACAGTTATGATAAAAACCAAATACCAACACATAATAATTACAATTTCTTCTTTTTAAATTTGTATTCTGCACATCTGTTCTGTGCACTGGTATTTTAGGGTCAAAGACAGATGAGAAAAATACTTTTCAGATATCCCATGATACTTCCCATGCCATGAAACACCCTGGAGCTTGGGCTCTTGTTTAAACCACAGCCTGAGAAATAGCTCTGAGCAGCCGAAGGGCTGTGATTGCTCCTGGCTCCCTGCTGTGCCAGGGCTGTGCAGAACTCCTCATCCAGCTGTGCAGAACTCCTCATCCAGCTGTGCTCCACCCACCTCTGCAAGCAGAATGCATCAATCTTGCCCTTTTGGGACTTTTTCAAAGCTATGGCATCATCTTGCACATACCATTTTCATTTTCAGGCATTTTCAGGTTTTGTTTTGCACACCACGGTTAAGATGTAAGAAATGCACTCCCATTTCCCAGCATTTGAGGCAAGAAAAGCCAAACTGAGCCACGTCCTTGGGATCTCTTCACTGCATGGCATGGGGAAGTGCACTGAGAGCCACCAGAGGAAACATCCAGCTTGTGTCCAGCCCTTCTGCTGGGGTCCTTTGCCCTCCCTCCCCATGGCCCATCTGGTACATCTGTAGATGTGTACATCTGGTGCACCAGCACCTCCTGAGAAGGGTCTGATCTCATGGAGACCATGGAAAAGGACTTTGGACAAGAGCCTGGAGTGCCAGGACACAGGGAATGGCTTCCTACTGGCAGAGGGCAGGGTTCGATGGGATATTGGGAAGGAATCCTTCCTGTGAGGGTGGTGGGGCCCTGGCACAGGGTGACCAGAGAAGCTGTGGCTGCCCCTGGATCCCTGGAAGTCTCCAGGGCCAGGCTGGACGGGGCTTGGAGCAACTTGGGATAGTGGAAGGTGTCCCTGCCCATGGCAGGGGAGGGACTGGATGAGCTTTAAAGTCCCTTCCAACCCGTGCGAGTCTAAGATTCATGTCAACAACCACGGTCCTCCTTTTCTCAGAGTCTGGCCTTTAGACCTGCCTGGACCTGCAGGACATTGACAGAAATAAGAGATACTCCTCAAGATTCCAGGGACAGGCAGAGACTTCCTAAAAGTGGATGTGAAGTGAGGGGAATTGAAATTCAGTGTGGATAAAGCCCTGTGTGTGCAGGAAAACTGCCCAAACCTGATCCTGAGGTCTCAGCTACGAGACCTCAGGGCTGATGGTCCTATGGAAACATTTGCTCAGGGCCTTAAGGCAGGAAAAAAGGCAAATAAAATAGCTGAGATTATTACAGAAGTAACATAAAATATAACAGAAAACATGATTTTTTCACTGTATAAATCCCTGATGCACTTGCACGTTGAATATTGTTCACAGCGCTGATTGCCTTCTACTCGTGAGAAGGAGACAAGTGAGAGAGCGCATGATAGGGGCCTAAAAATAGGGAATGTCCTGTCAGACCATGACTGTCCTTATGGTCCAGGCAGAGCTGCAGTGTTTCCTTAGAGCACATGGAGCCTGCCAGAAGTTCAGGCAGTGCTAAAACATCAGCTCCAGCTTGTACTGAGGATACACTGACAGTGTATCACACCCTCTGTCATTCAGATGCAGGTCTTCTTCCCCTTCCTCTTTCCCTTCCCCTCCACTCCCTGCTCAGGAGTTACGTACAAGCATCTTTTTAATTTTCAAACTGGGGCTTGGGGAAAGCCAGCAAAGCAAGAAAATAAGGAATTGGCACTGGCTGATGAATTGGAACCAGGAAGAACCTGAGCCAGGTACTCTCCAAGACATGAGGGTTGCCTCATAATGGACCAGATGCCAAGAGCCATCATTTTGTGCTGGTGGAAGCTCACCACACCTTCTGATGGACAAGTGACGATGTCTGTCCGTCCCAGCTCACCCTCTGGGCAAGAGAGCTGCTCACCGACCTGTCCACTGAAGGAGTTTTACACATCCATTTCTAGGTTCACATGTTCTCCCCCTCCTCAGTTCCCCACCTCCTTCCCCAGGGATGTTCAGCGGCAAAATCTACCACCTCCCCTGTACCCCTGGAGAAAAGCAGCCAGGAGCTGTGTGTCCCTCTGGTCTCTTGTCCCCACAAACCTTCTCCAACGCTTCCTTCAGGATGGGGAGGGGGTGGTCCAGCGGGACCGGCTCAGGATAGCGGGGACACATCTGCACAGCTTCTGACCTCACCTCCATCACAGATGGACCTGGAAAACAGTTCATGGTGACACAGGGGACTTCAACAGACACATGGACAAGCTTTAACCTCACCCAGCAGCCACCACAAGCTTTCCTGCTTGCGATGGCCTAAGGGACACTTGTGCACAGGGAAGGGACAACCTTGAATTATTTCTGTCTCACGTAAAACAGGGCTTGCAGGGGCACTGTGCCCTGTTATTGCTTATTCCAGCGTGAGATGGATGTGGGATGGACGTGAGATGTACTTCAACTAACTCTGCAACCTAGAGCAAAGACCTGGTGCTGCAGAAGACTCTAGGGTGCCTGGCAGTGGGTTTAGCCCTTCTGGAAGGGCCTGCCCATGTCTAGAAGAAAGTCTGAGCTGGGGTTCAGGAGAACAGTGGCCGAGAGTCATCCCTTGTGTATCATCACCTCAGAAATGGGGGCAGGAGTGACCTGTGAGTGCCACCTGAAATCCAGCACCAACAACACTTGGTAGGCCCCACACCTGCTCCATTACCTGTCTCCTGAATCAGCTGCATCCTGGATATCCCACAGACAGCTTAAATTTTTGTGGCCAGCAAAGATCTTTAAATTCAGAGAGAGATGGGAACTCCCTTACTTGGAGGCACTATTTTCCCAGCTGATCCCAAGGTGTTCACAGAAACAGCTACCCTGCTCCGTCAGCTGGGAACAAAATGCCATCTTCTTGCTTACCAAGGGAATATGAAACATCAGAAATAGGCATGAGGGGAGAAATGGCACCAGGAAATCTTGAGGATGGACAGGGATGGATACATGGAGCCTACAGGCAGCCTGTGATAAAAATGTGTGGTTTGAAACCATTTCAGACCTTGGTCTCTGAAATACCTCTGGCACCTTCATCGTGGATTTCATGCCACCTTTCAGCTACTTAAAACTCTGATGCACTGACACTGTGGATATTTAATCCTTGTGCATGCAGTGCCTTGCTTGGATCCTACAATCAACAGAGGAGGCCTCAGAACTGCTCCGAGGACCGGAGTCCCTCTGGCCCTGGCACAGGGTGCCCAGAGAAGCTGTGGCTGCCCCTGGATCCCTGGCAGTGCCCAAGGCCAGGTTGGACGGGGCTTGGAGCACCCTGGGACAGTGGAAGGTGTCCCTGCCCATGGCAGGGGGTGGGATGGGATATGATGGGCTTTAAGGTCCCTCCAGCCAAAGCCATTCTGTGATTCTGTGGTTCCATGAATTCTAGTGTGAACCAGGGGGCTTAAGCCAGTGCAAAGATTTGGAGACTAGGAAAGGGAGCAAACCCTGAAGCTGAAGCACATGGTAAGGTATAAAACAAAACCAGTTCTAAACTGGAGTAACTTTTACAACAGGAAAAATAAGAAAAAGAATCTAAAATAAAATGCCACCTCAGCAGTTAACCACAGCTAGGCCAGGAGTGATGGAGCTTTTCTGGACACCAGCAGAGTGACATGGTACCTCCATCAACCCAGCTTTCACCTCCTCTGTGGCCTTGCACTAGAAAGGAGGACGAAACCTTATTGCTCTCTGGGGAAGTCTGTGTTTGGGGAAGTGCTATTTGGGGAGAAATGAGAAGAAAGCTTTTGTTAGTCTTCCAGATCTCTGTGCCACACCACGAACAAGGTTAAAACCCACTACTCACTGGGCTCCACCTTGGGGAGGCTGTACTGCCACAGGAAGCAGCCGGTCATGGCCACGGACAGCAGGAAGAGGAAGACGACCAAGACATGGATCCACTTCACCTCCATGGCAGCGAGTTTGAGGAAGCTCCGGCTGCTGGGTGCCTGCTGGGAATGGGAAAGGAATGGGCTCAGAGAGAGAGAAAACACCCGCATGCATCAGCTGTGAGAGAGGCCTCTGTGCTGCAGAATAAAGCTGCTGCAGGGACAGGACTCACTGGTGTAAGTGCAGTGGTTTAGTTCGCATCTATTTTCCTCTGGGAGATAAGCATAAGGAGAAAAGCAAAGCAGGCTCAAAACTTTAAAGAATATAAAGCAAGTTTCATTAGCAGAACTAAAAGAAAAATAATAAGAGTCAGAATAAACCTTCAGAACACTTCTCCTCCCCCCACCTCTTCTTTCTTATCCCACTGACAATGTAAAGAGACAAAACTTGGGATTTTTTCAGTCAGTTTACCACCTCTATACTAGTCTTTCTTCAGTTCACTTAGGGAGAGGAGTCTCTCTTGCCATGCCGTGGAGATTTGTCCTCAACAAACAGTTCTCT
The DNA here is from genome assembly GCA_013398015.1 of Oreocharis arfaki. NCBI lineage: Eukaryota > Metazoa > Chordata > Aves > Passeriformes > Paramythiidae > Oreocharis > Oreocharis arfaki. Next base: position 55,420 of record VZRR01005334.1, read on the forward strand.
CGTGTCTTCAATGTCACAGCGAATCAGCTGCCAGGGAAATGGAAATCTGATTGCAATGTGAAAGTCCCTTCCCTCTACTTACAGCTTTCTCCACAACTGTTTTCAAGGGTTCAATCTTTAGTTAATAGGGTACCATTTTAAGGCTGAGCTGTTCAGAAGCAAAGGTTTGCTCCTGATCTCTGTTTGATCTGTCTCTGGGATCATCTTCATCTCTGGGAACAGAGATCTTCTTCCCTGGGGGCAAGGGCCTCCATCACTCTCATCTCTCTCTGTTCAAGCTTCTCATTAGATCACAGCTACTTCAGCATTTGCTTGTTTCAGCACTGGTGCCTTTGCTCATGGTTGTGGTTTGAATGCTCCATTCCCCCATGCTTTTCATGAATTACAGGGGTACTCTGATGTATCACAGTCCATCCCCACAGCCTTACAAAAGAATTTCAGCTCCTAGGTTTGGGGCATCTCATTTCTCCTCTCTCTGGGCTTCGGCTCTTCCTTCTTCACTGACTTTGGTATCTCTAACGGTGTTTTCTTCATGTGCCTTCACCTTTTCCTTCCCTCTGACTTGGGAGAGGATTGATGTCTGCAAGTTTCGTCTGTTCTGGGGAATTTTACAGCGCTGAAAGAGTTAGTCTTACCCAGGCCTTGCATCAGGAATTTGCCTCTTGCTGTTGGTCACGTTATCTCTGCCGGACAGCGGCCAGAGCTATTGCGGTGCAGGATTTCATTTCAGCGGCCACACTGGGGCTGTGCCAGGGCTCCAGCGGAGTGGGAGCGGCCGAGATCCCAGCCGAGCCACACCACGGGTGACCCAGCCAGGCTGTGTAAACCAAGCTATTACCTCTCCAGAAGCAAGAGAGGTTTGTTTGCTCTTAAATGTGGATTCACGGAGGCGCGTTCAGCTTTCTTCCGTGGCCTAACGGAGTTGTCCGTACTCCAAACTAGCCAGCTGATTGGTTCTGTCAGGTCTGGAGGAAGCTGTCAGCAGCTCCTCACAGAGAATCACTTCCATGGCTGGTGGATTTCTCCTTAACTAAAAACCAAGCTATGCTAAACAATGACACCGGGTCTGGAGGAAGTGTCCCTGCCCATGGCAGGGCTGGAATGGGAATGAGCTTTAAGGTCTCTTCAACCCAAAGTATCCTAGGATTCTGGGGTAATTTCAGTACCATTGCTGCACCAGGGCAGGGCAGACCAGCCTGTGTTAGGGTAACTGGAACCAGAAATGACTTTCAATGAGCTCTGTGAGCCATTAACTCTCCTCCCCTTGGTAGTTCTCGTGGAACACCAACCACTCCTTTTGCCTTCTCCCCTCCCTGCAGGTGAAGCTCATCATCCCAGCCTGGCAGGAGCCTCAGTTACAGCTCTCACCTCCTCCCTTCTCAACTGCCATGACTTATTCCTGGATATCTTTCCAGCTCCTTTTCCCAGAGTCCAGCATCTGTCCATGGCAGCCACCAGCCAGACCATCTGAGCAGATCCAGCTTTTCTAGATGAATGATGGAATTATTCACTCTGTGCTGCCCTTACCCTTCTCTGTTGTGCCTGTAAATCCCATTCTATCACGTACCATCTGTAAGCTTGGCATTTACAGATGCCATGTTTTGGGAAACTGGCTGATATTTGAGTGTGTGCAGCTCTCATAACACTGGAGACCATCCAGGTTGGTGAGAGAACCAGATCAATGTTGAAGAAAAACAAGGAACAGATGACAAATGAGGAGGTGCCTGAGCCTGAGCTGTGCTCCTTCACTGCCTGCAGGAGGTCAGGAGGGTGCTTTTGAAAGTTTGGCAATTAATGTTATAAAACATATGGCCTGCCATTTGCATCCAATATGCTCCACATTCCTAAGCTGTTTCAGGTTGTCTGGACTCACTTGTAGGATAGACAGATTGAAATATTCCCTTTGGATTTCCACACAGCCCTTCCCCCACCCTGTTTTTGAGATATGGGATAGTTCATGCAAAAGCTTTTGTAAATCAGCTGAGCCTTGTCACTCACAGCCAGGGAATCTGCAGAGCCTCTCCCAGACTCGCACATGGCTCTGTGGATCCAGCTGGGTTTCCCAGCCTTCACTGGAACTCTGGGTTGCAGTTCCACTTTCTGCACAATACCAGAAATATATCATAATTTTTCCTGAAGCCCTTCAGCCTGGCCGGGCATTCCTACAGGAACTTCTGAGGGCAGCTTATGTCAGGTTCTTCCATAACATAATTAAAATTCAAGGATGGCTTAAGACTGTGCAGGTGCCTGCAGACCCACTCACGCCTGAGCCTGCCCGAGCACTCCGGGTCCTTATCGCAGCCTGTGACGTGTTTCGAAACAGGGGAATGCCATCCTGACACCAATCCCATTTTTGTTTGGATATACCAACCTCCCACAGGGCCTTGGCAGGCACAAGATCCCATCACTCAAGGAGAAGCCTGTGCTGAGATCTCTTTAATCCCCTCACACTGGCAGGTCTCAGTGTGTGCTCAAGGATTTCACCTGGAGCTGTTTTCCTGCAGTGAGGAGTGGGACCCTCTGCCCTGGAGTGGCCATGGTGTGACTTTCTTGGATATAGTCCCATCTTAACAACACCAACTCCTCCACCAATTTTCAGTTCCTCTGACCATCTCTGTGCCTCTTTCCTTGCTTCACTGAGAAGCCCTGATTCCTGAAGAACAAGGTGAGAGAACAATATTTTCTGGTGTATTCCTCGCCTCATGGACTCCAGACTCCGTAGGCCACTAACTGAGGACACAAAGATACCAACTTCGAGCTCATCCTTCAGTCCAAACTCCCCTTTACTTCTTGTGGATCATGAGTGCTCTGAATGGCTCTTTTCATCCTCTGCCCTGTGATGCAGCGGGAATGCAGAACCTTGGCAGTACCACGGACTAGAGACATGGATCTCTCCTTTATTGATGGGACACCAGATACCCAAAAGTGTGAGAAATATTCATCCACCTGAGGAGGTGCTCTACCCTCCAAACTACGTCTTGGGGAAAATACCACTTTTCCCCTGTACTGAGGAGACTGTCAGGCTAGCAAATGGATAGATCCCTATAAACACTCATCACAATTCCCACTCCAGGACCTGTCTGGTCTCACCTTCCTCTGGTTACCCCTCACTCCATGTCTCTGTGACCGTCACTGCTCACAGCACAGACACAGCAAGGCAGGGGGAGGGGGACACTGAGCACTTATACACATGCAAATGAATGCAAACACATGCAGGAATGAGTGCACACGGCTTCCCATGGGGAGAGCTTAGCAGTAGAATACATTTTTTTCCCCTGAGCTTTGCAAAATTAGGACGGGGAGGGAAACTGGGGATTGCCCATGGACCACCCAGGTCACTGTCCTGCCCCACCAGGGTCGCTTGGTCAAGCCACAGCTCAGCAGGGATTAGGGAGAGCCAGAAAGACCCCCAGCCCCTCACATACCATCTCCAGGGGCTGCCTCAGTCCCAAAGGCTGTTGTCCCTCGTCCGGGCGTGTGGGCACCTCAACAACCCCATCCTGGCTGGCCTCAGCCCCGGGCAGGGGGGAGCAGGAGCCCTCGGCATCTTCCAAAGGCAGCTCCGAGTCACGGGCAGGTGCTGCTCTGTCACTGGCTGGAGCGGCCGGGTTTGTCTCCCCAGAGTCCTGCTCCAGGCTTATCTCCCCAAAAGTCCTGCTCCAGCTTTATCTCCCCAGGACTCCTGCTCTGGGTTTCCCCATCCATTTGGCCCATCCAGACCCTCCACAGAGTGCTGCTGATCTCCCCCGGGAAAGGAGCTTAGAGTGACAGGGACAGGATGGCGTTTGCACAGGAAAGTGCCTGAGAGATTGGACGTTAATTCTTCCTAATGCTTCTGTGCCATGTGTGTGAATCACAGCTGAAACCAGGAGGGCTTCACCATCTATTTATAGCAGCTTCATCTCCTCCTGACATCTGAACAGGAGGCGATTAAGCAGGAGAGGGCCAGTCTCTGAGTGCCTCCAGCCAGCCCTGGGAGCTGCTCGAGGGGAGGGGATGTGGGGAGTTAAGCCGGGAGCTCAGGCACTCTCTGGGCTTAATCCTGAACAGCCTCCCGGAGTTCCCCCTCAGTGACAGACAAGGGAGTCATTCCCAGCTCCCAGGCTCACAGCACAGAGGTGGAGCTGGGATTTCTTCCCCCTTATGTCCCGGGCACTCTGAAGGAGAGTGGGAGGTGCACGACGGGATCCTTACCCGCAGCTGTAACCCCTCCATGGCTGCTCAGGAGGCTCTTCTCATCCCCTGTGCTGCTGGTCCCCGCAAATAAAAGGCTCATGAACCCCTGTGATGAAGAGGAACAAACAGTTGGTGCAGGAAAAAAGCAGAGTCAGAGCGAGGAGGTCACAAAGCCCCGAGTAACAAAGCCCAGCTCAGGTTAGCAGAGCAGAGGGCAGAGATTGGCTTTGGATAGGGAGATGGGGGTTGGAATGAGCTCATCTTTAAGGTCCCTTCCACAGTAACCACACAAGGTAAGTCCTCAGCAACACCGTCCCTCTCTCTGCGTCTGGTCTGGCAGCACCTTGTATTCACCCCCAAGCTCTGGGACTTCCCATTTCCCTTGACCATCCTCACCTCATCTCCAAACACAAGAAATTGGAGCTTTGAGACCTTCAAGGCTGGCACATTTTCACTGTGGCTCCTCCAAAGGGTCCTTCCAGCCCCCTGCAAGGCTCCTTTGCCTTGTTCCCTCTACATGGCCAACTACAACCCCCTCAGCCTTGGAAATTACAGCCACAGCCAAGGGACTGCGTGACAGGACTGGAAGTGCCAAGATAGTGGCACCACCACCATCTTTCCCATAAAATCTCCCATAAAATCTCCCTCATCCATCTACCTGGCAGCAGCAATTCAATCCCCAGCCCCCCAGAAAGAGCTCTTACCAGCCTTGCTGCTACCTCCGGCTTCCAGCTGAGGAATTTGGGGCTGTCCTGCAGCTGCAGATGTTAAGAGCATCTAAAGCACTAATCCAGCTGCCAGCCTCTCTGAGCATGGATTAATGGGCCAGGCCTCACCCCTCCACAAGCAGCACAGCATCTGCCCGGGGATGCAGCCAGAGGGAGGATTGCTGGTGATTTCCTGGCTCCAGCAGTACTGCAGAGTGGAAAATGGGGAGCTGGGGTGTGGGTGTCTGTAACATGCTGTGAGCTGGAAATGTTGATAGTGAACTGATATAATGTAATGTAATGTAATGTAATATAATATAATTTATAAAGTACATCCTAAATGCTCTCCAAAGAGGAGGGCATGGTTATGCACCCAGTCACGTTCCAGATCCAGGGGGATTATGCACCTCAAGGGACCTGCCATCCTACTCCTTCTTCAAATCTTCACAGGTAGGGGCATTCTCCCCAGTAGCATCCCTTCATTCCAGTATCTCCAATAGCGGCCCAGAATCTGACAGTGCCTAAAATATCCAGTGGAGCCTGTGCAGCCATGTGTCTGTGCCCCAGAGCTGTGCCCAAATTTTGGTGAATGTGGCTGCTGACGACCTCCTTGCTAATTACAGTAGATCAGGCTCCTCATGGTTTTGTCACTCCCCATTTCTGAGAACTCTGATTTCCTTCTGTCCCTGCTACCAGTGTTCTTTACGGTGGTCTCATGCCCAATTATCCCACAGATACCAACAATCCCTTTGTCCTGGGAACCAAGTCGATGCCTCAGAAAGGTGAGTCTGTGCTGAGAAAGGCCCTCTGTGGTGGCCACTGCCCTGCTGGGGCTCCATCTCTGGGTATAAATGGCCAGTCTCCTCCACACAAAATATCTCTGTGCTTGTTTATAGACCTGCTGTGCCAAAAATTCTTTTCCCAGTTTTGTAGCACCTCAGTCAAAGGCATCCCTTTCTCAGTGCTGGGTCTATTTTCCCATTATTTTCAGGAACTAAGAAGGATGTAAATCTTATTCTGTGTGTGCTTTATGCAGCAGGAGAGGGGTTCAAACCCTCCCCAATACAGAGAAACTCCCTCCAGTATTTTCACCAAATCTACTGAAGGAATTTTAGCACCCATTCTTTGGTGCCTTGGTCCTGGTTCTGACCAGGACTGGGTCAATTTTTGCAGTAGCTGGGAAGGGACATGGCCGGGACCTGGAGTTTGTTTTGTACCACCTGATGGAATTGCTGGGAGCAGGGAAAGGGACTCTCGTGGGAGAAGGAGAAAAAGGGTTCACTTCCAGTCGAGGAAGTGGTCAGGTATTGTCTGTTCTGGGTGGGTTTTTTCCATATGAATAGTTCCTTACAGTCTGTCATTACATTGTTGCTGTTACTCTTCATTTTCTTATCTAATCGCTGTTTCCAGTAAATTGTTCTTATCTCAACCCAAGATCTTTGTCTTTTGTGCCTCCAATTCTCCTCTTCAGCCACCCACAGGTGGAGGGGGAGAGAGGAGTGAGGGGCAGCGTGGGACCACTAAATTGGAGAATTCCTAATTAAGTTCCTAAACCACCACAGCCTCCCGTGTCAGAGGTCCCCGGGGAACTCACAGGTGGCTGGTAATGGATGTTTGGAGATGAAAGGATCCAAGGTTGTGGTCTTGGGTCCCACCTGGGTCATTAAACTGTTAAAAAAGTTTCTTCACCCTTGGCTTCCTGCAGCAGAGTCTCAGACATCCCATTCCAGAAAAAAAGAGCAATACTTGAGTGCTACAGCAACAGGAACAGCTTGAGCTCGGTATCTCTGCTGAGGGACCCTGAACAAAGAGATCCCTGGACTTTTCCACCCTAGCCATTCGTGCACGTGCTCTTCGTGCCTCCAGTGGTGATTTTTGCTCTGGGGTCTGCTAACACCTTACCGGACTCTTTCTGTCTCCACGCAGACAGGCCACTGACTTCTCTTATCTTGTGGAGTTGCAGCTTCCACTGATGGCTGGAGCCCCCTTATCTCCTGCTCTGTGATTCCTGAGCACTCGCAGGAATAGCCGGTAGAGCTTGGGAGCCTAAAATCTTCCTGATTTAGGGAAAGCACTGCCCAGACAGCTCAAACATCAGTGTGTTATCAGCTTTATTCTCCTACTGCATTTAGACACAGCTCCGTACCAGCTATGAGGAAAATTACTGAGAAAATGAACTCCATTCCACCCAAAAGCACATCTGTGTGAGAGTTCAGAGCTTGTGACTTTAGGCTTCTGCAAATCCAGCTACTCAGACTGAGAAAGGAAAGCTAAGCAAGCAGCTAAAACCACACAATATTATAGCTCTAAGTGACCTATTCTGATTTAACCTTACTTATTAAGCCAAACAACTGATATTTCTCAACCCCGTCCTTGGGGGGGCTGAGAGTGGCCTCCACTGAATGGTTTTCCACTGGGTCCCAGCTCAGAGAAACCTCAGAAGGGGTGTAAGAAGATGTTGTGGTTTCCAGGGCAGCCTCTCCCTCCTGCTCCCAGAGCATCCCTGTGACCCAGGGAGCCACAGCCAGGCGGGAACATCGAACGGGCACTGCACCCAAAGGATTTTGTGTTTCATAACACCAGCTACAGCCTGGGGCTGCAAAGGTCAATCCGTGGAATGGCTCTGGCCAGGAGGCAGTGGGATAGGGAATGACCAAAACAAACAGCTGGCTGAGGGCTGTTTAGGCTTCTCCCCCCACTCAGCTGCAGATCAGCACAAACAGCTGCCCAGGTCCCAAGCTGCCCAGTCTGGCTGCATCTGTCCCCATTGCCAGCCTGCATTCCCAGGTATTTTACACAGGCTGTCCTGGAGCAGAGAGCCAGAATGCCCATCAGGCTCTCTCCGGCTGAATTATTTTTCCACCCCTGCCCAGAAAGAGCTGGTGGCACTAACGTGACTGATGCAGAGACTTTGGTAATCAGCAGTATGGGAAATCCCCCCACGCAGAGCCCCTTCCCTCCCGCAGCACCTGCTGGGGCCCCCACTCCTCTCCTGCTTCCAGAAACCCCTCCCTCTCCTTGAGTTCCTCTCCCCTCCCATTTCCCTGGCTGAGTTCGGGGATGCAGCTTGCCGTCCTGCATGGGCTTTCACAGGAAGGGTTGGGGGGGGCGGGGGTGTGCAGTGGTCTCAGGGGACTGGTCCCAGTCAGCTCCGTGGCCAAGGCTGAGCCCACCAGTGAAGCTGAGGGTGCCTCTGTGAAAACATTTCAGAAAGGGAAGAAAATGCCAGGTGGGAGGAGAAGGAAAGAGCAAAGTGAGAAGCAAGAGAGGAGCAGCAGGGTGGGGCAGGAGGGCCTCCACGGGGGTGTAGATTTTCCCTGCAGCCCAAGGAGGATTCAGACCCGGGCAGATGTTCCCTGCGCCTGTGGAGGGTGATGCCTGAGATGGCCACCTAAAAACAGAGACTGGGCAAGAATAAGGGAATAAAGGTAGGTATTTATTTGGAAGGCCTTAAAAAGTACACCCTGTGCAGGGCAAAAGCTACACCCACGGTGGACCCCGGGTCACGAGTTCTTCACACTTTTGTAAGTTTGGTTCATTTGCATATCAGGGTTAATTCTCTAATTAAAACTTCAGTTAATGATGTAATTTCCCCAGGTTTACCCCCCTTCTCTAGATGCTGGGTTACACATTTCAGGCCTGGGACAGTCAGGGTGTCCTTGGAGAGCAGCCCTGGAGAGGCTTTGTTCTGCCTGCCTGGCCTGAGAGAGCAGCAGCGAGCAGCTGCCAGGACCTGCACAGTTACACACCAGGCAGGGCAGGATTTGAAAAATATAAAAGCTAAAACCTAAGGCATCAAGGGCACCATGCCACGGCAGATACTCATACAGCATCCCACGGGGAACCACTTCAGGGCAAATGGTTATTCCTGAAGAAAACACAACCCATGAAGGACCACGCTGCAGGAGGTTTTCCGGAAGGACTGCAGCCTGTGGGGTTCTCATGCTGGAGCACAGGAAAGGGGAGGAGGAAGGAGGAAGAGGAAGAAACCACTTCGTACTGACCTTGACCTGCTGCCCTCCATCTCCCCTACACCACGTTTTTGGGGGGGGAGGAGCTGTTAGGGGAGTTTGGAGTGAAGAAGCAAAACTGAGTCTGAGAAAGGAGTGGGGAGTGGTGAGGAAACATTTTGGTTTAATGTTTGTCTTTTTGTTTCCCACTACCCAAATTTTAAGGCAATGAATTAAATTACCTTTCCCTAAATTGTGTCTGTTTTAACCAGTGACAGTAATTGGTGACTTCCCCATCTCACCCCAGCCCATGAGTTTTCTTGCTCCTTTGTTTCCTCAAATTTTCCCCCCACTCCTGCTGAGGGAGTGGGCAGCTGGGTGGGAGTCCTGCTGTCAGCTGAGGTCCTCTCATCACCACGACCATGGCAAGGGCTTGAAATGAGATGACCTTAAGGTCCTTTCCACCCCAAACCATTCTGGGGTTCCATGGTTCCACCACATAAGGAAAAGCTCTCTCCTATGGCTTTTCCCCAGTACTGTTCTTCAATCTCTCTACCTTGAAGGGTATTCCTGCCATTTTCCTGCCATTTTCCTGCCAGAAGATGCACCTACAGGTCTTCAGGGAGGCCCCAGCTGCTGCCCAGCCACTGGTTCAGAGCAAGTCCCTGCGCAGGGAACATGGCAAGGTGTGGTTTGGCTGGCTAGAGGGAACTGGTGGGGATATTTTGTGATCAGATCTTTTTTACTGGCTGGAAGAAGAAGCACTTCTACTGAAACAGACTGAGCAAATGGATCAGGCCCAGGTGTTTGAGCAGTTAAATAAGGAATTAGAGGACGAACAAGGGAGGCTCTCAGATGCTCGGCCCAGGCACAGTCTGACACCGGGAGAGCAGTGGCATGTCCCAGGGACGGGGGCTCGGCTGCACTGCCCCCTCCTTCCCTGGGCTGTCAGCCTCTCACAGCGACACAAGGGGGCTGCGGGGGAAGGCAATTGCCAGCTCTAATTGCCCTTCTCTCCTCGCCGCCCTTTGAACCAGGAGGGGGGTGAGGGGGGCTCTCCCCCTCCCACGGCCCCACATTGCAGAGCCCAGACAGGACTTTGTTGTCCCACTGGGTGTGCTTTGTGTCCTACCAGGCACCATTGTCAGCCTTTGTGTCCCGTTACCAGCTGGTTCATTTTATTGATGGTTTTGTGTGGTTGAAGTGAGCTTTGAAAGTCAAAAGATGGAGCAGAGTTCCAGAGGGGCTCCGGCTGCACGTTCCTGTACCCAGGATTAGCAGTGATGGCGTGGCTCGGACGGCAGCGGAGGGGGTGGCCAGCAGTGCCATTTGCTGTCACTGCCCCGCTCAGGGGATCAGGAAGCAAGAGGCAGAAGCCTGAGAGAAAATATTCCATATTGGAGACAGCCAGAACATGTTTTCAGAGGCTTCTTCAGAATAAGTAACACAAGGCCTGATGGTTTTACTCTTCTGTTCCATATGTCGTGATCCCATGCCCTTGGGATTTGGGGTTTTTTGAAAACAGGTTTGTGAAAAAATCAAACAGAACAGGGAGCGCTGCTCCCTGCTAAGGATTGGATATGCCTCATTTCCAGGAGGATTTGCCAAGGCCCTGGGAGCACCAATGGGGCAGCCCAGCCTCACCTGGAGCCTCACCCTCCCTGCCCTGCCGCTGCATTAAGCTCCAAACCCGAGCCTTTGGCTCTTGCCTGGGATTTGCTGTAACTCTGCTGGTCCCCAGTGCAGCCGTGCCCATTCCCTGGCCGTGGATTCCACTGATCCTGGCTCTGGTGTGTGAATTGACACTGGATCTGCTTCCCCATCCCCAGCCCTCCTGACGATGGAGACTCTTGATTGCCCCTCCCCACGAGGCTGGTGCTGCTCTGCTCCCCTCCCTCGCTCAGGTACCATGGGGCTGGTGAGATCCCTGACCCTCTGGCCACGGCATCATGCCTGGCTCCCAGCTCGTGGTCCCTTGGGAATCACAGAGCCCTCTGGCTCCTTGACAAGAGTAAACTCCTGTCTGTACATTTCATTTATTCTATGCATTTACAGAAAATGCATTTTTAAAATTTTTCTCAGCTTGCCTATATGTTGAGACAAAAATTCCCCCTGCTCCTCGACCTGCACCCAGACAACAAACGGACCAATCCTGGATGCCACAACCTCTCTAATTATCCACAGGTTGTTAACACACAGGGCAGAGTTCGGTCTTAGTGCCACTGAAAAACTCCGGGGTGACTCTGGGAACTGGGATCATGGAGATGCTCTGAGGGTTGGAGGCCCTCTGGAGCCAGGCTGGGAAAGCGGGGGGTGTTCTCCTGGAGAAGAGAAGGCTCCAGGGCGAGCTCAGAGCCCCTTCCAGGGCCTAAAGGGGCTCCAGGAGAGCTGGAGAGAGACTTGGAACCAGGGATGGAGGGACAGGACACAGGGAATGGCTTCCCACTGCCCGAGGGCAGGGAGAGATGGGGTATTGGGAAGGAATTGTTCCCTGTGAGAGTGGTGAGGCCCTGGCACAGGGTGCCCAGAGAAGCTGTGGCTGCCCCTGGATCCCTGGCCGTATCCCAGGCCAGGCTGGACAGGGCTTGGGACACCCTGGACAGTGGAAGGTGTCCCTGCCCATGGCCAGGGGTGGGAATGAGACGAGCTTTAAGGTCCCTTCCAACCCAAGCCATTCTGGAATTCTATGATTCTTTAATCAATCTCCGCAGAAAATCCCCCGTGCTGGGTCCAACAGGGGCTTCCCTCAGTCTGTGCAGTGACTGCGGAGCCGCCACCACCCCACACCAGGGCTGTCACAGCTGGACCCAGCTTTGGCTCCCTCTCCTCTTTCATAGCTGCTCTGAAGCCTGCAGGGAGCTGGGTTTTCACTGAGCCGTTTCAAAGCTCTCTCATTAACTGCTTGCCAGCAGCCAGCTCTCCAATAATGGGGATCGCCTCTGGAAATTGCAGCCCCATAGCAACAAGGAGTTTAATGGCTATTATTCCTAAACGAAGGACACAGGTCTGGTAATCCACCTCGTGCCTCTGGCAAAGGGCCTTGGAAATGATGATTTCCCATTGCAGGTAAGGCAGGAAAACACACACACACAATCACAAGAGTGCTGAAACGACAAGGCCTGGCCTGGCAGAGCAGCTTTTAACATTTCAAAATACCGGAGTTGTTCATTTTTTTTTTCCTAAGTGTCAACTCAAGTGAAGTCAAGTGAAGACGCAGGAAATCTTTATGTGTTTTAAAAATTGAAAGGTGTTAGTCTTTCCAAGGAAGAATGGGAAACCTGTTTTCAAGGACGGGACTCACTTCACCTGGTCTCCAGCAGAGACTTCTGTCACCCTGTGCTTGTGTTTGTCCACTTCCAAGCTGAAGTTTTCCTGTGTGTCCCATTGTACAGTAATACAGAACCCCAGAATCCCAGACTGGTTTGGGTTGGAAGGGACCTTAAGATCATTTCATCTTCCCCTGCCATGGGCAGGGACACCTTCCCCTATCCCAGGGTGCTCCAAGCCCCGTCCAACCTGACCTTGGACACTGCCAGGGATCCAGGGGCAGCCACAGCTTCTCTGGGCAGCCTTAGCCCATTGCCACTGTCCCTTCTCTGCGCACCCAAATCCAGCTCTGTCCTCTCTCCAGCCCTTTCTGGCAGTGGAAGGTGCAGTGAGTTCTCCCCTCATAGGTACAGTTATCCAGGTCTGTCCATCCCAGTGACCTTACCCTGCATCCATCAGGGAGCCCTGGAGCAACTCCACTGAGCCCTGTCCCCGTGACCTTTGTGCCACTGGCTCTCACCATTTCTTCTCCATCAATTTAAGAAAACACAGAAGTCACTACAAAGGCCTTTTTATGCAGTTTTGTCAGCATTAAGAAGGGCGGAGCCAGGTGTTGGTCGGGCTCTGCTCTCAGGTAACAAGTGACAGGAATAGAGGAAACGGCCTCAAGTTATGCACGGGAGCTTTAGGTTGGATAGTGGGTAAAATTCCTTATAGAAAGGGTGGTCAGGCCCTGGCACAGGCTGCTCAGGACAATGATGGAGTCACCATCATGGAAGTGTTCACAAAACATGTGAATGTGGCATTTGGGGACATAGTTTAGGAGTGGACATGGTTTAGGAGTGGACATGGTTTAGGAGTGGACATGGCAGTGCTGGGTTGATGGTTGAGCTTGGAGCTCTTAGAGGGTTTTCCAACCTTAATGATTGGAATTATTAATTAATTAGTTACTTAATTAATTCCATGATTTCTACCCACCCAGCAGCTCCATCACCCCTGTCATGGCCAGCAGTGGGTTTCTTTGGGCTTCCTTGGACATGATGAGGCTGAGCTTGGTAAGACCCTGACCATCTCCAGCCAGGATGAGTTAACACTGGAAGTGGCCCCAGGTGTCCCTGTGACAGGTGGTGGCCTCACCCTTCACGTGCCCAGCATTGCTGACCCCATTACTCCTCTTCCCTGCCTCCCTGTGCTGCCTTCCCCCACCCTGTCACCAGTGCGGGGAGAAACCAGAACAGTTTGGAGCTCTGGAGTGGCCTGGGAAAAGGAGAGTATCAGTCTGCTTGGGAGGAGAGACAGTGGTTCCAGAGGCTGCAGGACGGGAGGGAGGTGGGAGCCTGAGGGGGAGGTGTGCACCTGAGGGTAAGAGAAGCCCTGGAGAGGGCTGAGGGCAGCCAGCGGAGAAGGTGCTGGTGGGTACATGCTTGGCCATGACTGGCTTAGAGCCAGGAGGGGTTTAGGAGAGGTTCCCCCTGCAGCTGCCTTTTGGAGCCCTTGGGATCGCATCCACTGCTTTTCCCTGTGCCACTGGGGCTGCAAAAGCTTTCTGAATTTTTTTGATGAAAGCAGCATTTCTCCCACAATCATCAGGGGACTCCAAGAGCTGGAAAAGACTGAATATTATAAGAGATATAATAACCTTTTATTATCATTGTACATCCTCTGTAGAGTGGACAGGAGGCTTGAGCCCTGTGTCTCCCTGAGGAGCCACCCAGCCCAGCCAGGCAATCCCTGCTGGGGACCAGCGTGAGCCCAGGGAGGGGGTTCAGCACAGCTGTGCTTCTTCTCAGCAGAGCTGTATCCTCTGGCACGTCCCAGGCTGCTGGAGCTGGTGTCTGGGTGCCTCCCAGCCTGACTTCCAAGCCCAGGAGACACCAGCGTGCAGTTTAGCACTGCAGGCATTGCCATGGTTGTGCAAACCAAGTCACTGCAAGAAAGAAGAGTTAATTCAAGCCTTAAAACCCAGCTTGGAAAGCTGCAGTTCCGGTGGCAATAACTGGTCGGAAGAAGCTTCGGTGGAAGCTTCCCCTCCCTCAGCCCACAGGGGGATGGTGGGATTTGGGCAGGGGCTGAGCAGGGAGACACAGGGCTCCCCAAAGCCTGGGCACACAGGATGGGCCCTGTGCTGGGCTGTGATCCCTGGGCCAAGGTTCAGCTGGGTTTGTGCAGCCCCTTCCCTCCCCAGGCACCTCTGGCACCCCAGCCCAGAGCCTGCCCAGGGCCATGCCAGCAGCACCAACTGCCTGCTCACGCTGCCCACGCTGAGAGGATGCTGTGGGTGCCCTGTGCCCCCAAAGAGGTGGCCCCAGGACGCGTCACCTGCAGCCTGACCCGGCTGCCGCGGGTTGAGGCAGCAGCGACCTGCTCTGCCCTGCTCCGGGTACTTTAAATAGGTCAGCAGCAGGTGACTGGATGAAATTACCCTTCATTTTATTGTAAGGGAGCTGCAGACGAGGCCCTTCCCCGTGGCTAACAGCAGGGATTGCCAGTGACAATGTAATGATTTTAATCCAGCAGTTTTCGTTAACTCCTGACGCGCCATGGGCCTGCACTGGTTCAGCCTTGCCACGAGGCAGCACCAGCCGGGTCGGGAGGGTGATGCCACTGCTCTGAACGTGCACAGGGACGTGTCCCGGACACCACCATGGGCCGCAGTGGTACAAACCCATCACTGGGGGCTTGGTGTAAAGCCCAAAGCTCTGTGCTCCCCGGGCCAGTGCAGAGCACAGCAGCCGGTGGAGAGCTCTGTGACAGCAAAGTGCCAGTTTAGCCCAGGGATCAAAATCTCTCAATTTCTGGAGGTAAACAGAACAACAGAGCTCTTCATTTGCCACTGGGTGCAAGTGGACTTTTATTTGTCAGGGAGCAGAGGGCATGACTTGGGCAGCAGGGTATGGACATGGGACACAGCAGGACAGCAGGGGAGGCATGGGGTGGTGGAGAAAATGATGTCACATTGTGGGTGTACATGAGGGCAGGGCTGTCCCACTAGGGAGAAAAGCAGGCTGAGGGCTCAGAGCCGGAGCTGGCTTGTGGTGTCAGGTGCTCAGTGAGCTGCATGGGGCAGGACAGTGAGTCACCACAGCGTGACTGAAAGAGGCTGACTTATCTTTATCCGCCGAGTTCTGATGTTGAATCCACCTGCTCTTTCCCCCAGTCTCCAGCAGGCCCTTTGGAGAGGCAGGGCTGACACAGGCAGGTGCTTTTTCATCTCTGCTGCTGAGAACAAGCAAGGTCTGCAGTGGCTGTGCAGGGCCAGTGCAGGGCAGCCTGGTTTGGACTGGAAGCAGGGCCAGAGGAGTGATGGTGTTTGAGGTGGTCCCAGTGCCAGAGCAGACGATGAGATCAGCTGTGCTGGGGTGATCCACTGGCTCTGGAACTGGGACACTCCAGACCCCAGGGGTTAACCCCTGAAGCAGAGAGGAAAGAGGATGAAACAAGGGCAATTCAGCCAGTGAAGCAGCTCCTGCCACTGACAACGGGAGGTATCCTCTGCTCTTGTTCCTCTTACCACTTTTCCCACTCTTGACCCCAATCCCTGTCCCCCCAGTATCTCTTGTGCTTGTCCACCTTTCTGCAAGGGGGTTCAGCTCCCAGACTGGCTCCAGGAGATCCCAGCACCTCTGAGGTGTGTGCTGGGCACCTCTGGAGCAGTGGAAGGTAAGACAAGACCTCCCCCTTGTGCTGAGCTGTCACAGCAGATTTACGGCTGCAGCTCTGGACAAATGCTGCAGGTGTGAGATCATTAAAGGAATGGTCTTTTAAGCCCAGAGAAGAAAATTCCTTTTGCTTCAAAAGGTAGGATGAACTTACTCATGTCCTGGAACAGCATGGTGGAGACACTGCCCCTCCATGAGCTGTGCTTGGGCTTTTCAATTTATTTTGTCCTAGGATGTCCTTCAGAATGGAAGTACATCCTGAGGTGTTTAGTCCAACCTACAACTCAAACCAGGCTCAGCTCTGAGGTCACACCAGGCTGCCTATGGCTCTTTCCTGTAAGGTCTTGGAAACCCATAAAGTCTTCTGATCCTCTGACAGTGTGGTGAGATTCTTGGGACAACCCCATGGGGCAGGAGTTGGACTCAATGGTCTTTGTGAATCCTTCCAACTCAGGGCATGCTATGACTCTCAGAAAGTGGTTTTGTATCACTTTGGCTCTTTGGAAGGTTCCTTAAGGAAGAAGAATTGCTGAATGAGAGAGCCAATGACTGCTGTGTCCCATTGGCCTGGCCTTCAGGGACAGGACTTAAAATCCTATTGTGTTGTCCAGGTGATGGCCTGAATGTGCTAATGGAGCACTGCAAGCAGTGGCCTCTCCTGGCTCCCAGCCCAGGGAGAGGGGGAGCACCATGGTTCCACATCCATCCTGCTGGATGCAGGTGAAACCAAGGCATGGAGGAGAGGAGGACTCCCAGCTCCCACTGTGGCATGGACGGGGCTCCACAGCCCAGTGACAAGGACTTGCTTCCACATGAGACTTTCCACGGGACAGGGCCAGGGCAGGAGCAGGCTCTGTGCCCAGAGATCCCCGTGCTGCCTGATGCAGGTGGCACAAACACTTATCAAAGATGGGGAAAACCTCTGAGCAGCAGTTGTGCTGCAGGCTGGTGAAGCAGCGTGACTGAGACCCTGGGGTACTTCCCACAGCTCCTGAAACACCTCAGACAAGGAATAGCCAGCACTTATGAGCCAGCCTTGGTTCTGTTCGAGCTGCTCCCTAAGCTTCAGAGTAACCTTCACTATTGATAAATGTCCAAGGTCAGGCTGGAGAGGGCTTAGAGCAACCTGATCTAGTGGAAGGGGGGTGGAACAACATGAGCTTTAAGATTCCTTCCAACCCAAACCATTCTGGAATTCTACGATTGATGAAATTATCCTGATTTATGGTAAATATGGCCCTTTCCACATTTTTTAAAATCATTTCTCTTGCATTTGCTCTCCTTATTTATGGTAAATATGGTTCTTTCAATTTCTTTTTTTATTAATTTCTCTTGAATTTGCTCTGCCTGTGGCATATGGGAAGGAAACAGCCATGGGCTCAGGGTGGCTGAGTGCTGAGATGTGAAGATGAGTTCCTGAGGTCCCAGAGCAGTGCTGGGCTTCTCTGCAGCCTGTCACAAGGTGCCACTGACCACACTGGGCTGTCCTGGCACTCACAGCCTCACCAGGGTTATCTCCTCTCTCCTAAGCCAGTGAAGGTGTTGATACCACGTCCAAACCCTCAGGAATGGCACATGGAGTGTTTGTGAATCCTTGTGCTTCACCTGTCTAACAGAGAAAGTGTAACTCCAGCCTGTCCACACCAAGCTGTTTGTTGTTTGCACGTTATAAATATCAGAAGTACAGAAATACAGAAGACTGGTGCAGAGGAAAGAGGAGCCCAGTCACGGGCTAATCCTCAGCCCTGGAGGACAGACCTTCCCAGATGTCTGCAGATCTCACAGCTGGGGCTTCCAGAGTCTGGCTGGGGGTCATTGAACCACAGGCTGGCTTGGGAGGTAATTTAAATATCATCAGATCATGAAGCCAGAGTGGTTTGGGTAGGGAGGGACCTTAAAGCTCATCCTGTTCCACCCCCTGCCATGGGCAGGGACACCTTCCCCTGTCCCAGGGTGCTCCCAGCTCTGTCCAACCTGGCCTTGGACATTTCCAAGGTTTGGAAATAATAACGCAGAAACTACCAGATGAAAGAAGTTAACAATGGGTTTGAATGGAAGCTGTGCAGTCCTGAACAAAACCAGTACAGGGGAAGGGGAGGTGAAGGAATAGGACCCTCTAATTTTAAAATTGCTGATACATTTGGGACCCTCCAGCATCTAAAAATATCTGTATCCGGATCATGTATCTCGGCAACCTGATCTAGTGCCTGCGTCCCTGCCCATGCAGTGGGGCTGGAAGCAGGGCTTCCTTCAGGCCCAGAGCAGTCCGTGAGTGTGTGATTCCACAATGTACAGTGCTGTGGGGTTGGATCTGGACTCCACTTCCAGGCACATCCAGCCTATGTCGGTGTCTCAGGGCAGGGCAGGAGTAAGGGAGCTTGTGGAGCTCTTGATTTGGGAACTCACAGGCATTTCCAAAGATGCGGCAGACTTAAAAATTCCTTGGTCCAAGCCACGTGTGAGCCACCAGCAGAGCCTGGCTGGCACCTTCCCTTGGCACCCACGAGCAGGCTTGTGTGCCAGGTGACACGGTGACACCTCGTGTGCCAGGTGACACGGGGCTGGGGCTCGTGCCTGTGCTATCTGAAGCACAAAGTGTCCTCTAATAACATTTGGGGGGCATTGGGGTTTTTGGGCCCACTGGGATTTTTGAGAACGATTGTACTGTAACCTGAGACAGAGGAAGGGTGTTGGGTTAAAGCTTTGAGACTTGGGAAATACACCTTCAAATCAGACACATCCGCTCAAGCACACCTTGCCTGGGGAAATGCTCCAATCCACAAATTTATGGGGTCATTTGTTGGAGGGGACCTCAGGAGGTCTCTGCTCCAACCTCCAGCTCAAAACAGGGACAGATATGAGGTCAGATGGGGCTTCTCTGGGCTTTTTCAAGTTCTGCCTCAAAAACCTTCAAGGGCAGAGACTCCACAACCTCTCTGCACAACCTCTTCTGACATTTGATTCTACACGTAAACCCAGCTGCACATTATTCCTTTATTTGTGGAGCTCCTAAATGCATGACAGCATATTTAATAAAAATATAGCCCTAAAAATATAAAATACATTTATAAAACATGTATATATGGGCTATATAAAAATATAGCCCTAAAAATGTACTTATTCTTTTATAGGATCACAGAAATATTAAGGTTTGAAAATACCTTCAAGATCATTGAGTCCAACATTTGACTGCAACTATAAATCCTGGTTTCTGCCCTGTGCTACTTCCAGTCCCTTTTCCTGTCCTAACAGACAAAATTCTGCAGGTGAGGAGCCCAACAGGTAAGGGTGGGATGGTGGAAAGAACTGGGAAGATGTTCAAATCGCCTCCAAAGCTGGGTGTTGGTACCAAGAGGCACTGCCCAAAAAAAATGTGTCTTGGTGGATTTGATTTACTGGTAAACGATGAGTAACTTAATACATTTTAATACTTTACTTTCCCAGAACAATTCATACAAAGCTGTTTCAACAAAGCAGAAGGAAGAAAAAAATCCCCTACAAAATACCACAAAAGCTCACAATAAATTGCTATTTTCCTTTGGAGGAAAGAGAAATAATTTGGTCCTACTCTTCAGATGTCAGTAAGGACCAGCGGTCTCAGGAGATAAGGATGAAGCCCATAATGAAGAACACTCATAAATGTTTCATTCTGCAAGAATATTGAAAAATAAGTGATCTGGAAAGAAAAGCAAAGACTAAACAACTATGAGCATTTCTTTATGTGGGTGTGAGGAATGATGCTGGCAAACAGAAGAGGTGAATCCTTAAATACCGAGAAGTCTAAAGCACGAGGAAACATGAGTGTGAGAATACAAACACAGGCACTTCTGAGCGGGGCTTGGAGAAGCCAAAATACAGCACACTTCTGTTCACTCAGTGGTAAAATTAGTGGAGGAAGAAGGATGGTGGCCAGCAAATTGAACTGCAGGTGTCAGTCCCTGCCTTTTTCCCGTGCTCCAGCTTTCCCGTGTGTCCCTGGACAGAGGGAGGAGATGCTGATCGTGCAGGAGGGGGGAAAGGGCAGCAGGAAAACAGCCCCAGTGCAGTCAGCCCCATCCCAGGGCTGTGGGTCCTGCTGGGAGGGACCACAACACTTCCACTGCCCCTCATCCTACTCAGTCCCTCCTCAGTCCCTCCAGCACAGAGACGCTGGGAACGTGCCAAGAGACTGATGGTATGTGCTGATTTGCAGATGAATTTGCATGAATTTGCATACATCTCCCTCTCAGTTTGCATTCATTCCCTGCGATGCCTTTAAGAACAAGTAAAACATTGTCTGCTCTGAATGAGTCAAATTTTCTGCTTTAGTTTTCTTTTTTGCTGATACACAAATGTGAAAAATTCAGCTACTGGTTAATTTATTTTCTTCCTTTTCTATTGCATTTCCCACCTCCCTTCCACCCTCAGCTACCATAGTGATCTAGTCTTCTTTTTTTACATTATATGAAAATTGTTATCATAAGTTATTCCCCCAGTTGTGCACAAAGCAGGCAATATCCCAAACTGTGGCATTGGCTGTCCAATTTGCACAAAACAGACTGATCTTAATATGCTCCACTTCTCATTTCCTTTCCTGGAAGAACAGGTCTCCATACTGACATCTGCTTGGTGAGAAGTTTTAGCTAAATAGAATTCCACACAATTAAATGTTGAGGAACAATTATGCTGACAGCTCTTTGCTGTGCAGATGAGGGAGTTGCGTGGAAGATCACAGACTGGGAACGCTTGCTCTGCAGGGAGCAGCGTGGCTGTGGGGAGCAGCAGGTATTTTGGGAAACGTGGTCACTGTGGGACCTGATGGAGTGAGAGCTAATGCTTTGTTGGCATTTTTTCCTAATATCCCACCTGGAGCCTTGTTGTCTCTTTGGTGTCATTCCCTAAATGCCCTCTGAGTGTTTGTGGGCTGTGATCTCCAGCCCCTCAGCATCGTCTTCGTGTGACAGCACAAACCGACCCCTTCCACCTGTCCTGGGGCCATGTGTCAGAGCCCTGACACCTCAGCCATCCCCTGGCACCTCAGCCACCCCCTGGCACCTCAGCCACCCCCTGGCACCTCAGCCACCCCCTGCCACATCTCCTGTGTGTTTCTGTCGCACTCTCTTGTTCTGGCTGGAGAAGGGGTTTTGGGGGATGGACAAGAACAGGAGGTCTCAGCACCGAGTAGAGGGAACTGGTGACTCCTCCCTTCTGGTCCCAGTCCTCGTGAAGCCCAGTTTGTGGTTTCCCTGATTTGCCATGAGAGTGCACTGTTGACTCATGTTCCATCTGTCCTCCTGGTCCTTCCCAGCAGGCTGATCCATCGCTTCCCAGGCCGCACTGGTGACCAGGGTTATCCTGCCCTGGCTCGGAGCAGTTTGGGAGGCTCCCATTGGCCCAGATCTGAAGTTTGCTGAGGTCCTTCTGGACTAAAGCTCTGCCATTCCCGTGCCAGCTGCTTCCTTATCCCTGGTGTTGCCTACAAACGTGGTGAGGCTGCACCTGGATTGTCACCCAGAGAGCACATGGAGATATTGACTGGCCACTGCTTGGCCCTGGGATACTCAGATTGTCACCTGAAGTCAATCAAACTCCAGTCCAACTGTTCCTACTGCCCTTCCTTAGGGATGGTCCATTGCCACAGTCTTTAACCCAAGATTTTCCACTCTATTAACTCAGTGGTGTCCAGGCTGTGTCAGGAGGTTTAGGTTGGATATTAGGAAAAAGTTTCTCCCCCAGAGGGTGCTGGGCACTGCCCAGGCTCCCCAGGGAATGGTCCCGGCCCCGAGGCTGCCACAGCTCCAGGAGTGTTGGGACAGCGCTGCCAGGGATGCCCAGGGTGGGATTGTTGGGGTGTCTTTGCAGGGACAGGGGTTGGACTGGATGGTCCTTGGGGGTCCCTTCCAGCTCAGGACACTCCATGATTATATATTCCATGATTCCATGTCTGTCCTGAAATCAGTCTTCTGTTCTACCACCTTTAAGCTACCTCCAGCATCTCCTATTCCACTGCTTCCCTTCCACTTCAGCTGAGTCCTCACCTGTTGGATGCACCTCCTGGCTTGAGTCTGACACTTCCCATCCTGGGATCCCTGGAACGTGGTCTGTGGCTCTGCCCTCCCTGCCTCTCCCTGTGCTTTTGGATTGTTTGTCCTGGCAAGAGATGGGTTTGCCAAGCACCCCCATGCCCTTCCCTCCTGGGTGTCCCCGGGCATGGTCCGTTTGGGGGGATGTTTGTTGCCCAGCCATGGGCTGGCTGGGGCTTGGGAAGCTGGAATGCATTCCCACGTGGATCTGTTCTCTCTGGTGAGGCATTATCCCAGCTGTTTGCCATCTCAGTGCAGGGCAGGATGTCCTTACTCTGATTTATGTGCAGCAGGGAAAAGGCAGCAGCCTTTCCAAGGTACCTGTACGTGGCTTGTTCATGACAACCAGTGAGAGGGAATATCTCCTTCAGTGACCAGGAGAGGACTGTTTAGAGTCAGCGGGACAGAGATGGGGATGTTCTCTTATTTCCCCCCCTATATAACATTGTTGCCCTGCCAAGAGATGGTCTTTGCCTGTTTTTTTAAGTCACAAGTCATTATTTGTAGCTGTGCTCACTGTTAACTGTAAACCACAAATCTGATCAAGTACCTGGCTTGTGTAATCAAACTCCTGAGGAAAACATGAAGACTGCTCCAAACCTGGCATATAAAGAAATGCCAGCACAAAGAGGTGAGGTGATACCTTAAGAGGTTACCTAGAAACAGAGACCAGACAGAAGTAAGGGAATAAAGGTGGATATTTATTTGAAAGGCCTTCACAGGTACACTCTGGGGAGCCAAAGGCTATTGCCAAGATGGACTCCGAGATGGAGCCCGAGATGGAGCCCGAGATGGAGCCCGAGATGGACCCCGAGTCACGAGTTCTTCACACTTTTATAGGTTTGGTCCATTTGCACATCAGCATAAATTCACCAATTAAAACTTTAGCTGAATGATGTCATTTCCCCAAGCTCAGCCCCCTTCTCAAGATGTTGGGTTACACATTTCGGGCCTGGGACAGTCGGGGTGTCCTTGGAGAGCAGGCCTGGAGAGGCTTTGTTCTGTCTAACCAGCATGAGAGAGCAGCAGCGAGCAGCTGCCAGGAACTGCTCAGTTACACACCAGGCAGGGCAGGATTTGAAAATATAAAAGTGAAAACCCAAGGCATCATTCACCCTCTGAGCCAAGACTTCCTTCTGAGCCAGAGGACTTGGCACAGGGAGTTCTGTGCAAGTGCTCACCTGGGGAGCTCAGGCTCTTGGAGAAGCTGAGTTATTCCATTGCCGCAGAGGGAAGATGGACTGGGGATTATCCTGAAGGATCAATTAACTACTGATCCTGTAGTTAACTACTCAAGTTTTAGCTACAAACAATATTTAACAGATGTTTAGAGTTAGTTTGTCAAGCTATAGCTTTCAATTAGCAATTTGCTCTGCTGTTTTTAAAACTGCAGGAGGGCAAACTGTAAATATGTTCTCTATCCAAGAAAAAAAGCCCTACTCACTCCTCAAAATCCATTCCTTCTGCTTCTCTGGAACCAGACCTTTTTGGATTTGGCCTTTTTTTCCCATTTCACCTGCAGATTTGCTCAGTAGTTTGCTGTCCTTCCTCGTGCATGTCGCAGCAGGCAGTGCAGCAAGAAGGGTTAAACAAGCCTGGGAATGTGCAGGGGACGTGCTTGACTTTCATTACTGGTTATGGCACATAAGACAGAGAACCCAGCATGTCCTCTTTAAAGGAAAATTGTGTTGCTCTGCCTGCTTTAAGTGTGTCAGCAAAGCGGTTGTGAAGGATGCAATTTACTGAGTCTTTCAAAAGCCTTTGTCCAAGTTCCTCCCGAAAGTCACAGAGAACCAAAAGCATCTCAGGGAGCTCCGGCGTACAGCGAAGTCCAGCCAGGCAGGGACTGAACAGGGATTCCCTGATGTGGTCTGGGGGCTCACCGGTGAGCCAAGAAAGTGGGAGGCTGCTCTTCAAATTAAATGTTTCCTTCTGGGGTTGTTCAGCCTGGAGAAAAGGAGGCTCAGGGGAGGTCTTCTGGCTCTGCACAGCTCCCTGACAGGAGAGTGCAGCCCTGGGTGGCTTGGGCTCTGCTCGCAGGGAACAAGAGGAAACGGCCTCAAGCTGTGCCAGGGGAGGGTTAGGTTGGATAGCAGGGAAAAAATCCTTCACTGAAAGGGTGCTCAGGCATTGGCACAGGCTGCCCAGGGCAGTGGTGGAGTCACCATCCCTGGAAGTGTTCAAAAATCCAGGAGACCAGCACTTCGTGCTGTGGTTTGGTGGCCACAGGGGTTAACTCGTGTGAAGGTTAGACTTGATGATCTTGGAGATCTTCTCCAACCTTAATAATTCCCTGATTCTATGAGATTCACCACCCTCCGTGGCGTTCATCCTGCCTTGGCTCTCAGAATTGTGTGGGTTCTCTCCAGGTAAGCACAGGCTGTGAGTGACAGCAAAAGAAAAGTGTTGCTTGCACAAAGCCCCAGGCCCAGGTGACTTGGCAGCAGAACCCTGTCCCCAGCAGCTCTGGCAGCCAAACACCACAGTGTCTGTGCCATTCCTCATCCTGGTATCCCAACAAATACACCAGATCCACCGGAGGCCCCAAACAAGGAAGCACCAGCAACAGAAATCAATCTCACTTAAGACTTACCGAGGGTGAAGCAGGAAAAAGTCTAAAGCAAAAGATCACACTGCAATAAATATTGACTTCCGGGTCAAAACTACTGCCCCAAAACCTCTTATCCTTGACAATCACGAGCATCCAGGGAGGGATTGTAAGGACACAGCAGCTGGCACCCTTTCTGTGCTGCGTTTGGAAGGGATGTCAGCTGCTGTGTCCTTACGGTCCCTCCTTGGATGCTCTGGAGTGGTGTGGAAAATGGATTTGGATAAAAACTTATTGCAGTGTGCCCCACCCATGCACAGCATGCTGGTATTTGTACATGTGCATGTGAGGATGCAGGGGGGCAGGATCAGCCTCCCTGGAAAGTTAAATTAAACCAAATCAAACCCTTTTCTGCTTCCTGGCAGTTTCTCACAGAGTTTTGGTGCACTCGCCACAGCCAGTCCACACTCTTCCCTTGTGGCACAGAGCCTTTCTCCTGCATTCCTGCAAAAGCTCCTCGGGGCTGCTTTGCATGGCTGAATGGAGAGATTTCCTGCACAAAGGGCTCTGTCCCTCTTCCCTGAACCACGGGGTGCCTGTCCCAGCTTGCATGTGAATCTCAGGGAAGATGTGTTTCTGCAGCTGTCTTCTGTGCAAAATGAGGGGTGAGCAGCCCCGGAGCCTCCCAGGGGGTTGGGAAAAGGCCAGGCTGTCTGGGCTGCAGGTCCCTGGCAGCATAGGGGGAAGGACTCAGCCCCTACGGAAAAAAAATTTAAAATCAGGAAAAAATCCAGATTCCAAACTCCTACTTGCCTTTCTCTGCAGACAGCAAGTGTCTTACGGGAGAGATGGGAGACAAGGACTTGGGGAGCAGGGGGAGAGACAGAGGGCTTGGGAAAGGGGGAAACATTGCCAAAAATCTGTCTGCAGGCAGCAGGAAGGGACAAGTTGAGATCTGAGTATGACACATCGTTTTCTGTGATAAGATGGCAGATTATGAGGGGGCCAAAGGCTGTAAGTCACAGACCTGGAGGTGTTTGATTGCACTTCCCAAAGCTCCAGCAGTGCTCAGCTCTCTGGGGAGCTGGATCTGCTCACCCCAGGACTGCAGTGTCCAGCACTGGAGGAAACATGCCTTGGGATTCCCTGGTGACTGAGTGGGGCCATGGGGATCCATATAATCCTCCCTCTGCACCCTTGAGCACATGAGTTTGGGCATCTGAACTCTCCCTCCTGCAAGTTCCTGCATGCTCTGCTTTGTTTCTCTCGTACAGAAAGGGCAGGGGAGCTGATGCTGGTAGAAGTCACCAGCAGCAGTGCTGGGATTAAATCCAGCTTTGATTCCTGCTCTCCTGTGCCTTCCTCCCTCCCCTCAGGGCCGGAGGGAACCAACAAGTGAATGGAGCTCAGCTACAGGGACAGAGCACAGCATCCCACCCAAATATCCTGTCCAGAGGCTCCAACTGTGCCTTGTCTCCTCCAGAGAGCAAATTTCTGTGAGCCACGGATGGTCCCAGGCACAGAGCAATGTCCAGCCAGCCTCCTCCCTGCAGAGCATCACTGAGAGACATTTCTGGATGAGCCCAGTGGCTCTGTGGCAAGAGGCAGCCCAGGAGGAGCTGACGTGGAGAACACCTTCACCAGAGCAGCACTGATGGGAGGTCCTCACAGAACCCATGGAATGACAGAATGTTTTTGGGTAGGAAGGGACTTTAAAGCCCATCCCATTCCACCCCTGCCATGGGCAGGGACACCTTCCACGGTCCCAGGCTGCTCCAAGCCCTGTCCAACCCGGCCTTGGACACTGCCAGGGATCCAGGGGCAGCCACAGCTTCTCTGGGCACCCTGTGCCAGGGCCTCCCCACCCTCACAGGGAGGAATTCCTTCCCGATATCCCATCTAACCCTGCCCTCTGGCACTGGGAAGCCATTCTCTGTGTCCTGTCCCTCCATCCCTTGTCCCCAGTCCCTCTCCAGCGCTCCTGGAGCCCCTTTAGGCCCTGGAAGGGGCTCTGAGGTGTCACCAGAGCCTTCTCTTCTCCAGGTTGAACACCCCCAGCTCTCAGCCTTTCCTCATAGGAGAGGTGTTCCTGCTCTCACCTCACATCCCCTTCCCTCTCTGGACTTACTCCTGCCTTATGGAATAACCCCAGAAGCCGGAACAAGGAGCACAGTGCTCTCCAAAGGAGGAGGAAGCTGCTGTGGGAAGCTCCAGGCACATCCCTCAATGCTGGTAATCAGCAGAGCTGAGCCCCAGTTATCCCAGTCAGTCACTAAACCCTCCCACAGTGGTGCAGAGTGCTGAGGAGGCTGGAGGAGAGAATGTCAGTGATGTCAGTCTGGCTGCACCCTAGGAATGTCACCTTGAATGTTCCCTATCACGGCACAAGGTTCCCAGAGAAGCTGTGGCTGCCCCTGGATCCCTGGAATTGTCCCAGGCCAGGCTGGATGGGGCTTGGAGCAACTGGGATAGTGGAAGGTGTCCCTGCCTGTGGCAGGGGGTGGAATGGGATTTACTTTGAGGTCCCTTCCAACCCAAACCAGCCTGGGATTCTATGATTTTATGAGTCTATGTTTCAGCCCCAAACACCCATTTTCTCCTTGCTGGGTGATGTTTTTGACACTCAGTGATGGTTGACCACAGGTGGTCACCAGCTGCTCACCCAGTTTAATGGGAGCCAACACTGACTTTTGCCTCTGTGCTGAGCTGCACCCCTGGTGTGGGAAAACACTGACCTGTCACAAGATGCCTTCACCTGGGCTTGAGGCATCCGGGAACTGCATTTTCAGGACAGGTCAGAGCACTCTGATAAAGGCCACCTCAGCCTTTCCCACTGACTCAGATGCTCCTTATTGTGAAACACTTCCTTCTTTCCCAACACTGCAGTCCCAGCCAAGAGGATCATGCAAGAGCCAGGGAAAACACCGAGGGAAAAACAGGGTGTAAAAGAGTTTGTCTAAACAAGTTCCCATCACAAATCCTGATCCTTAGTTCAGCAGCGGTGAAAAATAAAAGATACAATTTCCTCCAGAGGCGAGGCGATGGTGAGACATCCTGCTGCTCACCACCACGGTGAGATCAAGGGAGAACAAATCCCTTGAGCATGGCGGGAGAATGGTCAACAGATCAAAACTCAGCCATTACCAAAGACGAGGAGGCTCAGAACAATGACCTGCAACTGGGAACAGGAGAATATCACCCAGCCATCAGTGCTGCCAGCCAGGGCTCAGCACCAGGGAACAGGGGAGACAAATAATTCCTGTTTTCAGCAATAAAGGGCTCGGTGCTGAGGAAGGAACCGCATCCATTCACACCTGGGCTTACCCAAATGCCCCACTAGGGCCGGCTGATTGCTCAGGTACAGGCGATTTGTTTCCCAGGCAGCCCAGAAAAGCTGCTCAGGAACATTTTGATGTGCTTTCAATTACTTTTGGAGTAAATCAGCGAGGGCCTTGGGTCAGCTGCGAATCTGTGGGAATTTTAACAGCACCGCTAATGGCAGCAGAGGGGCTGGAGCCTCCGCTGTCTGTGAGTGCTGCTGCCCCTCCTGACCCCTTCTGGCCACTGTCCAGCTGCACTGTGTTTGCACAGAACTCTGAGATCCCCTTCCTCCCGTACTTTTAAACCTCCATTTAACCCTGAATATTCCCCCAGACCCTACTGCGCTTCTTGCATCAAGTCCCTCCCACCCCTCCCTGCCTTGCACAAATTCTAATATTCATCACAGAGCTCAGAAGTGCCTTATGGCTTAATAAAATCTGTCTCAGTCAAGGGAAAAGATTTAGACAGGAATCAGCTCACTCAGCAGAGGAAACTGTTCTCCTAACAAACTCATCAAGCCATTTCCCATAGGAAACCAGTTCCAAAGGCACGGTGGCAAGCAGCAGCCTAAGACAAAAGGAGATCAATTTGCTGGATAAATTGCACACTGCAGACAGGAGGGTGACATAATTGTGGGTTTTCTTCTTGTGACAGGTGAATTTCAGACCCAGGACACTGTAGATCATACCAAGTCACTTGTTAAGGAAATAAAGTTTTATGCTGGCTTACCAAACCCGAAACAATGTGGAAAAGTGGGAGATTTGCTGTCTGATGCAAGGAGCTAATTTATTTATGAGCACCCCCTCTGCGAGGGACTCGGTGAGGATGTGGAAGGTACCTCACAAATAATTCACCATGCACACAGAGCCTGCAGCTGCCCCGAACATCCGAGGGCTGCCCAGGTCTGGAGGATGAGGCGTGGGAAGCGATGGTCTCACGGGGAGCACGAGGGGGCTGTGACAGCTGAGAAGCAGAGGTTTTGCCAGCACTGGGTTTCAGCCCATGTCCTTTTGTCGTTTGTGAATTGGTAATCAATATTAACGTTTACTGGAGCTTCCCGTGAGTGCAGAGGCTGCTGAGCCATCAGAGCACCCCGGGGTCATTCTCATGGCACAGTCCTGGCTCTGCTTGCCTGGTGCAGGGGCTGGTGCTTCTCATTCCTGATTGTTCACTGGGGAAGCTCAGGGAAATACTGCACTTGGCACCGATGATTTCTTTGGTTTTACCTTTACAAGGAGGAAAAGGAACAAAAAGATTTGTTGCCCAGAGAAGCTGTGGCTGCCCCTGGATCCCTGGAAGTGTCCAAGGCTGGGTTGGGCAGGGCTTGGAGCAGCCTGGGACAGTGGAAGGTGTCCCTGCCCATGGCAGGGCTTGGCATTGGATGGGATTTAAGGCTCCTTCCCACCCAAACCATTCTATGTTTCTATGAATATGTTATTTCCAGCCTTGCTGTCTCTCACATAATCAAACTGTAAGTTAAAGTCACTGCTAGAGGCACCACAGAAATTCTGTGTAAGTACCTGAAAATCAGGCACTTATCTCAACACATTTCCCCTGTGGCTTCTTGCTCATGCCCCACCAGTGAAATCTTCTATCCCTGTGTTTCCCTGACACATTTCCATGCAGAGCCCCTGCTGCTCCAGCTCTTCCCCTGGAGACAGACCTGCAGCCCTGGGGACTTTTATCCCCAAAGGCCTGAAGAGGGGTTTTTCGTGGGGAGCTGTGCCCTGCAGCCCTGGCCCTCAGTGCTCGTGCTCTGTCCCTGCTGCCAGGGCTGCCAGGGCTGCTGGCACAGGCACCAGCCCCTGATTGAGCGGCACTTCAGCCACCGAGTCCCCAACAAAGGCAGGGTCACACATGGTCACTGTAATTAAGGTCTTTATTTTCCAACACGTTTCCCTGTCAGCCATGCTCCTGAACTCTTGAACTGCCCTGCCACTGGGCTGGGACTCCTGGGGACGCCCTGCTGCCACGTTTGTATCCCACTGTTGTTCCCACTTATCCCCATCACCTCGGTGCTAATGGATACCCAGACCCCACAGCTGGTGGCTTAGGGCAGTGAGGTGGAAGCTCTGATCACACACAGCCTCCTGGAGCTGGCTCCGGCAGCCTCGCCGTGCCGGTGATTTTATGTTCCTGGGGTTCCTCAGCCACGGGCACCTGCGTGCCACACGTCCAGTCTAACCCTGCACTGCCCCCCTCGGGTCAAAGCCCCCTGCCCTCAGGTGCCGCAGCTGCACCAGGGCACACCTCATGTTCCCACACAGGATTCTGGCCCATGGCAGGGCCTTGGTGCTTTGCTTCCAGGGAAGCTGTGGAATCTCCATCCTTGGAGATAACCAAAAGTCATCTGGAAATGGTCCTGGGCAGCCAGGTGGCCCTGCTTTAGCAGGGGACATTGGACTAAACAACCTCCAGAGATCCAAATGACCTCCGGATATTCCTCCCTGCCCCAGCCAGGCCGTGACTCTGCGATTTTCTGCTGTTTCCCTGAGGCTTTGCCAGCCCAGCCCCGTGTACAGGTGTGCTGGCTGGGGCTCACCTCAGCAACCCTGCGTGGCCCAGTGCCACACGTGACTAATTCGGCTGCAGAACTCAACACCACAGGGTGCCTTTGTGCTGAAAGCTGTCTTGGGTTCAAAACACCAATAGGTGAGTTAATAAAATAATAAAATAATAAATACCCCCTATTTAAAAAAAAAAAAAAAGCATAAGCTGCAGATGCTGAGAGGAGGTTTAAAGAATGGTTTTATTCTGTTCTTGGATCCACCCCAAGGCCTCCACTCCTGGTCTTGGTGGGAGTTGTGTGGCCGTCTGGAGTGTCCCTGCAGGACAGCAGGGTTGGAAGTAAGACTGAAGGGTGTCTACACGTATCACTCATCTGAAAATTAAACTTCTAGGGGAAGACTTGAAATAAAACATCTCCTTCCAAGTCAAGAGTTCGGCTCCAGCAGAGTGAGCTGAACCCCCAAGGTTCTGTTGAGACTTCCCAGCACTCCACTCCTTCCCTGGGGGATTTTCTGGACACTTTGTTCTGTGACCTGCTCTCACACTCTGAGCACTGCCGGAGCAGGATGCTCCCAGTTCCTCCCACCTGAGGCTGTGTCCTCTCTGCACCCTCCCTCCAGGTGTTCACCCACACCGGGTTCACACAGGTATCCAGGTATCACCGGGTATCCAGAGGGTTCACACAGACCGGGAATATCCAGAGGGTTCAGGTATCACCGGGAATATCCAGAGGGTTCACCCACACTGGGAATATCCAGAGGGTTCACCCACACTGGGAATATCCAGAGGGTTCACACACACCGGGAATATCCAGAAGGTTCACCCACACTGGGAATATCCAGAGGGTTCACACACACCGGGAATATCCCCCTGAGCCTTCTCCAGCTTGAGCAGTCCCAGCTCTCCCAGCCTTTCTCCACAAAGAAGCTCCAGTCCCTTCAGCATCTTCACGGCCCTTTTTCGGACTCCCCAGCATGTCCGTGTCTCCTTTGGGTTTTCCCATGAGCTCTGGAAAGGGACGTTGCTCACCGGAATACCACAGTGCCCTCTGTCCTTGTCCCTCCCACCACAGACCCCTTGCATGGGGCTCCGTGCCACGGCCAGCACTGGCTCCAGGGGGCCTGGCACTGCCTCCTGGGGTGCCCGTGGTCACTGCAGGGGGGTCCTTCCCTGTCGCTCCATGGGGTGCGTCCTGTGAGCAGTGCATTCATTTGTGCAGTGCAGGCAATGAGTAATGCACCTCGCAGTGCAGTGCATCCTGTGAGTAATGCACCTCACAGTGCAGTGCATCCTGTGAGTAATGCGTCCTGTGAGTAATGTGGCCTGTGAGTAACGCATCCCACTGCATTACTCTGAGTAATGTCACCCGCTGTGTGCAGTGCAACCTCAGAGTGATGCATCTCGCTGTGTGCAGTGTATCCTCTGAGTAATACACTTCACTGTGTGCAAGGCATCCCACGAGTAATGCATGTGGCTCTATGAAATGCATCCTCTGAGTAATACACCTCACCGTGTGCAATGCATCCCACGAGTAATGCATCTCATTGTGTGAACGCATTCTGAGTAATGCAACTCACTGTGTGCAGTGTAAGCTATGAGAGATGCACCTCCCTGTGTGCNTAATGCAACTCACTGTGTGCAGTGTAAGCTATGAGAGATGCACCTCCCTGTGTGCACTGCGTCCTGTGAGTACCACACCTCTCTGTGTGCATCCCTTGAGTACCACAATTCCTGTGTGCATTGTATCCTGTGGGTACCTCGCTGTGAGCAGTGTATCCTGTGAGTACCACACCTCCTGTGGGCAGTGTATCCTGTGAGTACCACACTTCCTGTGGGCAGTGTATCCTGTGAGTATCACACCTCCTGTGTGCGTTGTAAGCTGTGAGTACCTCGCTGTCGGCAGTGTATCCTGTGAGTACCACACCTCCTGTGGGCACCCTCTGCCAGCCTGCGGGCCCCTCCCGATGGCTCGGCCACCCGAGGAGGCTGTGCAGCCCGGGCAGGTCCAGCAGCTCCCCTCGCACAGGAATCCATCCCGCTGCCTGCCCAGGGCTGGGGCGTGAGGAGGGGAGGTCGCTCCGGCGGCTCCCTGCTCTTCCCACCGTCCAGCGCATCCTCAGCCCGGGATGGAGCAGCGGGACCGCGCACGGCCGGCGCCAGCAGAGCCGCGTTTGGGGCTGGCCCCTCCGTGGGATGTCGGCAGACGGAGCCCTGGCTTTGGTGTGACAAGTCCTGCTCCCCCCTTTCATCAGGACGCGCCTGGGTCAGGGCTGTTTCTCCCCGCTCAGGTTTTCAAAGGCTCCACATCAAAGCCAGCCCGTGGGTTCCTCAGTTTCTTTCATATATCCCACAATGGTCTTGTTAAATCACAGAAACCTTTGCAGCTTTTCTCCTTTCTTTCCTTTCTTTCTCTATTATTTTTTAAAAATAATCTTTTCATTTGGGGGGAATTGATAAGGGAAAGTGGTTGTTGGAGGAAGGAAATGTCTTCCATAACATTTCTGTAAGAGTCTTGCTTTTCAAAGCAGGAGAAAAGAAGCACAAGGAAAATGCAAGCAGATGGATGAAATGCTTTTCTT
>VZRR01005335.1:0-13930 GCA_013398015.1 Oreocharis arfaki
CGCGGCCCGGTAAGTGCGGCGGAGGCGGCGGGGATCGGGGCTGGCGGCAGCGGGGCCATCGCGGTGCACCGGGGTCGGCGGCCGCCGCGTGGACCCTCCCGCGGTGTTCCCGGTCCTTCCCCCGCGGGCGCGGCGTGTCCCGGGGCTGCCCCCGCCGGGGCGCTCCCGTCGGTGGCTCCCGTGCCGGGGCTGCCGCTCTCGGGGGTCGGTTCCTGGTGTCGCTTCTCGGGGGTCTCTCATTGCGGTTCCCGGGCTGCCCCTCTCGGGGCTGCGGGCTCCGGGGCTGCCCGTCTCGGGGAGCGCTCGCTGCGGCTCCCCGTGGGCTCTCCGGGCCTCGCGGTGCCGCTGCTCCGAGCGGTCTCATGGAGCCGCTTCCCCGGGCACGTTGGCGGAGCACGTGGAGCCGGAGCTCCCGGCACCGGAGACGCGGTGATGCCGCTGAGAGCCGGCAGTGCCCGGGCTCGGAGCTGGAGAGGCCGAGAGCCACAGGTGGGAGAGGAGCCCACGGCCCTTGAGGGGCTGGGAAGCGCCGCGCGATGTTCTGGTGTCCTCATGGACAGCGTCTTTGCTTTGAAATGCTTTTCCTGGAAATGATTCCCGGTCCTGGGATCTCCCAGCAGGTGGGAAGGAGCTGGTTTGGAGGGGTCCGGAGGGTCTGTGCTGGTGGGGTGCATGGAAAGTTGGTTTTGTTGCTTCTTTTTCGGCGTTCCCGGCCCTGAGACCGTTTAAATCCTCCCAGGGTTTTTTTCCTTTGGTACCTGTAGGAATTTGGGCTGAGGGTCAGAGTTGTCTCCTGGCAGGAGGTGTCAGAGGTGAGTTGATGTTAATTAAAGCGTTAATTGAAGCGTCCTCAGGTCTGTTTGAAATGGGCTGGTGGAAGTTTGTGCTTCCGAGCTCCCGATGGGAGCAGATGTAGCCGGTGGGTTGGGGGAAGGAACATCACCAAAATCCTTGTTCATTCCCGAACCCTTTGGCTCTTGGGGGAATTTAAAATTCCTGGCTTCCAGTTTGGTGTCCTGCCTCAAACCTGGCGTGGGCACCACCTCCCTCCCCTTGCCCGGTGAGAAATCCCTGTGGTGGTTCCTAATCCTGGGAGCTGATTTACCTCTCCCTAATCCCAGTGACCTGTTGCTGTAGGGATCCTCTTAATGCTGGCATGGATCAGCTCAGGGGCACGGGAGCTTTTCCATCAGCACTGTCCCTGAATCTGCAGCGTTGATGAAAGGTGTCGGGAGGAACGAGGTGGATTTTTGGCCACATTTGCTGAACGTGCAGCAAACCAGAGTGGGAACTCCCCACAGCTGCAATCCCAGTGCCTGGGAAACTGTGGAAAGGATTTGGGATTCTGCTGATCCCCGGAGTGGGGGATGTTGGGAGAAAGGGCGGCGCTGCTCAGTCTCACGGGAATTGTTTGTTCCTGGTACTTGTCGCTGGTTGTCTGACCTGGCTGGAGAAGGGGTTGGAAGGAATGCCAGATCCCTGGAATGTCCAAGGCCGGGCTGGACAGACCTTGGAGCTGGGATAGTGGAAGCTGGCGTGGAACTGGATGAGCTTTAAGGTCCCTTCCAACCCAAACCATTCCAGGATTCCCTGATTAGAGGGGCCTGGCGAACTGACCCGAAGGGGAAGGGAGCTGCTGTGCTGGTGGGTGAATTCCCAAGGGAGAAGCAGCCCCTTGGAGCAGTGCAGAATATCCACATCCAATCCCTCCTTCCAGCTGTTCTGCAGGACCCCTGGTGCTGCCTGCGACACCGGATCCCCCGTTGGAATCGAGTTCCCCTTTATAGCAGTGATGCCATTTATGTTGCTAAATTTAAGGTCGTGGCAGTGCTGCTATTCCAAACCCCTGATTTTGGGGGGGAAGGTGCCCGAACCACCCCTTTGAGGTGCCCGAACCACCCCTTTGAGGTGCCCAAACCACCCCTTTGAGGTGCCTGAACCACCCCTCTCAGCAAACCCCTCTCCCAGCCCCTCTCTCTGTGCCTCTCTCTGCACCTCTGTGCTTCACTTCCCCTCATTATCTCATTTAATATTAAATTAGGGCCAGATCAGTGCTCGTTTGATTATTTTTTAGTTGTTTTCGAGGACGAGGTGCCTGCCCCTGAGGCACCACAGAGGGATCTGTGTCCAAACTTTCGGAGCAGCTCCGGGAGCTCCTCTCCCACCCGAATCACTCCAGTGCAGCAGGTTTGGGTTTCTCAGTGTTATTCCCAAGTAATTTGGAGCAGGAGGTGCTGCCAGAGGCAGGGAACACAGCTTGGCACCTTGAAGACTTTTCAAAGGGCTTTTTTTTTTTGGCTAAAGAGAAACTCAATAAACTGATCCTGCCAATATTTGGGGCGGGTGCTTCCCCTGCCTTCCTGTGCCAAGGCGCTTTTCTGGCCTTAAATTCTTCCCAAATATCCGTTTGTGGCTGGATCCAAAGGCTCCAGCAGAGGTTGAAGCCCACATTAAAATGATTTAATGCCTGTTGAGATGATTCCTGAGCCTCTCACCGTGGCTGCAGGGGCGGAACTCTCAGCGGATTCATTCCTCAAGGGAATAAACAGCGGGGAGGTGTTGGTTTCTCTGGGCCCTGGCAGGGAAGGGGATGTTGGGAGGAAACATGGGACAGGTGGATTCAGCTCCTACCTCGGTCTGAATCTTTATTTTAAGGATGGATTTTGGAAGTGCCTGTTGGTGTTTGGTAACAACTTGGAGAGGTCAGAGACCTCCAGGTGCCTGGAGTGTGTCTGGAGAGGGAAACTGGAGCCTGGGAAGAGGCTGGAGCAGCAGGGAAGGGTCTGGAGAAGTCCTGAGGGAGCTGGGAAAGGGGCTCAGCCTGGAGAAAAGGAGGCTCAGGAGGGACCTTGTGGCTCTGCACAACTCCCTGACAGGAGGGGGCAGCCAGGGGGATCGGGCTCTGCTTCCAGGGAACGACAGGACGAGGGAAAACGCCCTCAAGCTGCACCAGGGGAGGTTCAGGTTGGACATCAGGAGGAATTTTTCCATGGAAAGGGTTGCCAAGCATTGAAACTGCCCAGGGAGGTGGTGGAGTGCCCATCCCTGGAGGTGTCCAGGGAGTGACTGGACGTGGCACTCAGGGTCACAGGTTGGACTCGATGCTCTTGCAGCTCTTTTCCAACCTCAGGGGTTCCATGAGCCTGTGGAGCAAGTGGCAGACCTGATGGTGCTTGACAACCTGACAGTGCTTGACCACTCTTTCCATGAGGAAATTCCTCCTGGTGTCCACCCTGAACCTCTCCTGGAGGATTTTGGGGCCGTTTCCTCTCATCCTGTCGTTCCCTGGGAGCAGAGCCCGACCCCACCCGGCTCCGCTCTCCTGTCAGGGAGTTGTGGGGTGAAAAGGCCCCTCCTGAGCCTCCTTTTCTCCAGGCTGAGCCCCTTTCCCAGCTCCCTCAGGAGTTCTCCAGACCCTTCTCCTGCTGCTCCGGCCCCTCGATGTCTCTGTGGCCGTGAGGGCCCAGAGCTGGACCCAGCGCTGGAGGGGCCTCAGCAGTGCCAGCCCAGGGGGACAATCCCTGCCCTGGGGCTGTGCCCACCCTGTGCCTGGGACAGCCCCGGTGCCATCGGCCTCTTGCCCACCTGGGCACACCTGGGCACACCTGGGCACAGCTGGGCACACCTGGGCTCGTGTCCAGCTGCTGGCACAGCACCCCCAGGGCCTTTCCCAGCTTTCTAGCCCCACCTTTTCCCCCAACCTGGAGTGTTCCACGGGGTTGTTGTGACCCAAATGCAGGACCCAACACTCGGCCTCGTTGAACTCAAACACAGTCGAGGCCCCTGAGGGAGTTTCCCTCCCCTCCATCTCTCCTTGCACCTTCCCTCGAACCCCACGACCCCAGCTGGGCTCCATCCATCCCTCCCCGGATCGCAGCCCAGGTGAGGGCTGTAGGACCGGGCCTCCCTCGTGCCCGTCAGCACCGGGATTCCCTGGCACACAGCGGGGTGGGGAGCGTGTGGATCCAGGGGTTCCTGGGAAGGGCAGCTCCATCCCGGCTCGGGAGCACGAGCTGTCTGTGTGTGCCGCAGGCTGAGTCACCGCTGCTTCCCGGAGAATTTCGGGGATGATTGAGTGTGGGCAGGCCCAGCCCACTCGGCAGAGCAGCTCGTTTAGGGTTTTGGGGGTTTTTTTTAAATGAAGTTTTTAAAATTTCGCTCTTGCTTTGACATCTTTTTCTTTGAGGAATTAA
This sequence comes from Oreocharis arfaki, assembly GCA_013398015.1. Lineage (NCBI taxonomy): Eukaryota > Metazoa > Chordata > Aves > Passeriformes > Paramythiidae > Oreocharis > Oreocharis arfaki. The sequence continues at coordinate 4,194 of VZRR01005335.1, forward strand.
TTTCTTCCCGTGCTGAGTTTAGACACAAAATCCGCTTTGTTTGGGAAGGTGTTACCCTGGAAGCTGACCTCTCTGGGGAGGCTTCAGGCAGGAAATTCCATGAGGAAATGGGATCCTGTGCTGCCTGCTTCCCCATCCCAGGAGCTTTGAGCCCAATCCTGGTGGGATTTTTACCCTGGCTGGGAGGGGAAGGAGGGAGCATGGGCAGGAAAGGAAGATCCGGGACGTGGGGAATGCAGTGATGCCCTGGAGGATCCTGTCCTGCCTGGTTCCCCATGTCCAAACCCAAAGGAATGGGAGCTTTGAGCCCAGTCCTGCTGGGATTTGACCCTGGATGGGGGGAAAGTGGGGAGCATGGAAAAGGGAGACCCGGAACGTGGGGAATGCTGAGGTGTTTGTGTCCTGCCTCCGTGACTGGCTCGGTTGCTCCAGCCTCAGCCTGCTCTCTCCCTTTAAACACGTCTGTATCCCAAAAATTTTGGGGTTTTCTTTCCAGGTTGGATTCAAACAGGGATCTGGGATTTAGGGAGGCAGTTGGTGTCCTTGGCACTGCCTGGGTGGGCACGAACCCCTCACACCAAGTGTGACCCCGACAGCACAGAGCTTCCCAGAACAAGGAAAAATCCTAAATTCCCACTGGGGTGAGACTGGGAGGGTTCAGCAGCAGATTTGCTGGGCTGGTGAGAGCAACTCCCTTTTCCCAGGGAATTTTGGAATCCCGGGATGGTTTGGGCTGGGAGGGACCTTAAAGCTCATCTCATTCCAGCCCCCTGTCAATCCTTACGGGTGTTCCCAGCTGCTGTGGATGGATCCTGTGTGGATTCTGGATCGCAGGAGTCTTGACTTGCCACTAGTGGGAGCGTTGGGAGCTTCTCCTCCCATCTCCTCACTGACCAGCAGCTTTTTTGGGAGTTTTGGGCTCCTCACCATAGCTGCTGCCGTGTCTTCCCTGTATTTATTTTCATATTTGTTGGGAAAACTCCAGAATATTTACGGAAAGCCTCCGAGTCCGGAGTTATTGGGTTTTTATTCACCTGCACGTGATACAATTTTATTGTTCCTTACAAAAACTCGCTCTGTATTCTCTCATTAGTGGCAGTTTCCCATCTCACAAGTCCTTGGCAGGCCGGGATCGTTGTTCACGAGGAAGCAGGGAAAAAATCCGTGTCTTTCTGGAGCTATTTTTGAAGCTGAGAGAGGAGGGGAGAACGCAGCCATCTGGCAAAGTATTCCTGCAAAACCTGGAAAGCCCATTTTTCCCTTCGGAGCATCCCAGTGGCAAACTGGGATAAAGGGGCTGTACCTCTGACTGAGGGTGATTAATGATGGATAGGGAACGGGAAGTGTTTTGTACAGGTGGAAGGAGCTGGTAATGATCTTCCCACACCCTTTCTGTGCTCTAATTCCCACCACGAAAATCCAGGTGACACCTACACTGTTTGGAGAGTCGGATATTTTAGGGTAGCACGGAGCTGGGTTGGTTTGGGGTTTTTTTAGGGTGGAGGAAGGGTGATGGGATCCTGAGACGAGAGTTTTCCACTCGTTGCCTGACTGGGAGTGGTGTTTGTGTGATGATATTTGCACGGTTTTGAGGGATAAATTGGATATTTATGTATTTTTATGTATTTTCTTTGCATATATAAACACAGTATTCTTTTTTTATACAACTTGGGGTACAACTGGTGGGCCAGTTGTCCAGCAGCTGCTGTCCTGGGTGATGAATGGAAGTGCCTGGGTTGCTGGCAGCTGGATTTGGGGTAGTACCCACCCACGTCCTTCCTCCTGCTGGGCTTCATTTTTGGGACTCAGCCTCCTTGCAGGGCTCCGATCCAGGACAGGATCCAGCCCAGAACACTGCTGATAATTGGGTTAAATTCCCAGTTAAAAGGGAACCTGAACACCCGTGCTGGGCTCGGGGTGTGGAGCTGCTGGCACCCCTCGTGCTCCCGTTCCTGCCACCCCTCTCCTTCCCCCCGTTCCTCCGGAGCGGCGCATGGTCTATATTTAAATCTTGCTGGGCTCTGTATTGCGGCATTTCTCTTCCTGAATTATTTATCAGGGATTGGAGCTGAATGGAGCGTGCTACGTTCTCCCTGCTTGGCGCTGCCCACGTGTCTGTCTTGAGCCATTGACAGATTTGGTTCACGTCAAACCACGCCGGGCCCGGCTCGGCCGGGGGCTGGAGGGGTCGAGGGGTCACAGGCCAGGCCTAGACCCTCCGGATCTCCGGGTGTTCGGTGCTGGGAAAGCAGGGAAGGAGCTGCTGCCGTGATAATGCATCCACAGCCGAGCCAGCTTTGAATGGAAAGGCCCTTTTATAAAAATAGAAAGTGGAATTAAAGTCCTTTGTGCTGCCTGGAGAACGCTTCCAGCCCGGGAAGCGTCACCTCCGCGCACGTGCCGAGGGAAACACGGGATCAGACCGTGGGCGTGGAGGACTTGGGAAGGTCCTTGGCTCTCCACGTGGTTCTGTGGTGTCTGTCCAAGCGCTGGTGTCCTCGCTGGTCCCTGATGCTGGCGGGTACCTGGCAGCACCTGACGTTGAGTCACAGCAGGCAGCCTGTCCATTTCCAGCGCCTGCCCGCAGGCCGTGTGCTCCTCGTGTCCTTGGGAGCAGCTGCTGTCTGGAGCGTGGTTCTACCTGTGCCTTCCAGTGATTAACGCTGGGAATGGCTGCTGCTGGATCCTGAGCAAGGTCAGGTCCATCCCGGAGAATATCTGAGATCCAGCTCCTTGGGGATTTTCCTCTCCCTCGTCCCCGTGGGGCTCTGGGGGCTGAGGTTGGCAGGAGCGAGACGTGAGCCTGTCCCAGATTTGGGGCTTTCCCCCTTTCCAAGGGCACGAGGTGCCCTGGGTGGGTACATGGATGCATGGAATTCCCTTGGCAAAGCTCTTCTCCCTTCCCATCCGCTGCCTGTCTCCAGGACATCCCAGTCCTGGCTGCTGGTGGTGCCCCAGTGCCGCCCCACTGGTTCAGTCTCACAAGTGCTGACTTTTCCCCTCTTCCAATGGAATTTATCCACTTCCTAACTGACTCCTCTCCATGGAAGCTGGGCTGGCACGCAGAGCCTGGGCTCACACGGGGAAGGAGGGAATGTCTGGTTGCTTTTCCCTTTGTTTCCTCCTCGCTGTGGAGCGAGGCAGCTCCTGGAGCTGCTGCATCTTCCCCGTCCCCTCTTTCCCTGACCCAGTTTCTCCGTGTGGCTGCGATTCCAGAGCCGAGGGCTCTCGGTGGGAGAGGCAGGAATCTGCTCCCTGGGGCTTTGTCCAGGCTGCTGGGGCTGATTCACTCTTCCTCCTCCTCCTCCTCCTCCTCCCCCTACGCAGGATTTGCTGTCTCCCCTGTAAGGAGAGGGGTGCAGCTCAGGAAATCCCCTCACATGCGCTGTGCTCCATGAGGATGAAACGCTGCCGGCTCGCAGCGATGGACAGGGATTTTGGGAAGAGCTGGATGAGCCTGCAGGAGGCTGCACCTGTGCTGTCTGGGGCTTGCACGTTCCAAAATCTGCTGATCTGTCCGCCCAAATGCCAGAGCTCTGCAGCCTCTCGTGGAGCTGCTTTTCTTCCTCCTTTAACTGCAGACAGTGGGGACTCCACAGAGGGTCCAGACCAATGGGATGTTCTTGGAAAATGGGGAGATCTGGAAGAAGAGGAGAGCAGCATTCCGAGTTTTCTCCTTGTCCAGCACTGGTCCTGCCACTGCAGAGCTCCAGCACCCATCCTTAATGATCCTGAAGCTCCAGCACCCATCCTTAATGATCCCAACGCTCCAGTACCCATCCTTCATGATCCTGAGGCTCCAGCACCCATCCTTCATGATCTTGAGGCTGCAGCACCCATCCTTAACGATCCTGAGGTTCCAGCACCCATCCTTCATGATCCTGAGGCCTCCTCCAACCACAGGATGCTGCTCAGCCAAATGAAGCTGCTGGCTTCGCTGAGTTTGGGGGAATTGGAAGGCTCTGTGTGGAGCAGGGATCCTCGCCCTGGGAATGCTTCCTCTGCCCCTTTCTGTCACTTCTTCACTTGCAGAGTATCCCCAGGAGCCACTCCAGGGCTCAGAACTCCTGGATTCACACGCCAGGGGCCTGTTTCTGGGTGCCAGCAATAATCAGCCCCCAAACAGACGAGTTAAAAGGGGGTAGGACCTGGTGCTGAGCTGTGGGGCTGATCCCTGGGTCCCGCTGGCCCGGCTGCCTCAGGGAGTCGCTCTGAGCTCGCGCTGCCGGCCCCGGCTCCAGCCCGGCTCCAGCGGAGCAACCCGGGGCTGCTGCAGCCACAACCGCTGCCTCTGGAGCTCCTGAGCAGGAGAACCTGAGCTCAGCTGGGGCCCCTCGTCCTCCTTAGGCTGAGCTCACCTGGAACCCCTCATCCTCCTTAAGCTGAGCTCAGCTGAGGCCCCTCATCCTCCTTGGGCTGAGCTCACCTGGAACCCCTCATCCTTCTTTAGCTGAGCTCAGCTGAAGCTCCTCATCCTCTTTAGACTGAGCTCAGCTGTGGCCCCTCATCCTCCTTAGGCTGAGCTCAGCTGGGGCCCCTCATCCCCCTCCCCCTGCTCAGACACCGGTGCCCATTTCTCAGAGAGCCCCTGAGGTCGTGCTTTGGTTTTCCTGTCCAGGTTCCTTCCTTGGAAAAGTTCTTTGCAGAATTGAGAGGGGAAAAAACTGGAAGTGGCCAGAAATGGGAGACATAAAAGGAACCTGGATCCTTTGGATCTGTCTTCCTTTCACCTCTTGATGGGAAAATCTTGCACAGCATCCCTGGAGTCTCTGCATTCTGAGGTGTGGGTTGATGAATGGAGACCTTTGACAACATGGGAATAGCATTGCAGGTGACTTTTGTCTTCTTATCCCTCATAATTCCTTTCTCTCCCATTTTCCATCCATGGGATGTGAGGAGGAGATTGGATTGCGGCCTCTGTGCCTGCAGGATCGCCGGGGCTGGGGTGGAAAACCCATTTCTGGGGAAAATTTAAGCAAGTGAAAGGATTCGAAATTCTCAGGGGCCGTTTGCATTTCTCGTTTTCTGCCTCTCTGTATTTAATCACCAATAAATAAGCAAGAAGAACAAATAACTGAATTGAAATGAAACCCTTGGCAAAGAGACCCCTCGGAAGAGTCACGGCAGCAGTGACAGGAGTGGAGCAAGGCTGGCTGTGACCCACCTGGGCGGGTGTGGGGTGTTGTGTTGGGTGTTGTCCACGCACGTGAATCCTTCTGGAGGCTGCTGGTGCCTCGGGTGGTGTCTGCCATCCCTTCTTTTAGGGAATCGTGGAGTACCCGGAGTTGAAAGCGACCCCAAGGATCATTGATCCCAACTCCTGGCCCTGCACAGACACCCCAAAATCCCACCCTGGGCATCCCTGGCAGTGCTGTCCAAATTCTCCTGGAACTCTGGCAGCCTGAGGGCCGTGCCCATTCCCTGGGGAGCCTGGGCAGTGCCCAGCACCCTCAGGGGGAAGAACCTTTCCCGGACCTCCAACCTGACACAGCTCCAGCCCTTCCCTGGGTCCTGTCCCTGGTCCCCAGAGCAGAGATTGGAGCTGCCCCTCGTGTGAGGCTGCAGCCCCCCAGGAGTCTCCCCTCAGTCTCCTCTTCTCCAGCTGGACAATCCAAGTGCCCTCAGCTGCTCCTCGTGCGACTCCTCCAGTCCTTCCCCCATCCCCGTGTCCCTGCTTTGAACACTCTCCAATACCTTTAGACCCTTTTCCTACTGCGGTGCCCAAAGTGCCCCCAGGACTGGAGGCGAGGCTGCCCCAGCCCAGAGCAGAGCGGGACAATCCCCTCCCTCGCTGTCCAGCGATGCTGGAGCTGATGCCCCCAGGACCCGATGACCCTCCTGGCTCCGGGACACCCTCTGCTGACTCACACCCACCCCCCCATGCAGCAGCACCCCCGGGTCCCTTCCTCTGCTCCGGGGCTGGCAGGGGACGGACGCTGCGTCTTTAGCGGCGTCTCGGGCTGCGCGGAGGCAGCTCCATTGAAGATTTGCGGGAGAGCAGGAGGGGGGTGTGGATGTGGCTATTGGCAGAGCCGTGCTGACATCCCTGGGAGCAGCTGGGATCTGCTCCGCTGCCGAGGCGCCTGTCAGAGCCCCGAGCTCGCCGGAGCAGCCGCAAAGATCGCGAGCGTTTTATTCGGGAGAGCTGGCGGGGGCTTCCCGGGAGCAATGATATCCTGGCAGAATTCCTCTTGAGCTGCTCGTGGCCATGGAGTCTCCGTTGAAATCGGGAAAGAGCTGACGTGCTCAGCGTGCAGAACCGCCACGGTGAGTTTATTTTTAGAATGAGGTTTTAATTATTTGGGGGCTCGAGGTAAAGAAGGATCGATCAGGCTTCTCTTCTCCCCCTCCCCTCTGCAAAATGCAGCGCCAGTGTGGGCGAATATTTCAGGGATGGGGACCTGGCAGTGCCCCTCTCCCGTTGGGAAGCGCCGGGATTTCTGCTGCTGGATGGGGTTAATTTAAAATGGAGCTGGATTAAATGAATGTGTGGCTCTGGGATGCCGGTCAGGACTTGGGAGTGTGAGATGAGCTCTCCTCTTCCTCCTTTTGTGCCGCCGGGGATGCACCTACGGAGAGAGGGAATCCCCGGCCGGCATCCTGTGCTCTGCCATGTCATTAAGGAGTTCCCCTGACGGCATCATGGAATCTCCTCGTGCTCCGAGTGCCTGCTCCTGGGTAGTTCCCGTTGTTTTGCAAAGTCACAACCTTCCCAGCTCTTTGGCTGGGTTGTATTTTAATGGATTTACCTGTTTGGAGCTGGCTGGTTGATGGGGAATGCTGGCTGCTCCGTTGGCTGTGTGCCATGTGACGTTTTCGGGGTGGCTTATGCAATTTGGTGTTCTGTAGGACGGTGCTCGTGTTCACTGATACCTTAACCCTATTCTTAAATTAATTTAGACCTCTCACTGAGTTGGGTTTAGTGGAATCAGGAGGTTGGGTTGGCTTTTCCCCCTCCTCACACACGCCTGTCGTCCAGTTTTGCCTCACACCCAAGAAGCTGTGCTCTCTTTATTCCGGATTTAGTGCTGGGAGCTGGTTTTCTTGGGATTGAGGCGTGGTTCCTGTACTTTGGGGTCTCTCTACCTCGGTCTCCTCAGACTTCACACTCCATCCCAACTTCTGCTGCAGATGCCAGCAGATGAAGTTGAGTTTTTTCTTTGAACCCTTATTTCCCCATTTTTTTCCTGTTTTCAAATCCATTTCTGGGTCCCACCTGGAGAACATCCAGCATCTCGAGTGGCTCCGTGTCCTCTGCCAGCGTGGGGAAAAGTGGGAGCAGCAGCTGGAGGGCAGCAGGAGGGATACAGATAACATTCCTGCCTCGTGCCTTCCTCCTGTGCAGGTTTAGGTCTGCAAAACAAAGTTTGGGGATCTGCTTTGCCAGCCAGGCCAGCTCGGCAAGGTGAGGGAATTCCTTCATTCCCTCATCCAGCTTTTTAATGCCGGTGCTGCTGCCTGGCTCAGGCTCAGCACAGGAGCCAGGTGCCAGCAGGAGATGTTTTCCATCTTTCCCTGAGCCTGGTTGGTGCCTCCAGCGTGGGTGCCTCGTTATGGATGGGCTCAGGTGGAAGGAATTCTGCTTGGGGCTCTCCCGAAGAATCGGGAGCGCGTCGGTGGGAGCTGTCCCAGGGATTTCTGCTGGGCCACGGAAGGGTTAACAGAAATCCCTGTTCAGAGCTGTCCTATTGCGTCCTGACACTGTGGAAAGTAGGTGGATAATTCCTTGCTCGCTTTTCAGGAAACCCCTGTGGTGGACAGCCCTCGTTAATTGTTGCTGGGAAACTGCTTTGACGTCACCGGAGCAGTTCCCTGCTCTTCGGATGGATACAGGAATAGCTCGTGATGAGGAAGTGGGACGTGGTGTGAAATGGAGCAGGGAGCTCTGACGGGGGATTCTCATCCTGGATTTCTTTCCTCCCTCTCATAGCTCTGCCCAGGAACCCTCAGGAACTGTCCACAAAGCTTCGGTGCTGCACTGGGAGCAGCGCTTCCTTCTGCAGGAAGCCCTTCGTTCTCCAGGGCTGTGTCACTGATGATCCTTCCCTTTTTAACTGTTTTGGGGTCGGGGGATGCTTTTTTTGGCGTTGATTTTGGGGTTTTTTCCACCCCCAGATTTCATGAACGAGGAGTGAGAAGGTTACTGCTCAGCCTAGAGCAGCTCCCAAAAATCAAAGGAAAAGACAACGGCAGGGTCGCTGTTTCCTTTCTTTTGAACATCAAACCAACGATGTCCCTTTTCCTACCCGAGGGGAGAGCGGGGCTGAGAGTGGCCCTTGCTGCTGGGAGCTCCAGGCTCGCACAACTTGGAATTAAAATTGTTTAATCCCACTTTCTTTAGGGAAATGTTCTTTAGGACCGTTTAATTCCTGGGGTGTTGGTGCAGTAGGTTCCTTTCTCCCAGTGTCTGGGGGCTCTGGCACAGGATCATCGGGGCAGGAATTCTCCGTGGTTCCTTTTCCACACGTGGAAATTGGGTTTAAGCAAAGTTTTCCCATCCAGGTCAGAGTATTTAAGAGGTTTTTGTAACCCAAAGTGCTGGAGAGCAGCAGAGAGCAGCTGGAGCTGTGGCTTGGGTGTGCTCAGGTGGGATGTGAGAGGGCCTGAAAGGTGAGGGAAGTGCAAGGAAGGGCCTGAATGTGGAATCATGGAATGGTTTGGGTGGGAAGGGACCTTAAAGCTCATCTCATTCCACCCCTTCCACTAAACCAGGCTGCTCCAGGGACACTTCCAGGGATGCAGGGGCAGCCACAGCTTCTCTGGGCACCCTGTGCCAGGGCCTCGCCACCCTCACAGGGAGGAATTCCTTCCTAAAAGAAGAAATATTGATGTTTATAAAACTTTTATACACCTTTGTGTGATTCCTGGGTGTCACGTGGAGATGATTTTGGCAGTCCTGATACTGGTCACACTCCTGGAAGCTGACACCTCTCCTGAGTTTAGTCCTTGCCTTGATGGAGGGAGGTACCAAAATATCAGAGTATTTTATTCCCCCTGAAATTATGTTGTGCTTTGAGATGGTTTCCACAAGGAAAGCCCCTGACTCCCCAGAATTCACTCGGACTCGCCTGCATTTCCTGTCTCCTTGTTCCTATAAGGTTCTTTCCCCCCTTTTCACCTGGACTCAAACCCTTCCATCTGCATCAGAAATTCAGAATTTGATGTCATGTGGGGGTGGAGATCAAGATTCAGAGCAGTGACTAAGCACGGGGACTGAGCAGGCAAAGACGTCCGGCCTCCCGTGGGGAATTTTGCTGGGTTTTGTAGGAACTGTGAGGTGGGGAGGAATCAAATCCCTCTCCAACTGCTGATAAGGAATGAGCAGAGAATTCAGGAGAGGTGGCTTTGAAGTTGGAGTTTTTCAGTGTTGCTGGGTTTGGGGTTCCTCACTGAACCAGCTGCTTGTCCCAGTGGGAGCTGTTACCTGACTGGGAGCTGCTTTCTCCAGCAGGAGGGGAGGGGAGCGAGCTCCAAAGGCTCTTTCCCTGTCGGAATCCCAGCCGAGCCTGCACACTTTTCCCGGGCTGCTGGGGCTGCTGGTGCAGTGACGTTTTTGCCTGAGTGGAGCCCAGGATGGAGAGATTTTGGGAGCTTTGCTCCTGTTCACAAATCCTTCCCTCCCAGCAGCACCTGGCAGGTGCCCCGATCGCCAGCACCCCCCGGGCACTCTTCCCTGAGCGAGGAGGAGCCGCTGGGACAATCCCTGGGTGGGGAGAGGACCCGAGGGGCCCCCTCCC
>VZRR01005344.1:0-21790 GCA_013398015.1 Oreocharis arfaki
TATATAAAAACAACTCCAGGCCAAGCCACAAGAATGGTTTGAGGAGCACATACATACCTACAGTGAACCACAATTGGTCCAGCATGGGCAGGATTCAACGTTTTGACTTTTTTCAGGAATTTCAGCATCCCAATAGGCGTGAAAGGCACCCCAAAATCCGGCCAGCTGGTGAAGTGGAGCTGTGTGACGAGCCTTGGAGCTTTACATCCCTCGTGGAGCTGCAAGAACACCCCGACTCAGAGCTGACAGCTCATTTTTCATGCAAAGATTAATAAACAAACTGCCGTGGTTATTTATGGCTTTAGTCTCCGCCACACTCAGAGCCTGACTCAAGGATCTGGAATTTACAGTGTGTGTAAAATACAAACACCAAGTAAAAATATCATCTGTTATTCACCTGCAGTGGGATAATCCCAGGACAGGATTGCAAAGAGTGAGACAGACTCTTCCAAATAGCCAGACAGATCCAAACTCACTCTTATTTATGGGTGCCATTTTCTCCCCAAAGCTCAGGTCCCTGCTCCTGTGCTGGGCTCTCACAAGGCATCATTTGCTGTGGCCCTCGGTGGCACAAACCCTCTCACAACCCATGGATTGCAGGGATGTTCTGTGGGCAGACCCTGCTTCCCCGCCTGGGAGAGGCACCGCACCTTTCCCCATTTGCAAATCAACTGCCTGAATTTCTTCTAAGCAAATACTGGAGATTTTATCAGCTTTCCCTAAGGGCTGAAACGAAAACCCCACAAGAACTGCCGCTGTCCTCACCGACTGCACGCAGAACTTGCGGATGGTGTAGTCCACCAGCACGATGCAATCCTCCACAGACACACGGATATTCCCGTAGGTCCAGCAGCCCTGGTCAGGCCAGTACTGGTAACACTTTTCCTGCACAAAAACACCGGGAATTTCAGCACCCTGACTTTGCTTTCACTGCTGGGCGCTCACGGGGTTATTCGAAAACAGGCAGGGTGAGTGGAGCTGTGAGCGTACAGAGCTTCTCATGTGGCACAAGCAGCTTTAGCACCCTGCTGCTGCTTCTTAAACTGATGCAGAGAAGGTGAGAACAGCTTTGAAGTTGTTTTTTAACCTGCTCCGCCCCACACAGCTTTTCCTTCAGTTTGGCAGCTTTGTTACAGGCTGTCCAACTGTGGGGACTGTGCGGTTTTCACTCCGGTTCCCAGCTTTAGCTGCAGCCAGTGAGAAATTCAAAGCAGTTCTCATTTGGAGAGGAATCCCCAGATTTAACAGTTCTGGCTGCTCACACTGGGAATGGGCCCTCATGGACTGGCTTTGCTGTCTGAGCTTCACAAAGCAGCAGCAGAAGCGCAGGGAAAAGAAGCCCAGGAGGCAAAGAAGGAATGTCCATCCTCAGGGGAGGAATGGGGGATAGGAAGGAACAGCAGCACCCTCATAACAAAGCAGCTTTAACTTTTCATTGTTTAGTTGATAAACTGCATTTTGGAACCTAATACTCAGGAAAATGAATGGAGTTTTTATCTTCATTCCTTCAATCCCATCCACAAGTGCAGCCTTACACTGGGATGAAGACACATGAGTTTTCCTTTGGCTCTGGGCTATGCAGGACACCACTGGCTATCAGAATTTTCTCCTTCAGATCAACTGATAGAAATGGGTATTTCAGAAATGAAAAGTGCATTTTCGAGCAGAAACTCAGCGGTGCTGACAGGGGCCAGGGCAGGAAGTGGTCAGAAATGCACCTGGCCAAACCCCAAGCAGCCACGAGTGCGTCTGGAGCACACGGGGACATCCCAGAGCAGAGTGAAAGCTCTTTACCTCTTTTCTTTCTTTCAGGTTGGTTAACATGACAATAATGGCTGATTTCTGCTCCCAGATCATCCTCCAGAAGTCATTGACTGTTTCCTGCTTGGGTCCTGCAGGCAGAACAGGGCAATGCTCAGGAGGGGTTGGAGCAGACCCCAGAGCAGCCCCACACCCTGCCCTGGGCACCCACCCAGAGCTGTGGTTTTTAATGGCCTGCACAGGTTTGGGATATACCAAAAATATACATTTGTATGTTAAATACCCTCCCCCCACGTTTTCTTTTATATAATCATGCACCCAAATCTACGTTTTTAGCAGAAATCTTCTCTCTTGAAACATCATTCATAGAATCACAGAATGGTCTGAGTTGGAAAGGACTTTAAAGATCATTTACTTTCCACTGCCTGTCATGGCAGGAACACCTTCCACTGTCCCAGGTTGTTCCAAGGCTCATCCAGCCTGGCCTTGGGCACTGCCAGGGATCCAGGGGCAGCCACAGCTGCTCTGGGCACCCTGTGCCAGGGCCTGCCCACCCTCCCAGGGAACAATTCCTTCCCAATATCCCATCCAACCCTGCCCTCTGGCACTGGGAAGCCATTCCCTGGGTCCTGTCCCTCCAGCCCTTGTCCCCAGTCCCTCCCCAGCTCTCCTGGAGTCCCTCTAGAAGATTCTCGAATGTATTCATTTTTAAATATTATTTAATCTTGTAATCAGACTATGGCAGGAGTAACATTCAGAATTCCTACTTTGCAGCTCTTCCCCATGCCAAGGTCCAAGGTTCCCTGTGACCCCAACAAACTCAGAATGGATCATCAGGAGACACCAATTTTGGAGAAGGAAAGCAGGTCTGGAGGGGGAAATGAGCCTCTGCTCAGAGCAGAATCTCTGGTCTAGAGGCAGTTGGTCACCTCAGACATATTTCAAGTTCATTTCAACTGTAACCTCTAAATCCAGCCTCACACTTGATCACCACCTGCAGCTGAAAAAAACCTTTAAAACACATCTATAATTAAATGTGCTCAGCCCTAAGCTGTAGAGAAGAGAGAAATGAGAACAACTTACCTTGTGCTGCTATAAATTTATTCTTTTCTTTATAACCCTGTGGAAATAAATACCACAGCAGTTAAAAGGTGAAAGGCCACCATGTGCTAGCAGGGAATTACTTCTTTAATTCCCAAAGTTTGGCCAGCTGTGGGCAGCTCTCAACTCACATCTATGTATGATGCATTAATGTAGTCTGAAGGTGGGACTCCATCAATTTGGGTCAAAATCACTCTGGAATGATCATCTGAAAGAAAAGAAGCACATTGGCAACTTCATCAACCTGAAATACGGTATTTCCTTGCAAGCAGGAGGCCTGGAAAAGCACAGAGTTCCCAAACCACAGACGACACATGAAGAGCATTTCTGACCAGTGAAATTGTTGTTCTCTGAGTATTTCCAGCAAATGAACGTTACCAGCAGCCTGCTCAGTGCCAAAGTTAAGTGTCTGGTTTAAAAGGCGACGGAACGGCTTACATGGCAGGATGTTGGGGTATCTGTTCTTCTCCCTGTTTTCTTCCTTATTTGCCATTTCAAACGTTCCCTGCACATATCCAGATGTTAATGACTGAAAAGAACAAAGACAGAGAGTCAATGTGTTAGAAAACAAGTAAGTGTGACTGCACAGGCCTTACTGAATATTTGCATCCAACAGAACCAAACACATTTCAACTTTTTTCCCTCAGTAACTTTCACCACTCTCTAACAGGCAGCTACACCCTGGCAGACTTCACTCGGGGGAACGAGTTCAGCAGTCGGGGAAAGAGAAGGAGTTTTTTTTCCCTGGGAGATCACAGTTATTTAGCAAATTGTTAAACCCCGAGCTGCCGCCTGGAGCTGCCATCTGCCGCGGTGACTCAGAGCGCGCGACCCAGCCGTGCCAGCGCCGCGCTCCGCAGCCCCTCACGGCACCCACACCGGGCTCGGGCACAGGGACAGGGCTGGGGCCTCAACCCCTCGCTGCTGGGGACATGAAATATCCACCACCTCGCTCAGCTCTGCAGGGGAAGGCCCAGCCCTGGCGGAAAAGGAGGAAGGAAAATTATTTTGCGGGGTTTTTACGCGGCACGAGTTGAGTTCTGCAAGTCATCAGCAGGAGCTGAGTGCAGATAAATTTAGCATGGCTTAGAAAAAACCCAGCAGTTTTGGAGGGCAATAAAGCAAAGGAAAAAACAACAGGGTGAAGATGGAAGCAAGGAGGTGCCCGAGGTGGAGCTCCCCCACAGCTGAGACACTGCCACTGCAGAAGGACCAAACCAGAACTGGATTTCATGACGTTCCTTTAACTGAACTCCAAAAGCCCCGGTGCCAGCAGGGCAGACCCCACCGAGGTAAAATCCCAGCGGTTTGGGAAGGCACCGCCACCTTCTCCCACTCTGGTACCTCCCAGTGCCCAGTTTGAGTCAGACAGGGCAAGGAAAAACACGGTCAGGGAGGGCACAGCCGAACCAAGGAGCCCTGAGCGGCTGGCAGAGAGCAGGGCTGGAATTCCCCCTGAAAACACAAACGTGGGGTCAGGGTGACACGGGAGGAGAGGGGGGCATGGCGAGCACTCGTCCTCCACCGCAGAGGAAGCAGCACCGTGCAGTTTTGGGCTTGGTCTGCTGGGGGTTTTAGGGCATGCAAAGCCTTGAATGTAAAAGAAAGGAGGTTAAAAGAGGGTTGAGAAAGAAAGCTGCTTTCAGCAGACTGTGTAATTCCTTATGTGAAGGAAGCTCATGGCTCTTTATCGGCCCATTTTGCTGATTAAAATACAGTTATGACTTATAAAATACAAACTCCTTTTTTATACAAAGAGAAGCAGTGGAAGGTGTCCCTGCCCAGGGCAGGAGGTTGGAACTGGATGATCTTTAAGCTCCTTCCAACCCAAACCATTGTGTGATTCTATGAAGTAATTATCTTTTTAAACACAATTTCTTCCAACTTAAAGTCAGATACCAAATTTTCAATCAACAGTCAGAGAAGTTCTGCATTTTCAAGTGAAAAATGGATGAAAAGTAATTATTTTTGGCAAAATCACCTCTCCATCCTCTGCTCCTGACCCCTGCAAGGCCTTGGCATCTTCCCAGGAAGCTCCTTGTGCCCTGGAGTGGGCGGTGAACCCAAGGCAAGGGCAGAGGCCAGCTCCCTGCTCCCACCCACTGGGGAGGATGTGATTCATCCAGGATGCTCCTCAGCACATCCTCCCCGTCACCCCCAAACCACGAGGAGCTGATGAGTCCTGCTGGCACTGGCTCATCTGCTGCCACCACACTCTGACCTGTCCCCGCTCGGCAGGAACCCTAAAATCCCACTGAAGCTTTGAGAGGCTCAACCCACCCAGGATCAGCACATTCCCTCCTTTTTCAGCACTGAATGAGCCACGAGGATGTCTTAATCAAGCCAGAATTAAAATGTCAAAAGAAAACTCTTCCAGGAAGCTTTTCAGTAATTAATCTGAAAATCCAGGCAATAATCCCAAACTTCCAACGTCCAGCTTCCATTAGGGATGATCACCAGAGGCAGGGGCCTTACAAAAAGGAATAATTTTTTTTAAAAATTGTTTTCTTTCTTCCTGTGAAGAAAGAACACACTCTTCTAGTGCCCAGTGTTCACAAAGGAATCACACAATAAAAATGGAGCCTCTGCTATTCTGGTGAGTGTCCAATGAGTGCAAAGGACCTCTTAAGGGTCATTCAGGCTTTAAGGACAAAACCAAAGGTGCTGGAGAACACCATTAGGCACATAAATCTAAGAGAGCTGTCCTCAAAGTCAGGACCTGTCCTCAGAACTCTTTTCTGCCTGCTGGGTGTCTTCATCTCTCAGTGTCTGGTTTATTTTTACCAAAAAAATCACTTGGGACCAAACTTCTCAGGTTGGCGTGCGTGCCTGGGCAGCGCTGGCTCACAGGGCTCACCAGTTCCAGCCCAAAGCTGCTCCTAATTCCCACTGGAGCCCCTGGATCTGCATTCCCAGAGGTGCCTGGCCCCTGACGTGTTGGATCAGGCCATGTGGAGCAAACACTGCAGCGGGCACAGACCCCTGGAGCACGCCCAGGGCAGGGCTGAGGCACAGAGCCAGAGAATCATGGAATGCTTTGGGTGGAAAAGATCTTTTACAGCTCATCCAGTGCCACCCCTGCCATGGCAGGGACACCTTCCACTGTCCCAGGCTGCTCCAATCCCTGTCCAGCCTGGCCTTGGGCACTGCCAGGGATCCAGGGGCAGCCACAGCTGCTCTGGGCACCCTGTGCCAGTCAGGGCCCAACAGCTCCCACCCCACGGCCTGTGCCAGGGGGAAAGCTTTGGACACATCCAAATCCTGCAGGATTTGGCAGCTGTGGCTCCATGGGGCAGACCCAGGAGTCACCTCAGGAGCTGAGTGCAGGGGGATGTGAGTGCTGTGAAGGAGAGGCCAGCACACGGGTGTCTGTGCTGAAGGATCTGCATTTATCAGCCCCTTTCCTGCCAGGGCTGTGTAACAAACCTTTGTGTGTCAGCTCTGTGCTCCACCATCAATCACTCTCATTTCCAGCTGCCTTTGCACCTTCCTTCCCCTCTCAGGCTGGAGCAAACAGCTCCTCCATCCACACAAGCAGCCACAGGAAAAAAACCACAGCGAGCATCGACCTCGTCCAACCCCCAACCCCATCACTGCTCATTTTTGGGGATCAGACCCCAGGTTTTGGGTGTGGACAGAATCCCACACGCTCACAGCATGGGCCAGAAAATCACCGAGGCAAAGAGGGGGTTAAAAGTTGAAACAGACGGTTTGTTTCACACTGAACCCCAGAGCAAATTAATGAGGAGACTCAAAATTCACCAGGGCACACCTTGTCAAGCTGGTTCTCACTGTCATTCTGCCAGCTTTGATAAGGATTTCCACAATGCTCCCTGCCTGATAAGGCAAAACTCTGCGCTTTAAATTTACCATCGACCAAATTGCAGCCATAAATATGCTCCCAACTAAGAAGTTAACTCAACAGCCTGACTAATCAACACGTGCACTGGCTCCCACAAATCCACGCTTGACATTTAAGCTCCTGCTTCGCTTCTGCTACAGAGGGAAGTGAAAAGAAGTCATCCAAAGTCTGGAGAAGGCCCCAAATGCAGGCTCCTGGGGGTGTGCTTCTCCACAGGAAGCGGCCCTGCAGCAGCTCAGTGCAGACTGCAGGTACAGCTCATCCCTGCCACCACACTCAGCTCTGGGCACAAAACACCAACAGGAAAACCCTGAAAGCTGAGATACTTCATAGAAACTCTGTGCTGGGGCACGGGAGCAGCAAGGAGGGAAGTGGTGGGGTGATAACAAAGAGCAAAAAATCAAATTATCAGGAAAAAGAGAAGTCAAACCCCACCAGGGCAATATTAAGGCCACACCGTGTCCTGTCCTCTAAGTACTTCCCACAGAGGTGAAACACCCAGATCCCCCAAAACCCCTCCACCACCATCACGAAAATCAATGCTAAAGAGATTTATACTCAATATTCCTCTCCTCCAGCTTCAGGCAAACATTAAAGACCTTCTTTAAATGCCATCAAGAGGCAAACAGTCCATATAACACAATCTGGCATCAAAAAGCAGTTGACATTCCAGGTTTTATCCAGATGAAGGGTCCCACACAGGGCAGAGCCCGTAGGAACAGCACCAATCATGCACCAAACACAAGAATCAGTAAAACTCGCAGATATTTTGGTTTTTCCCCTCGTTTTTGGCCATCCATGTGTAAAAACTTACATTAAACTCCTCCCTGAAGAGCTTCCCTTCGTCAGCCGAGCGCATCCGGATCTCCTCCTCCAGGTTTTCCACTGGGATGGGGAAATACTTCTTGGGACCCGAGGGAGACCTGCTGAGCAGCATGACTCGCTGCTGTTCTGTCAGGACAAGGGCAGCACGTGTTAAAGGCACGGCCAGAGCGAGAGATTTCCAGCTACAAATTAATCTTTATGCTGGAAGATGCCCCAAACGAATTTCTACCGTGACACTCTGAGGTGATAAAGGTGATTTAAAGGAAATAAAAACCCCCAAATTGTAGGCCAAGTGGTTGCTTTGAGAACATAATGATATCAAGAGGAACCACTGTTGGTGAAATTATTGATTTCCGTATTTACACTTAAAATGTGACCAAGTTTTACTCAGAAAAGGAGGAGGTTCTTTCTGCTGACAGGGCAGGGACTGCAGGGGCAGCTTTTGGCACCTATCACCAAAGAGATGCTGTGAGACTATTTCATTCCAAGGGGAAATACTGCTGCTGCTACTACTAAGAATAATAATTCATCTTTAACTTGGCAGCCACCGGAAACTGTGCCCCAAGAGGAGCTGCTGCCCCTGTGCACGAGCACCAGGAGGAAGCTGATGGGTATTTTTAGGGTTTTGACTTTCCTTCTGACAGCCACTCTCGTTAACTCGCTCATCACTTCACACGTAGCCAGGGGAACTGGCAAACCCCACACATTGATTCGTTTTTATCTTTATCATCTTTCTCTGGGTTGTGGCTAGAGCAGCTTGCAGGGCCCCTCCAGGTTTGCTGGCTTTGGGCTGGGCCCCACAGAGGTGCCAGCCTGGGGCTCCCCGCGGGTGGAAGCAAACCCAGCACAACTCAGACCAGTGGGAAACATTTTAAACTCCTCAGAATGTTTTCTTTCAGTGCCTCTGGCTTAAAAGGTGCCCCATCTCGGCCCCTGCTTCCCATTCAGAAACCACCCAGTGTACCCACAAAGAGTTAAGGACTTTTGTCCTCCATTTTTAGAAGAAATACTGCAGTTCTTTCCCTAAATCCAAAGATCAGTGTCAGAAACCCAGATCTCAGCTGGCATCCTGCTGAAACATCTCCAAAGAGCCCAGGGAAGTTTTACACAGAAACATTTGCTGCATCACAACTCAAAGTGAAACTTACTTCAAACCAGCAACTGAAAGTTAAGATTTTATACAGACTACTTGAATATGGATTTCTAAATATGGATCTCTACTCCAAGGCCAGGTTGGGTGGGACAACCAAGCGTTGGAAGATGTCCCTGCCCATGGCAGGGGCTGGAACTGGACGACTTTAAGGTCCCTTCCAACCCAAACCATTTATGATTGTATTTCTAAAACCTATCTTCTCCTTATTAACAACCCTGTCCCTTATATTATAAATAAAAGCAAACAATGAGTAATTGTTAATTAGAGACCAAGGTACACACAAATAAAGCTGAGAGTTGGAAAGCAGATCTCTCCATACCTTGTTCTTCCAAGATCCCATTGGGCATCTTTTTGTCTCCGGAGTTCACCACGGCTTTCCTGTGTCTCCTGAACCTGGAACAGAGACACCACGTTAGCCTGGGCACCTCTGCTGAGAGGAAGCAGCATTTCCCCACAGCCCTGCTTTACCAACCACGTAATTCTGGAGAAGCTCTTTCTGTTCATGCTGGCAGCGCGAGCAAGGGCGGGCACGGCCCCGTCTGCGCCGCGCCGAGGCTCTGCCGCCCCCTTCGCTTCCATGGGAGGGTACAAAGGACGTGGGGCGTGGGCACGTGGCAGGGGCTGGGCCACTGCACGGCCCCACCAACACCCACCTGAAAAAATACCCCACCAGCACCACGAAGATGATGACCACCAGCACCAGAATCAGCAGCGAAGTCAGCAGCTCCTTGTGCAAGTTGTTCTCCTCGGTAGAGTCTGGGCATGGAACACAAGAAATGTGGGATATGAGGCATGGATTGCCTCATCTGGCACAAAAGCTGTGCTTGGTGCATCAAAAACTCTGTCCAACAATCTGCCTCCACTTACCAAAAGCATCAAAATTACTTGACACAGGCAAAGCTCAAACCGAAAGTTAATTTTCAAAATTTTTTACATTTTTTTTCTCCCCCTTCAAAAGCACAACCAAACTACTGAGGAACTGCTGCTGGGAAAATCAAGGATATTTTTTAAATTTACCTGCAATCAGAGAAAGTTGAGCTGATATAAGGTACCAAGCTGAATTTGAAGCCCATTAAAAGGTTTGCTGCAGTGCCCTTATGCCCCATCAGCTGCTTCTCAACCAGACAGAAACCACCCAAAAATACCACCTTTAATACAGATTTTATTCACTTACATTCTCTATAAATATAAGAGCGAGTAGGAATAATGAGATTTTTCCCAGAATGGAGATTAAAGAACATCTTCGTTATATCTGGCACAAAGCCTGAGTCTCACCCTTCTGTTCACAGTGTTTTCTGGATGTGTCTCTTTACCTTTCACTTTCATTATGCTTCTGTAACCTTTTAGTTCTACTGAATAATTCAATATAGAACAGATCAAAATCATTAAAAACCCAACATGTTTTATTTAAGGAAGCCAAATTCTCAGCCTGAACCTTCAGCAAGCAAAACACAACCCCACAACCACTCCTCCAAAATTAAGGCAATTTCTGTCGCTGATGGTATTTTGGATTTTTTCCCCCTTTTAAACTACACTTACACACTTCTAATGGGTTTTTTTACCATTCCTACAGTGGTCTTTGAGAGCTGACAGATGGAAGGGATGGATGGGATATTGGGAAGGAATTTTTGGCTGTGAGGGTGGGCAGGCCCTGGCACAGGGTGCCCAGAGCAGCTGTGGCTGCCCCTGGATCCCTGGCAGTGCCCAAGGCCAGGCTGGACATTGGGGCTGGGAGCAGCCTGGGACAGTGGGAGGTGTCCCTGCAATGGCAGGGGTGGCACTGGATGATTTTTAAGGTCCTTCCATCCCAAACAATTCTGGGATTCAATAAAATATTTAGAAGCACGTAACACCTGCAATAATTCAGAAAGGATTCATATGGATCAACCAACTACCCAGAACTGATGGCTGCAAAACCACTTGTGTCTTGGAAGGAGCTGGAAACTCCCTGGGTGCTCAAGCAGGATGTGAGGGCATGGGAAAAAAATTCCTTTAGAGGCACAGGTGACCTTGGGACACACGGGCAGAGACGGTCTCCTAAGTCAACATCATAATCCAAAGCCAGGAAAGGCAAATAAAACGCATGAGAAATGACATTTAAGTCGTGTACAAAGATAAAAGTGACAGGCATGACAAAATTGTAATCAGAAGCCATGACTTGGCAGGGTTTCAGGAGATTACTCTTGGAAGGAGCGTCTGGATGGAGATGAATCACCAGGGAACACTTTCCGTGTGCTGTTGGCAACTCCGTCTGGAAGCCGAGGGCTGACAGGGAAACAAACACAAAAAATCCCTATTTTTGCCCCTCACAGACAAAACGCTGCCACTTCCACCCACTTTTGGAGTTTAGAAATGTCACCCTCGGGATCAGAATGCTCCAGGATTTAGGGGCTTGTGTTGGTTCCCTCGAGCTCTGTGACAAGACCCGTGATGTGGGGAGGGGAAAACGGCAAGTTTGCATCACGAGGGAATTAAAATTTCCCTCAGATAATTACACAATAAGAAAATCACCCCTCTCTTCCTTTCTCGGAACTGCTGCACCATTTTTGGGGTGTCTTTGGAGAAGTGATTCCCACACAAACAGCGAAAGCTCAATCCAAGCCAGGAGAAGAGAATCTGAACCTTCTGCCAAAGGTTCTGCAAAAACCACCCCCATTTCCTTAGTCAAGGTCAGAGCAGCCCTGCCACGACTGATTTAATTCCCTGGCCCAAGATCTCGCCTCTCCTCCTACCATTTCACATGGAAATTGGGTCAAAATGCACAAAAAGTCCTTTTTTCTTTACACCTGGGCACATCTGTTCCCAAATCTTTGCAGTTGCTCACCAGTGGCTTCATCCCTGCAGAGCCTGTGAGTGAGGCACGGTGTGGTTTCATTTTTTACCTCTATTTTCTCTAATATCAGTCAGTTTATAAATGTAGCCCAAAAATTGCAGAGCCTGTGAGTGAGGCACGGTGTGGTTTCATTTTTTACCTCTATTTTCTCTAATATCAGTCAGTTTATAAATGTAGCCCAAAAATTGCAGAGCCTGTGAGTGAGGCACGGTGTGGTTTCATTTTTTACCTCTATTTTCTCTAATATCAGTCAGTTTATAAATGTAGCCCAAAAATTGCATGAGAAAGTTAAAGCTGAGCTTAGGCCACTGCAGGCTCAGAGGCTGAAACATCTCTGGCCAACACAACCGTGTCCAGACCAAGGAGGGTTTAAAGGGGAGACTGAAACAAAGGCCTGAAATAATTGTTTAATCCCTACTGCTTCAAAAATTGATGACTGAAACACTGCAGTAAATGGGTGTGGGAGAGGCAAATCCTCCAAAGCAGGGAAACTTTTCCTCTGCTCCCACCTCGAGAGCTGTGGCCCAAAACCCCTGGGATTTCTGCTCACAGCCAGCCAAAGATCATCCCAAGGGTATTTTATTTTAGAGATATAATGAAAAAGTGACTTCAATATTCACCAGCCAAGGGGATTATCACCAGGAGGGTGGTGATGGCCCCTTGTGCTTCCCCTGCACCCACCAAGGCCTCCTCAGGGCTCTCCCTGGCTCCGTTCCTGGTGCTGCTGGCCCGTGGCTCTTTCTGGAAGCACATCTCCATTTCCTCCAGGGAAATGTTGGGATGTTCCCACCTTCCATTTGTGTCAGGCACAAAGCCACCCCCAAGGAAAAGAGGAATTAACAGCAGCGTGTGCACAGCAGCGATCCTCCCTCCACACTCCCTCCACACTTTGATTTCCTCCATCCTTGGATCGGCTCCTTTGCATTTTTGGGTAAAATGGCCCATGAATAAAAGTGTGATTAAAACATTTTTTCCCCCTCTACAAAAGCAAGCTGGCAGGGCAAGGTTTGCCCTAACCCCGAAATTATTCTGGTGAGTGACACAGAACAAAATCTTCTTTATCTGAGCACAGGAGAAATCCCACACCAACCAACTCTATTTATGCACAGGTCTGATCTTCTTTTCAAAAACCAGAGATACCCCAAACAAATGTCCAACAGGGAACATGACAAAACCCACACTAAAGCCTCTCAGGCTATTTTTGGAAGAGAGAACCCCAACCCTGCCATGCCTTGGCTGCAGGAAGGAAGCAGCTGATAAGCAGGAGATTTGTTTGGCACATGTGAAGCACAAATCCAAATCAGAGAAAAATATTAAATAAAGGAAGGGCAAAGGAAAACAGACAGGTAGGGCAGGGAAAGCAGCACCCACAGAGGCAGAAAACAGAAGGCAAGCAGCAGTAAATGCAAGTTTAACATCTCAGAGCTGAATCCCACTCGGGCAAAGCCAGCACAGCCCACCTGGCACTGCAGGCACAGAATCACTGAGCAGGCTGGGCTGCAGGGACCTTGAAATGTCACCCAGTCCAACTCCCAAAACGAAACCAACTCTTTCAGAAGTTCTGCTTTGCAAACTAATTCTTGGAATTGAGTGTCTACCAGCAAAGAATCCCTCTGGCATTTAAATACCCAGTAAAACGAGCCAGATTCCTTCATCATAACTCAGGTTTCTGATGCCTCTTTTTTTCCGTGAAACAATCACCCTGAGTCTCACAGGGAAGTCCCACCTCTGGGTCCCTTCTGGATATTACAGAATCCCAGACTGGTTTGGGTTGGAAGGGACCTTAAAAATCATCCAGTGCCACCCCCTGCCATGGCAGGGACACCTCCCACTGTCCCAGGCTGCTCCCAGCCCCAATGTCCAGCCTGGCCTTGGGCACTGCCAGGGATCCAGGGGCAGCCACAGCTGCTCTGGGCACCCTGTGCCAGGGCCTGCCCACCCTCCCAGGGAACAATTCCTTCCCAAGATCCCATCCAGCCCTGCCCTCTGGCACTGGGAATCCATTCCCTGTGTCCTGTCCCTCCAGCCCTTGTCCCCAGTCCCTCCCCAGCTCTCCTGGAGCCCCTTCAGGTCCTGGAAGGCCACAGTGAGGTCACCCCAAAGCTTCTCTTCTCCAGGTGAACAATCCCAACTCCCCCAGCCTTTCCTCCCAGCAGAGCTGCTCCATCCCATTAAACATTTTGGTGCCTCCCCTGGACTTGCTCCAACAGCTCCACATCCTTCCTGTGCTGGGACCCCAGAGCTGGGCACGGTGTCCTGGGTGGGGTCTCTCCAGAATGAGGCAGAGAGGGAAATAATCTCATTTCCAGACTCCCACTGACTTGCTGGAAGTTGAAACCAGCACTAAACAGGACCCTCAAAGCTGCCCCATTTCCTGCCTCTCAACCTGCAACTGCTCTGACAAACTCATTCCCTCTGCACGATCCTACATCTGCGGTGGAAAGGAATTACAGCATTCCTTCAAAGGCACCTCGAACGCTCATGGAGTAAATGCCAGTGGAATGTAAACATTTGGAAAGGTATTTAAAGGTTTACAACTGCAACTCCCAGGCTGCTTCCACATTTCAACTACTCAACAAGTGAAAATACAAGAGGAAGTGAAACAATCCCCAACTGTGATTAATCCTGGAGAATTTACAAATATTTGAATTACCAGGAGTTCTGGGAATGTCGTGGACAATATCATGAATAAACAGTGTGGAACAAGGATCTGAGAGCGTTAAGCTGTCTCTACTGGAAATATGCATTTATTTATGCAAATCCTAATAAATATTAGCTTGGAAGTTGGAACTACACGGTCCCTTCCAACCCAACCCATTCTGTGGTTTGATGGTTTATATTTATTTAATACAGTTGAATACCTGGAGTAAATATCAGTAAACATAAACTTTCCAGCAAATGGCAGTGCAGTAAAGCCCAGAATATTCTCATTTTCTGAAAGGGAAGTTTCAAGGTAGCAATTTCATGGCAGCAATTTCATGGTGCTCTCGGAGGAAGTAAAATGGCAGCACTGCTAAAAATCGACCCATCCAGACAAGGCAAGCGTGTTTTAAATAAGAATAAAGCTGACATTGTAAGTCAGCAAATCTTTGAAAAAATCAAGGCAACTCAAATAATGAGATGAAATCATTTATACCCATTCCTTTCAGAATCAAAAGCACCTTATCTTTTGGGATCACTCATCAAATTAGCATGCAAAAGGAAAGCTGGATTTTTTTAGGATCCTTCCGTTCTTTCTGCAGTCTGTTAAACGGAGTTTTCTTTATGCTTCAATCAAAAATCTTTATTTTCGTATTTTAAAATACTGTATTAGTTCAGAGGCTACCAAATTCATTAGATAATCCAATTATCTTTCTGCAGCAATGTATTTTCAGCGTGCACCTACATGTCTGCCAGACAAAACTCTTCCTCAGCAAGAAGTCAGGAAGGCTTTGATATTTAGGAAAAACACTTTAGTCACACCAATCATTTCTGAATCATATCACTGAAATGAAGATTTAATTAAAATAGAGATGATCAGATTACTCTTATCCATATTATCAGACTTAAATTCAACATAATTTTGATTTAAGCTTTGAAGATGAACAACACTGATGGCAAAACTCCCTTTGTTCTCATGTTATTAAAATTCTGGGAAGTGATACAACCAACAAGTGACTTCCCCTTCTCAATTCCCATATTCTTGCATGTCCAGCCCAATATTAGTAACTTTTTTTTCTACAGCTCCAGGTGCCACACAATACACAGGGGCCGATAATGCTTCAGCAAACCAATTAATTAGCAAATTTACACTCGGCTAAAGCATCATTTCTATTAATAATCTGGTTATTTTGGAAGCAATAAGCACAGCCACACTCAGATTGTCACTGCTGATGGTGGAGCCCCTTGTTCCCCCAACCATCACTTCCCCTTTCGAGCTCTGGGAGTGCCCAGGAAGAGCTGCACCCACCCTGCCCTCGGATTCTGGAGAAGGCAAATGCTCCCAATTAGCAGCGAATTAAAGACAGGTTTGGGTTGGAAAGACCCTCAAAGATGATTCTGTCCCACCCTTGCCACGGGTGGGGACACCTCCCACTGTCCCAGGCTGCTCCAAGTCCCGTCCAGCCTGGCCTTGGGCACTGCCAGGGATCCAGGGGCAGCCACAGCTGCTCTGGGCACCCTGTGCCAGGGCCTGCCCACCCTCACATCCAAGAATTCCTTCCCAGTATTCCATCTAAATCTCCCCTATTCCCATTTAAATTACTACAACCAAGAACCAAAACAATCCAAGGGGCCATGAGCCAAGCCTGGTGTTTGATTCCTGCCTGGCTCCCCTTCCCCAGGGGTGCAAGGTTCACAGGCTGATTAAAAGCAAAGAGAGCACAGAACCAGCCTCGTGTGAACACTGGGTGTCAACAGCAGTCACCTGAACACTCGTCAAGACTTGGTCACATTGTTTATATGGGACATCAGCAGCTTTATCTCCCCGGTCTGGGTTGGAAGGGACCTCAAGGATTATCTCATCCCACCCCTGCCATGGGCAGGGACACCTTCCACTACCCCAGGCTGCTCCAAGGCCTGTCCAGCCTGGCCTTGGCCACTTCCTCATAAAACCCTGTTGCCCTTGAGCAAGCCCCTCCCCAGGACTGCCACGTGTTAGGATGTGGTTGTGGGAGGGTTTGAGGAGGCACAAATTCTGCAGACAGAGCTGAGGATGAATAAAAGGTGCTGTGGTGGCCCAGCGAGCAGGAGATTGCTCTCAGCTCCAGGAACAACACCCTCCTGTTTTTCACCTGACAGGACACCTGCACTTCACCCCCTCCTCGAGTCTTTGCATCAGAAAACACAGAACTCCTGTGAAGGCTCCTCCTGGGGTTTAAATTCATTCATCCTGTTGTCTAAGGAAAATTTCCTTCCTATTATCCGTGTCCACATCCCATCAGATGCCCAGGGACAGCTCCTGGGCCGTGCAGACCGTGAGCCCAGGCAGGGGATTCCCTGTGCTCCTCCACCTCTCCCAGAGCCTCCTGCGTTTTCCCATCCATGGGAGAGAGAAAGTGAAACCCCAGCACCACTCACGTGGAGACCAAACCCAGAGGGCACCTGGCACCATCAGAACTGCGTTAGTGGGGTCAAAGTCCTGCAAAAATATCCTGCACTGTGCCACCAGGGAAACCTCCCTGACGTCCAGGCCCGTCCTACCCCCACACATCGTGTCCTTACTGGTTGTTGTGGTTGTTTTGGGCACTTCAGTTCCATTGGGTGGCAGAGCTTGTGCAGAAATAAAACTAACACAGAGCAGCAGGAGCGAGCAGGAATGTTCCATCCTGGACCTGGAAGAAAGCAAAGTGAAAGATAAAGTTTCAGGTCAAATCAATATTGTGGGGTTTTTTATCTCGTGGCAGAAGGAAGAGAAAAGAAAAAGCAATGTTTGCTTGAAACTTAAATTTATTTAAACCCTGTTTTATAGTCTCCCATTGCCTCAGCTCTGAATTTTGATGCAGAAGGAAGAGGAAAATGCCACTTGTGCACACCAAAAATTCATTAAGGAGGTTTTAAATCCAACAACAGAATGGCAACAATCAGCTATGGTTCAAAGACAATAGCAGAAATCAGGGCAAAAAGCCCCATCCGTAAAAAAAAGGCATCTGAGGACACTGAGGCAACGAGCCTGGGAGTCATTCCCAGAGATAAGAAAAATTATAACAAAGAGGGAAAGTTTTTAGCACCAAGCAGGGCAGAAACACCAGAAAGCTTCAAGTCCCTTCAACACACACTTTTCAGAGTTTCCTTATCCTACTTGACTCCTTTAGCCACAGGTAAGGTGCTCCATGGATGAATTCCTTGAGGGAATGTGGGCGAGTCTGCTTTCCTAGCACAGAATTTCTGGGATTTGTGAGACCAGAAAATAACTTCCAGTGTGAAGAAAGTTACAGGAAGGGTGTGATGAGAACGTGCTGTCTCTTAATCCAGAGAAACTCACAGATGGAGAGAAATAAACTGGTCTAGAAACACTCCAGTCCCTCTATATCGAGGTGGAAAAATAACTGTTGTTACAAAGTTCCTGTTTATTTATCCAGTCCCTAATGAACAGATTAATTAGGAGAGGCTGCCATCTCAGCCATTAGCCAGTCCTGCTTGATTTAGAAATATTTCCCCACAACCTTAACTGTGTGCCTTCCACAAATGGCAGGATTTATCCAGACGGTGGCTCTGCAGCCACTGCTAAAATTATGTCCCTGGAAGTGCTGCCCACCAGAGCTCCCTGCTTCAGGGTAATACACTGAATTTAACAATTTCCACGGGGTATTACACAGTCCTGCCTAACAACACACTAAAAAAACCCAGGAACTTGGCAGTCATTAGAATAACCATTAGAAAATCCTGCCTTTCCATGTAAAGTGGGATAATCTACCAGAAATAATCCCTGGATAAGCTCAAATATAGAAAAATCTCCCGTAACAACAACTTTCACGCCACCTTTTCGCCGCTCTCGCGGCTGTTACTCAGAAGTGAAATATTCCCAGCCATTCCCAGTCTCTCCAAAGCCTAGTGCTACACCCAGGAGTAAATTCGAACTCAGCACACACCTGGTATTCCTTGGATACACAGTTGGGAAGACCAATGATTTTTTTTTTCTCCAATATAATGAGTGAAAAAAGAATAATAAAGAGTATTATTAGCATCAAACTTGATTTTCTTAATTTTTATCCCCACTCCAGCTCCCTACTAATTTACTCCTTCAATTCCTTCTACTACTATTTATAATTTAAGCAGACTAAATGTCTTATAATCTAATCCCATTTTTGGGGTTTTACAATCCCATTCTTTCCCAATCCCATTCCTGGGATTAGACAATTTAATTGTGTTTAATGCCTCACTGCAAACTGTGCCTGCATCGTTTTCAGCATTATGTAAATGTCCCAAATTAACAATTTATAATTATATTATATTTATCATTATAAAGCTCGGGACACGCAGCAGCAGTTAATGGAAACTGAAGGGAAGGGAAAGGAAGGAAGAGGATTTGGAAATGTGGAATAAAACCAGGACAAAAGTGGAATTAACAGGGAAGGGGTGCTGAGTACTGGGATGCTTTTCACCCTCAGCAAAGGCTGCTGAAATCCACTGGAGTTTCAGGTAATCAGTCCTGGCAGTGGCTGATTTTCCAAGGGAGCACTGAGTTCACTCTCTCATCCTTAAAATACATCCAGCTCCTTAAAAAAACCCCACAGAATAACTGGAGTTGCTGGAAGCTTTCCAGGAGACCGGAAAGCGAAAGGAACATCAGCACTTCTCTCCAAATCCCTGTCAGGAGGGTTTTCCAGATGCCAATTCCCTGCCAGACCCCAGAATCTGTTCTCTGGGATGGGATAAAGTGTGGCTGGAACACTCTGTGATGTCCCACAACTTATCAGGAATAAACACAGCGACAAAGATTATGCAAATTCTGAGCTCTCATTTTTGGCCAAAACTCTTTGCATTTGCACCTCCTGAGCAAAGGAGGAGGAAAACTCCAAGGAAACCCAGGAGCTGCAGGACAGAGGTGGATGCAAAGCACTGGGCTCAGCAGGACCAAGCACCACCTAGGACCAAGTAGAGAATCATGGAATTAAGGTTGGAAAAGACCTTTAATATCATCAAGTCCAAGTATTCCTCAGCACTGCCCCATGTCCCCAAGTGCCACNGTCCAGGTATTCCCCAGCACTGCCCCATGTCCCCAAGTGCCACGTGGCTTTAAATCCCACCAGGGATGGGGACTCCAGCACTGCCCTGGGCAGCTGTGCCAGGGCTGGACAGCCCTTTCCATGAAGGAATTCTCCATAATTTCCAATGTAAACCTTTCCTGGCACGGCTTGAGGCCGTTTCCTGTCCTTTCTTTTCCCACTGGGGTGGATGGGGAGGTGACCCAGCTGCAACCCCACAAAAACACCGTGAACTTTACTCTATATTTCTATTTATGGCCTTCACGTACAGGCCTGCGACGATATTTTCTGAACCAAAAAACCCCACTGCTGCAGGCACAGCAGCATTTCCCACATCTTCCTTTCTTACAAAGGCACGATGTCATGATACAGCCTGGTAAAACAAGCAGGGAAAAATAGCAACAACTCTCCTGGGAGAACAGGCAGGGAGAAAAGCACGGCTGAGCAAGGAAGGACAACCACGTGCTGCGAAAGAAGCCTCTTGTTGATAAAAGTGGAAAGGAAAAGATCTGGGGAGAGACAAACTCTTGTTATTACACAGCTCTGCTGTAGGGCAGCTGCTGCCCCTCCTGGAAAAAAAACAGGAACTGCCTTCAAAACCACACAGGGATCCAGTGTGTTTATCAACTTAGATCCTACTGCATCCAGCCTTCATTCCCTGGATAGGCACGGGTCGGCCTCTGCTCCCAGGGGAATAGCAAAGGGACAAGAGGACTGGCCCCAAGCTGTGCCAGGGGAGGGGCAGGTTGGACAGCAGCAGGAATTTCTCCATGGAAAGGGTGATTTGACATTGGCAGGGGCTGCCCAGGGAGGGTTGGAGTCCTCGTCCCTGGAGGTGTCCAAGGAAGGGCTGGACGTGGCACCCAGAGCTCTGGGCTGGGGGCAAAGTGGGCATGGGGCACAGCTTGGGCTCCATGATCCTGGAAACCTTTTCCAACCTCAACAATTCCATGGTTCTATTCTGCATGGCTCAGGCACCTCAGCTTTAACTCCATGCACTGATTTTTTCCTGCAGTTTATAACTACTCTGGGACCCCTTCCACTGGCCCAGGCTGCTCCGAGCCCCGTCCAGCCAGGCCATGGACATTTCCAGAGATGGGGCAGCCACAGCTTCCCCATCCAAGCAGGCAAAGCACTTGGAATGTAAATTCAGTTCCACAGGGATCAGCTGAGGAATCAGGGCAGCCTGTGACACCTCTGGACAGCTCCTCCCGGGATCGCCGTGGCCGCTCCTCGCACAGCCCGAGGAGGTGCCACAAGGCCAGCTCAGCTCCCCAAAACGTGAATAAATGGCATTATTTCCAGGGATTAATGGATTACCACACATGGCTAATTTCTATTTTGGCCGCAGAACTGAATCCTCATCTGACCTGACAGCTTAAGAGTAAAACCTGGGCTTTGAGAAAATAGGCCAACAAAACCTCCGTGGTGTCACGTGGCCCTGCTACAGATCTGGAGCCCTGCTCCTTTTTCCAAGGATGCCCCAGCTGCTTCAGAGCAGGTTAAACTGACACCTATCCCTTGCATTCTCCCAAAGCAGGAAAAAATCAGAGAAACACCCCAGGTAACACGGAAGAGTGTGGACAGACTGCTGGGATTTGTGTTTTCCCCCCAGGCTTTCAAATCCCAGAGCTCAGGTCGTGGCCCAGACTCTCAGTGCTATAAAAGTCCTATTTGCAAGGATAAACAGCATCAATTCAGAAAGCAGAATTAAAAATGAGAGACATGAAAGCATTGTCACTGTAGGCTGACAAAGCCATTGGCCACAGCAACAGCAAGTGCCAACCCCAAAAATTTGATAGTTTAATAAAAAAACCCCAACAGAAACACCAAAAAGGGAACGAGGGGACACAGGCGGACACAGCCACCCCCTCTCCTTGCTCTGCCTCTTTGTTTGCTCTTCCTGCTTTCCACCCATAAACCCCAACACACTGCTGGCCCCTGTAGAGATTCCCCAGAGCAGCTGTGGCTACCCCTGGATCCCTGGCAGTGCCCAAGGCCAGGCTGGACAGGGTTTGGAGCAGCCTGGGACAGTGGAAGGTGTCCCTGCCCATGGCAGGGGATGGAATGGGTTGGGCTTTAAGGCCCCTCCCAACCCAAACCATTCAGTGATTCCACGATAAGAATCTCAAGGCCCAGTGCCCATTTTCCCAGCTGCCTCAAGGTTCCCCTACCTGGAGCAGGTGAGCCGGCACGGCGGCTCCTTCCTGGCGGCAATCCCAGGCTCCAGGAGCTGCTCTCACTTCCAGCTGGGCTGATTGCAGCTGTTCTATTTTCCCTCAGCCTGTGGCTTCAGGAGAGCCAGGGACTGCTCTGCTGACCCATCCCAGGCACTGCCAGGTTATAGTTTAACTGGAACTGCTCTCCCATTACCTCGTTCCTGGTTAGAGCTAATTGCCCCATTATGTCATCAGGGTGAGCAATCAATGTGGCAGCATTCCCAAAAAACCTGTTCTGCTGAATTACGTGTTTACAAAATAACTGAAAAGAGAGTGCTCCTCCCTCTTCCAAACCAACAGGGGGAAATTAGGAACTTGCACCAAGATGGAATCATGGAATCTCAGAATGGT
>VZRR01005345.1:0-115155 GCA_013398015.1 Oreocharis arfaki
AAACAAAGTGTGGCAAAAACTCCAGACTTGTGCCAGGAGCCACTGGGTGTCTGGGCAGGCAAGGGCTGTCGGGTTAAAGTGTAGCAAAAAACCTGAAGCAGCAGCAGAAAACAGCAGGGCTAAGCAGTGGCAGCCGCGCTCCCAAAATAAGCTTGGAGACTCTCCAGAGGGGGTCAGGGGTTGGGGTCTTGGGTTTTTCCCTGGCGCACCCAAGCAGATGGTGAGGGTCCTTCCCAGTGAGGTTGGGTGTTGAAAAGGTCCCAGTTCAATGGGCGCTCTTATGAGCAAAGGCTCTCCCACAGTAAGTGGAGAGCAGTACAGGGCAGAACTCCGTGGTGGCAGCAAATTCTTCCTGCAGCAGCAGCAGCAGCAGCATTGTCTCACCTCTGGTCCCGAGAGTGATTTTGGCTGGGGGGTGGGAGCCCAGCCCCCAGCCCCTCACCCCCCAGCCAAAATCTCACAGCATCTCTGCACTTTCCAAGAGAAAGCTCCCCAGTTAAGAGACTGCAGCCAGCTGCACCCCTTTCCCCCATCTTGGCCAATTCTTTTGTCTCTCTTTTGTCTCTCCTCGTTACCATCTCTTAGTCAACAAATGGGAGAAAATTCCCTGAGAGAAAGAAAAAAAAAAAAGGAAAAATCCTAACCGTCAACAGAAGGGAAGGGAAATGAAAAGGAAAAGGAAAGAAAAAAGAAAAAAAACAGAAAAAGGAAAGAGTGATTATGTTACAACACAGCGCACCAGAAAACGTATTAATGACCTGCCTACAACTAAATGGCTAAACTGCCAACAGAACCAGAATTTGCAGTGTGACTCAAGCCCAGTCCAGGATGTTCAGATGCAGCTCAGAATTTTCCCAGTACTCCAGGCTATTAAGAGAAAAACTGTAGAGAAAAACTGTAGGTATAGGCAATTACATAGGCAGCTGACATCTGCAAAGAAGCCTGATCCAAACTTTTCCAGGGTTCTATGATATCTGGATCACAAGTTTGCAGGTGACAAGTGGCATGTCTTTTATCACATCCTACTTTTGTAGGTGGGAATCATTTGTGGGCTCCATTAGTCAAATGCATCCAGAGCTATAACCTCACAAGCACAGTGCTCCCAGGAACAGAGCCGATATACCTAACAACTGGAAGTCACCAGTGGGGGAGAGAAAACGCTTCATGAAAGCATCTAGGAGTAGGTTTTATATGGCGACCAACCACAGGCTGTGTAGAACCCAACTGAAAGAGGAAGAAAAGGAAGGAAAAAAGCAAACAACATTTTCCTTTGGAGCATGACCTATTAATTTAACATCTTTTTTCCCCGTAGACATGGGCAGATGTATCCTTACTTAGCCTTTTGGGATCATAGATTCATAGAACGGATTGGGTTGGAAGAGACTTTTAAAACCATCTAGACCAAATTCCATGGTAATAAGCAGGGCCATCTTTCACCAGACCAGGCTGCTCAGAGCTTTGTCCAACCTGGCCTTGAATTTTTCCAGGGATGGAGCATCTACCACCTCCCTGAGCAATCTCAGTCAGTGTTTCACCATCCTCATTGTAAGAAATTCTTCTGTGCAAAGGGCTCTCTGCAGATCAACCCTTTTAGACAGTGGGGTACATGGAGCTGGAGCAGACCCAGAAGATCTGGCCATCAGATGATTTAAACCAACCATAATTTCACCCTGTGGTTCATGTATTAAGCCCCTAACAGTACACTTCTGGTGATTACAGTTCTCTTGGGGAGAAAAGAGAAAAACCTGTGAGACAGGTGAGTTTTTCCTCTTGTGGGGTAATATTTGGGTGGATCTGGGGTCCATTTAACCTTAATTTGCCCTTCGCTTAATGTCTCGAATTCTTTCTCCACCTACAGGCTGCTGCTTCATTCAGATTTCATTAGGCTCCCAGCAAAAGTGCAAGGGTTTAAGGATGCCATCAAAGGATGGAGGAGTTTAATGCCACAGCTTCCATGGAAACTTCTCATGAGCTCACCCAATCACCTGCATTAATTCCAGCTGTGCTCACAACTTTGTCTAGAGAGGATACAGAAGAGAGAAGATACCACTTCTCTCATACATCTCAAAAAGAGAATGGTCAGTCCTGAGCATCAGGGGAAAAGGGAGATCTACTTCAGATCACCTGGAGATGGTGTCTGCAGGGAACTAGGGTGCAGAGAGAGGGATTGTCTTGGCAGCAAACTAAAATTTTAAAGAGGTAAATCACCTTCTGCCATTTCTTTAAAAGGGAGCATAAGAAAAATATAATCCCCATTTCTCATCTGGACACCAGCAGAAGAGTGATGGGCTGCAGCTGTTTCAGCACAGGCCAAAGCAACAGGCTCTTAGAGACCTCTCTGATCCTTGCCAGGGTAAGTCACATTCCATGAGGTGGGTACCCCCGGTCTGCCCTCTGCCATTGAAATCTCAGCTGTCCTCAGCTTTGTTCAAGACAAATTGTGGTGCATACTGCAAGGTGGGAGGTCTCACTTGAAACCTTGTAGGCACATCTTTACCAGGTTCTGCTGATCTTGTTTGAGTGGGAAAAGTGTGGGAACAAAAAGGTAAAGGAATGAAGAACCCCTCCCCAAATCTAAAAACGACCAATTGCAGACGAGGCTAAACCTCTGAACATGGGATTTTTCTGGCATTTCTCCCCAAGATAGCCAGAATCAACTTTGCTGAAGTTGACATAGAATCATAGAATTGTTTATGATGAAAAAGACCTCTAAGATCATCAAATCCAACTATTAACCTTGCACCACCAAGGACACTACTAAAACATGTCCTCAAGTGCCACATCTACACAGCTTTTGAACACTTCCTGGGATACAGAGACTCTACTCCTGTCCTAGGCAGCCTGTGCCAGGGCTTGGCAGTATTTGGTATGTGCTTTGGCTTGGACACTTCCAGCCTGGTGAAAACACCTCTTGATGTGTGAGTGGAGCTTGAGGGGATGACACCACCTGCTATCACTTTCCTGCTCTTTCCCATGTTTGACATGCCAAGAGGAAGCTTTACACACTTGGACTGTCTGTGCTGTTTCGCACACCTCATAAGACTGTATACTGGCACAGTGCCACAGCTTGGCTTCCCCATCTTGCAGCACCAGGCTCAGAGACAGCCATCTGGACATCAGTGGGGTCCCTTATGTGTGACCAAAGACACTGAAACCTGTAGGTCTGAAGAAGAGTTGGTGTGGCACCTCCTCGGGCAGTTTTCAGAGTGCTTCCATTAAATGCGTCCTTCTATTGCAGTACCATTGCACTGTCAGAGACAAGAGCTGTAGGAGGCCTGAGTTTATGGACTTTCTCCTGTCTGAATCAACCATTGTTTGGGCTGAGGACTGAATGAAAGCCTCAAGAAATGTGATTTCTGGAAGAGTTATAAATCCAATGAAGTCTGCATCACGTAATGTTTCTTTTTCATTCCACTTTGCAGGAGCTGGGCACAGGAAGAAGTTCAGATGAGTGGGGAGAACCGTGTCATCATTCCCCTTTGCCTCACACTTTCCTAAAGGTACAGAAGGAAACACAAACTCTCTAAAAATTCATTTTCCCCTTCCAGGATAGCCTTCATTGCCTCTTTATTTTTTCCTAAAAAATTTCTGATATCTCATGTCTTGTCAGACTCTCTTTTTCAGATGACAGGTGGCTTTATGAGGTTCTCAGTTTTGTTGCATCCCAAATTTCAGAGGAGCTTATGAGTGAAGGAGGCAAGGGCAGCCAGGAGCCACAGGAACCAGAAGACAAAGAAAATCCCTTTCAAATTTATTCTTGTTCTGCTTTGCTCTGTTCTCCTTAGCAGAACAAGTTGGACATCTCTTCCAGAGATTTCAGCTTCTTGTGTCTGCCATGTGGGACAACTCAAGACCAGAACTCAAAGCTGCCCCAGAATTTTGGACCATGTGCTGCTACTAAATTAGTGAGGAAGAAGAAGGTTTCTTGACATCACATTTAAAAGCACCTGTTTCTTTGTTCTCTATTGGAGATGGTAAACCACAGCTCCCATCACTTTGCTGAATGGCACATCAAGGGATGTGCAAGAAGTAGTTCCTTTAATGAGCCCTGGGAGTTTATTTTCAGGCTCAGCCTATGTGGTTTTCAGCCAATCCAGCTGAAACAACTGAATGTTTCAAGGATTTTGACACGATGCAAAAAAACGCCAGATGACCAAAGAGGCAATAACCTAAAAACAAAGAGTAAGTGATCACAAACTTCAGTTCTCTGTGAGAGGAGGAACAAAAAAGGGCTAAAGTTGCCATCAAGGCTTGCAAGGGATTTTCCTTTTCCCAGACAGTGCCATTTCTTTGGGGGAAAGTATAATGCGTGATCACCGCTGGAAGATGCTTGTGGTTACTTCAGGCACATCAGTTGACAGAGCTGCACCGTCAGCTCCCACAGCTTCATCCAAAGTGCAAAAGAGGAGAGGACTCAGGACAGGCAGATGTCCCTGTGGGAATTCCCTGTATTTTTTGTACTAGAGTCTCGCCCTATGCATAATCAAAGTCCTGCTTCCTTTGCCACACTGACAGCAGTCAAAATGATGTGGTAGTTCTGGGTAGAAGAAGCTGTAAACATCACTGCTGTAAGGGAAAAGCAGTTTTCAGAGGCTACATATCGTAGCTTTTTATTTAAAACATGCATTAAAAATTATATTAAATTTGTAAATTTATTGTATTTTAAAAATGTTAAGAAAAATGTTAAGAATGGTGTCTGGCTAGTCTGAGGACTGAAGGATATACTGTTTGTGGGACAAAAGGAGCACTGCATGAGAAATTCAACATCTGAGGCCAGATTTGCAGAATTTGCTTCTATTTTGTGATACCCTAATTTTAGAAGGTACTCAACTTGAGACAAGCCATAGGGACATGATGGGTGGGTTGAGCTCAGCATTGAACTGGGGCTCTAGTGGAATCCCTTTTTTGACAAACCTCAAAAAGTGGGGACATCCAAAATGCCAGATCTTGAAAATATTTGTGTGGGCACTGAGGACATAACAAGCCTGGATTTCAAAGCTGAGTTCCAATTTAGAGTTCTTAATTTTGATCCATTTACTGAAGGAAGGGTGAGGAGGAGGACCCTTATTCCCAAAAGGCTGATAGAGCTCTGACTTTGCTTGTTTTTAGTATCTGGGGCTGGGGAGAGGTGACAGTGCAGGGGTAGTCCTGCTACAATCTCTGTTTGGTACCTACATGTGCTGAGCACGAGCAATGCCCACCATCCCTTTCTTTGATGCCTATTCATTTCTCTAAGGTTTTTAGCCTACTGGAGGGGACACAAGGAGGAAAATTTCCAGCTTGGGTTTGCCACAATCTCTTTGCTTCCCTGCACCTTCCCCACATGGCAGTGAGCTGAAAGTGGATGGGGATACAATCCTTCATTTTACATGCCTGTGGCAGGATGAAAACCAAGCAGCATAGTGTTGTGTCCTGATGCCTCTCAGGAGGCATCTCAGGCGTGGGAGCAGTTGCTGTTGTACACAAGGCTTGATGGCTCAATATCATCCTACCAGTTTTCATTTCCTTAGCTCTCCTGATGACAGAGTTTGAAGCATGGAAGTGTTCTGTGAGGAATGTGTTTTGGGATGAAGATGAATACCTCCTAGCCTGACAGTGTAAACGCTAAGAGCATGTTTGGCTTCTTCCAGTGCCAGCTCCCTGGGTGGATTCAGAAAGCCCCTTCACCGCCCATGGAGGTTCTTTGGTTCCCTCTGATGAGTTGAAGCTGTTCTGACCCAAAGCAGATGGAGTCAGTTATTTACACCACATTCTCCTTGGGTGCACTCTTGACCCACTGCTCACGGGTCTCACTAGACATAAGCACTGGTGCTGGCTGATTGTTTTGGAATGACACAGAGAACATTAGTGGAGGAGAGCCAGACAGAGGCCCTCGTAGGAAGAGCAACCGATGGGGATGTAGTGATGGGAGAAGCCTTGCTGGTCCCATGCCAAGTGGTTGTGCCTTGAGCTCAGGTGGCAGGAAGATAAACCTCTTTACTGGCTGTGCTGGGTGGTGCGTAGTGGTGGGGTGATCAGGCACTGTCACCCTTATTGGGATGTCCCTAAGGCTGGGCACTGAGAATGGTGGGGAAGCCAGGAGAAAAGGAGGGGAGCTCTGAGATGTCTTGGTCTGTGAAAATCCATGGAGGTCCTTTTCAGGGGGTAAAGACAACTCAATGTGTCCAGCCTCTGCCTGGAGCTCCAACGAGCAAGGCAGAAGGATGTGCTGCATCATTTGTGCTCTAGATCTGCAGCAATCATTTGATTATGGTCATTTGGGTAGCCCATCTTTCCCTTACTTTCACCTCCTGCCCTGTAGTCCTTGAGTCAGTCAAAGTTTGGAGTCTCTTGAACCATGCCCAGAACTGAAAGAAGTGCCATGAAACTAAAAATCACTATCGTCTCCTCAGCTGCATCACCCAGAGCAAGCATGATTGTACCTGAGACAGAAGAAGAGCAATCAGCTGCTGTCCTGGCTGCTGAACAAGGAGAGGTAAAGGAATTTCAGAGCTAGGATTTGGGGGAGGGTTTTAAAGACTTGAAAGGACTTCATCACTTGATGTGTATGATTCTTTCATACAAAGCAAATATACACTTATTTTCTCCCAGTCCATTTTAACCCTTTTTCCCATTGTTTTTCCTCCACTGAAACAAAGCTGCAGAAGAAGCAGAAAAATATTAAGTAAAAGGAGTTACATTCCTTGCTGCTAGCAAAACCTCTATTCAAACTTTTCACCTTTTTTTCTTGTTTTTCCTCTTCACACTGACATGCTGTAGATGCTGAAAAGCTGCTGGCAGGGAAGAATCCAGCATTTTGCAAGTATTCTGTGAGAAAGCTGTTGGTTCTCACGTGAACAAGCAAGACGGTTTTCTAAACATCTTGCAGGTGTTGTTTGTATGTAAGTTTGTTATGAATCTAAGTAGAAATATTTTGAAAATAGGTTTCATGAAATCCAACCAATCACTTGGAGAGGTGGTTGGACCAGAGACCAATGATCTTTTGCCATATACCAATGCGAGGATTATATAAATCCCGCCTGTAATTAAATAAATAATCCACTTTCTCTCAACTTTGCCCTCAGCTTGGACTCTCGTTTCTCCTCACTGTCCATGTCCTGCAGCGACAACATAACTTTGACATTTTATGAGTGGAACTGTATTTCATTTCTTGAGGCACTAGCAGACAATCTGAGAGCCTTTTATTCTGAGGCACTTTTCAGCTTCCACGCTATTATCTACATTGCCTCAAGCCAGAGCTAGGTTGCAGCAATGGGCCTGGCTGACATTTTACAGGGAAAGGGGCATGAGGCACCGACTAATAGAAGTGTTTGAAGACCTAGAAGTTACATTTTAAGGTATACCAAGTTTGAACTTCCCGCAGCATGCTTGCTTGACTGAAATGCTTACCTGGGGTGGTTACTGCAAACTTTGCAACACTGGACAGGCTGACACAGGAACTTCACCAGTAAGTTTCACCAGCTGTATGTGGGTTCATGAAGTGAGCAGTTAACCCATGGATCTCCTCAAGAGATGATGTGGTAGACACAAAACATGACTATGGGCGTGAGATGAGTCCTTGGAAGACAGATCCGTTGGAGATTTCTAACTAGACATACTTCAGCCATTAAGTTTCCTGTACAGAAAATGGTCAGATCAAGGGTAGTATCAAATGTGTTTATGCTGTTTACATTCCCACTGAAGATACTGGGTTATATGGTCACTTGCTGCAAGTCAGGATGTCCATTCTGCCTGTCTTGGAATGAAGTTGTGAAGCTATTTAACATGAGGAACTAAGGAGAACTGAGAACTTTATGTAATTGAATTATATGTGTTTTCCTTTGGAATGTATCTGCAGTGCAGAAGCATCTCAGTATCCCAGTGGCGATTGATGTTGCATTGGTGCCACAAGGATAAGCCAAAGTGAACAAGAATTAGAGGAGAAACAGAGGCCATAAACCTACTGAGAAAGCAAGTGGCAGAACCAGTAACTGAATCCAGCTTTCTTGGACTGATTTATTCACTCCTTGCAGGCATTAAATTGCTGACAGAAAATGAGGCAGACAGCCTGATCCAGTGAGAAGTCCCTGACTGGCCTCAGTAGGATTTGAAGCACATCCAAAGGAGAAATGAACCCTATGGGCTCCCTCATCCTAGAGCTTCAGTGGATCTGCAGGTGGTACAGGGATCATAACAGTGGAGTTTCGGGACATTTTGTCAGTGCACTCTGATCACAAGTATCAATCTGACTGGTACCCAAGAGGCTTAACGGTGAAATGCTGGGCTGTCTTTGTTTTCAAGAGAGAAAGGAAAGGTCAAGGGATATACTTTAGATAGACTTCAAACTACCAGAGGGTGGGTTTAGATTAGATATTGGGAAGAAATTCTTCCCTGTGAGGATGGGGAAGCCCTGACACAGATTTCCCAGAGAAGCCGTGGCTGCCCCTTCCCTGGAAGACCAGGTCAGACAGGGCTTGGAGGAACCTGGTCTAGTGGAAGGTGTCCCTGCCCATGGCAGAGGTTTGGAAAGAGATGGTTTTGAAGGTCCATTCCAACCAAAGCCATTCTGTGATTCTATGATAAAGACCAGCTAGGGCTTCCTAATGTCTGCATCTGACTTCAGAAGTGATGAATCCAGAATTTTCTTTCTCAAACAGCATCTTTTACAATAATGGTCACAAAACATAAAAACACAGCAGGTGTGTCACACATGAGCAGTGCATTGTTGATTTTGAATACCCAGTAAAATGCGTTAGCAATAATGATTGCAATGCAGAGATATATCGACTGGTTTAGATCCTTTTTATTGCGTATTGGGTGTGTGAACAGTGCTTCCACAATTTCATTTTGGGGGAGAAAAGCATGCTGTAGCTATAAAACTGCTTCTAATTTCTGTTATTTCCATATATTGAATTCCTTGCCTTCTTCAATCTTGCTTCAGGTTAGCAAGTTGGAGATAAATCCTCTGCCAGTGTAAACCGATGCCTCTCTTTCACATCTGTGATGTAAGGTAATTTTACATTTATAGAGGGTTTCCCCAATATGTCTGTCTGACTCCATCTGAAAGTAGGCACAAAGCTCAGACCTGAACTGAAGGTAAAGGATGTGACAGCAAGATGTGGGAGACAGTAGGCATCTGCAAAGTCACTGGATCACATAGTGACTGCAGCTGAGCCTGACCATTAACTCTAAAAAAAAAAAGCCAAGTGGTTTCCCAGCTTAAAGACTCACCTCAGCTCTGTTCCCTCCTTGTTTGAAGATGCATTGAGACTCTTGTCCCAGCTTTGATCTTTGTGTAGAAATAGTGGTTGTTTTTTTCACGAAACATCTAATTCCATGGTCAAACCCCATACTATTTTCTTCTCTCCAGAGAGCAAACAGAGCACAAAGGGGCCTGGCTCTGTCTAATAGTGTTGTGGCTGGAAGTGGCCAATTTTCTTCAAAGCTCTCCTATCTAAGTGGCCACCTTGAAAAGGAGGTACTATATAGTTGAGATGAGTGCTGGTGGAGAGCTGTGCTCAGTTGTTGTCTTTCCTTTTCCTGTTATAAAATAAAGGTATTCCTCATATCAGATCCCTTTTCTAGTCTGAGATTTTTAAGCACAAATGTCTCCCTGCTGCTCCAGCTTTCAGATATGAAGGAAAATCAGAGCCTCTACCTGGGTGTAAGACCACGTTGGAAATGGCGTGACATGCATTTCAGGGCCAAATTCTCCTTGAGTCATAGTTTGCTTCAGCCAAGGAGGTGCTGTGACGTGAGCTCTTGTAGCAGGTCATGAAGCCAATCCCATAACTCAGATGTGTAATTCACCAGCTGTGCTGGGCCCTAGTATAACTGAGAGAGAAAGATATAGAGGATATAGATTAGAGACAGACATAAAGAGATAGAGGTAGAAAGAGATGAGATTAGAGATAGAGATAGAGATAGAGATAGAGATAGAGATAGAGATAGAGATAGAGATAGAGATAGAGATAGAGATAGAGATAGAGATAGAGAGATCTCCATTTTTCTCAGAGGTCATTTAAAGAGCATGTAATCAGGGTCTTGAACCCAGATCAGGGACACAAAAAGTGCCCCAATAAAAAGAATTCTAGACAAAAGCAGGTCAAAAGGTAAAGAAGGGTAGAACTATTACTGATGGGAAAGAAGTTGCCAGTGGAGTTTCCCTGAGTATGTACGTTGCACCTCAGCTGTAGGATTGCTTTTCTTAACATAAATAGTGGAGCTAATGGGAAGGAGAGCAGCGAAACCAAATGTGATGCTGCCTTAGGAGTTGAGCACACCACAAACACAGCACAGTCTGTTACCACAGGATTTAGATCATTTCAGTATCTGGGGAAAGGCTGACGGCAGTCAAAAAATGATCCAGAGAGCAAGGCAGCAGTAGAGGAAATATCTGCTAATGTAAAGGTGTGGCTGCCTAGGAAAGAGATCCTATGAGTTACTGCAGGAAAGCAGCTAAAGCTGTTAGCCATGATGTGCAGGTGCAGTGTTAAAAGGAGAAGGTTGCAGGGCTGGTCTGCTCTCATAAATCAGAGAAGGGAGGGGCATGGGAGATTAGATCTGCGACTGCACAATGCAAAAATGGAGTGAAATCTTTCTGTTCATTACTGGCCAACAGGTTCATTACTGGCCAACAGAAAGATAAAATAGAGCAATATATAAGTGCAGGGTTTGAGAGCATCTGAAAGGAGAGAGAAAATATGTTTTTTCTCATCAAGCCTTGCAGACATAGACTGGACTTGGTGCAACTCCTTTGAAGCTATTATTTTAGATGGGATTGAAACTACTAATACCTTAAAATGCTTTGAGAGTCTGTGATGGAAAGGATTGCATCAATTAGGTATGTGAGTTATTCTGGTTGGATGCTGAGATCTGAGCTTTTTCCAGATCCTCTTCACAGCGGTGGGTCTGTTATATTTGCCCATCTGTGCACTTCTGTGCATGGGTGTACGCAGATACACACAGGGCTAACAAATTACACAGCCCGTCACAGTCCCTAGAAACAAGGAGCTCTTTTAAAAGACCATCCGAGAGATCTGGATCTGTAACACTGGATCAGTCCAACGTCCCCATACCCTCTTTCTGCAAACAGTCAATAGAGAGCAGCAATTATAAACAGAGAAATATTGAAATAATTAGCCCACTATGCAGTCTTGCAGCAGTTGTCTCATTTGCTGTTCTGTTGTCTTTAACATTCACTATCACACTGACCCAGCAGGAGATGGATTCATCACCCAAGCTCCCATCATCTCCAAGGAGCTATTGCTACATATTTCTCACAATCTTTATTATGGATGTTGGTACAAAGACACAACAACAGGAGGGGAAGAATACAACTTTGATGAAGTTCTTGCTTTGGATCTGTGATAATGATGAAACAAACAACACAGCCTTAAGGCCTTCCATTTTCTCTCTATGCCTACTTAGGTCAAAGTTTGCAGCACCTCTAGGGCACCCTAGCATAGCCAGAGGCTAATATTCAAAATACTTATTTCCACAGAACTGAGGAAAGCTTTCATTAAAGCCAGCAACCTTGTCTTGGGGGATGAATATGACAGTTAAATCACGAAACTCAGGCTTGTAAGGCCATGATACCTGCTCTGTGGAATTGTATTGAAGAACTATTTCACTTCAAAGTTTTGTGGTTCATGCTAACTGATAACCCACAAAAACCTTTTGGCCCAAGTATTCATTCTGTTGAAGAGCTGCAGCTCCCAGCACTCACAAGGACATGGACAAACACCACA
Organism: Oreocharis arfaki; assembly: GCA_013398015.1. Lineage (NCBI taxonomy): Eukaryota > Metazoa > Chordata > Aves > Passeriformes > Paramythiidae > Oreocharis > Oreocharis arfaki. Next base: position 11,730 of record VZRR01005345.1, read on the forward strand.
GACAAAACATCAGGCTTTTCAGCTTGGGATCTGCACTGGCCCTGCCAGATTTGGCAGCAAAGTGATGAGGGTGGTGGGTACAACTCAGAGCATGGTGAAGGGCCCATTATCAAGGAGAAAGGGGATGAATGGCAAGAAATGTTTATAGAAAGAGAAAGCTAGAAGGCAACAGCAGCTGTGAAGGTTGGAAATCCCTGCAAGAGATGGCACGAAAATGATGATGTTGGTGCCCTGTCATTCCTCAGAGATAATGTGTAAAAATCAGGGATTGCTTTTCCCTGCATTTCATAGAAGGTTGAACTTTGCAAATGAATTTTCATTTGCAAATGAAAGTTTCTCTCTCCCCCAATAGTCAGTCCACACAGACCAGCCAACCAAAAACCATGCCCACAATGCTGTTTATAACCTTACTTGCAACTACTCCTGGCAGCTGTGCAGTTCATTCAGCAAAGAAGCCCTTTTGTCAGTGGTATCTGGAGCCTCTCCCTCAAATGCTTGAAGCTCATCACTTGCTCTGATGAAATGATGGTTACTGTGCTGGTAGATCCACCCAGCAGCTCCCCTTCTAGCAGAGTAGGCTTCATGCACCCTTCCCCATGGACACACCTCTTTGTGAAAGCTGGTGAGGTCACATGAGTGGACTGGTAAGAGGCAGGCAGGTGTTCTGTGGTGGCAGCCCAAAGGTTTGCAGCACCTTGGTCTTCACAGAAGTGCAAGGATCTTTTAGCCTCCCACACACAGAGTGATGTGGACCATTGTGGGTTGAGGGACCTCTTTCATGCTGAAGTCAAGCCTCTCCTCTCATCTCCCACACAACCTCTTCCCTCTCGCTGCCTTCTGTCTCTGTTTTGACTGCACTCTTCGCTTGCTTGGCTTGCTCAGCCTGTCAAGCCTTCTTTCACACAACACTCCCGCACACAACATTCATCAAGCCTCTTCCTGCTTTTTTTCAAAGCTCTCCCAGATGGTGAGAAATCTCACTAGCCAAAAGAAAAACTCCAGCTCTAATAACTACACATCATTCTCTGTTTGTTAGATGGCTCCGGCTGATATTGTCTTGCACTGTGAAGCACTCCTGTTTCTTACTAAATCTGCTCTGTTCTCTGTGTTGTAGATATCACAAATTACATTTATGGTGCCATACATACATTTATTATGCCAATCACTGATTTGCTAAATGATTCTGGCTGGACTGGTTACTCAAAAACGTGTAGATGTTGGGCCATTCAGAAATGACAGCTGAGCTGATGTGCCTCACTTTTGGGGGCATATGGTGCCTGATTTCCAGAGGTGTTGAAGACAGTTGACAGGAGCTCACTATGCTTCACATTACTAAATCATGCGTCTTTTGCCATAGCTCATTTCAGTACATATTTGGCATCGATTTCTTTATGTTGTTTACATCATGAAAAGTGGCATTAACAGACTTCTGCAGGGCTCAGTGCTCATTCAGTAGGTGACTTCAGCTGGAAGGTAAACCACAAAACAGTACTGCCTACACTCTAACAAGATCCCAGAGAGGTGGAAGGGTGCCCATTGCACAACCCAGAGGTGTGAGAGGTGGATGTTTGAACAATGTTTGGGCCACACCCTAGTTAATGACAAGAGACACTTCAGGAAACATGATTCAGTCCATCCTAAAGTACATAAGGTATATCAGAAGCATCTCCTATTTCTCTCCCCAACCATATTGCACCAGTGTTGCTTGTTTGAAACTGGATCAGTCTCTCACACTGATTCACTGAACAAAATATCCATGCTGGTCGAAGGAGGGAGTGGAAGGTGAGAAACTACAGCCAGAGGTGGAAAAGTTATGCATGTTTCATGCTAGAGTTGGCTTCAGACAATTTAAAGTGCCAGTGGAACTGTAACGCTAATTTCTTCCCCAAATCCCACTGCATTCCACATTTCCTCCAGGAGCCCATTTTTGGTTATTTCTGGGGTTTTGTCACACAGGGTTTTCATCAAGACATGAGGTTATTAAACAGGGAAGACCAGGCAATTAATACAGAGCTAGATCCCATCTGCCTTAAATTTCAAGACTGTTCAGATGTGAAGGTTTTGGTCAGACATTCATTTAATAATAGCAATGGAACACTTAATATTATTTAATTTTATGTTACATTGCCTTTCCTTCTTGGTTAATTTTATTTTAGGCACCTTGAGAAAGAAGAATGTGAGATATTTGGCTTCCATATGTCTAAAAAATATCTGTGAAGTAAGCTGCAGGCAAGCAGAAGCACTAATTTAGGGTAGAAGAGACCTTAGTATAAACACAAAAGGACATAACTTGTTGACTAATGAAGTGAGACTAGAAAGTAGACTGTTTCTCATGTGCAGAATTGGGAGGATCCAGAACAACTTTCTAAAGAAATCAGGGCTGTGTGAGAAATTAATATGTTTTCAGATGGAGCCAACCATTTTCTGAATGGTTTTAAATAATATGATTAAGTACGATTAACATGGAACTGGACTTGTTAATCTAAGAGGTCCCATTTCATCCTATGCCTTATGGTCTGGTCTCAGTGATCCATTTGTGATCAACTATACTCCACAAACACTTCAGAGCAGGTTATTAAGAAATTCATATCCTGTCAAAACAAAATAAGCTATTTGTTTTCAAAACAAGGCTGCATCCATGCTGTATTTTCTGGTGCTCTTTCTTCTTATTCCTCTTGAAAGTGGGTCTTTATGGCACAAGAAAATAAGATGGTTCCTTTGGGATTTTGTCTGCTATTGTTAATTCTCCTTCAGAAGTCATAGTCCACTGTGTAGCACTGCAAGTAGTTGCTATGGAAATAAAAATGATGCCCATAAGAACAGCGTTAGGGATGTTGCATCAGGAGCACATGGTTTCTTGCAGAGTCTGGGATCTTGTTTCCAGTCATCTTTGATTTGCAAAGACTGAAGTGAGGCAAATTGAGAGGCAGAACCATTTACTCCAGAAAGCTTTGTGAATTAAATGAAGATTTTTCAGAGGTATGTTTTAGCTTCTCTTTAAATTCAGTTTGAGCCAATGATGCTGTGAATCTGTCCAGTTAATTCTTGTTCATTTGGCAATGAGATATTTTACATCTCAGATTCAATGAGAGCGACCTATAATGAGCCACACACTGAATCAACCCTTCCTTATGGAGCTGATGGTACCACTGTTATTGTGTGTAGTTGTGCATAAGCCCAAAGAAGCCTAAGTCCAGATAAACACTCAGCTGAAACCACATTAGCTCTCTTTATCTCATCCAGCTCCAGAAATATTCTCACTGGCCATCAGATCCATGCAGCTATAAAAAAGAGCAGTGAGCTATGCTAGATGCTGGGAGGAATAGCCGTATGAACATTGTCCCAACTGTGTAGTGAAGACACTAAAAGCTCATTGTCTGGCACCTCAGACTACACCAAACTCATTGTCTGACATGGCTCCTACCTCATCCATCAGCCTGGATTGCCCAAATCTGACCTTGAATTCTTGCAGATCCTTGGCTAAGACTCAGCTGAGCTCAAAGCTTGGTTTATTCTTTCCTGTCCCTGTTTTCTCTCCAGAATAACTTGAAAATCAACCTTCAGTCTGACCAAAATGTTTCTGCTCCTCTTAGGACTCAACATTTGTCTCATGGGATGATCTGAATGCTTGGTTTGTTTAGTGTCTGGATTTGCTTCCTATTTTTGTCCTGATTACAAAGATTTGATTTTTTACACTTCAGTAATGGGTTCCAGATCCTTCAAAGTACTCCTTAATTTTTTTCTCCAAGCAAACAGCCCCAGATAATGTCTTATTGTGTAGTAAATTGCCTGCAGAAGAAGAGTCTTAGGAGAAGGTTTTCATTTTTAAGGATTTGGGGTTTTTTCCCCTGCAGCACTTTTAATGTTTATGAAGGTCTATGAAGTGGCCCTGAATTTGCCAGGACAGACCTATTTCAGCATGTGTTTCCTTGTGTACTGGTGCCATAGTCCTGGGATAAGCAGATGATATGTTTAAAAAAGACTGAGGAAAATTGGACCACTGACTAGGGGAAGGGAAATCTTTGTGTTTTCCATGATGACATTGTGTGTGCAGCAAGGAAAGTGCAAGATGACATCTTGCATTCATTATTTCTCATTTGGACATGTTCATCTCATCTTCTCTCTCACCCCTTCCAACTGAAAACTTTCAGGAGGGTTCACAACATCCCAATAGCACATATATGCAATGGAAAAACAGCAGAGAGAGAGCTGGAATACGTCAGTGGATCCTGTTCTTGTTAGAAATTGCTGAAATCAAAGCATTTTAGAATCATGGAATGGTTTGGGTAGGAAGGGACCTTAGAGATCATCCAGTTCCACCCCCCTGCCAGGGGCAAGAGACGTCGTCCACTAGACCAGGTTGCTCCAAGCCCTGTCCAACCTGGCCTTGAACACTTCCAGGGACAGGGCAGCCTCAACAACTTTGAGCAATCTTTTAGAGACAGACATTCAACTTGGCTTGAATTCTCTGAGAACGGGGCCCGAGGAAACTTTTCTACTTGCTGGGCTAGGTGGGCTTCTGGGGAATGCACACCTCAGAAAGGCTTAATATCTGATCTCCAGACTCCCTCACTTTGAGGACTGCCCATCACTTCCTCAGCTGACATCCCTGCAAAGGTCTTTAAGATTGGCTTGGCACAAAGCTGCTGGCTCCAGGGCAGAGCTGGACAGGGCATCCTCTGGTTGTTGGTTTGCTTTTTTGAAGCCAAGTTCTAACACTTTCCTTTCCATACAAAATCAAGAGTAATATCAATTTCTGGGATAAAAAATTCTCCCCAGCAATGAAGTAATCATTCTCTGCCCATCTCTCACAATATGCAGGCTCTGCACAGCTCAGATAATTCCACAGAGAAAGCAGTATGAGAGCATCTAATGGAAAAAGGAAGCAAGCAAGCTAGACCATCAAAAGTAACTTGATTTTCTCCCATCTGAACTGTTTTCCACCAACTAATTTCCTTAGAGATTTTGGCAAGGCCCTGATCAACTAGACCAAGACCATGATGCAGGACCCAGTCGGGTAAGGAGCAGATGCTTGTCTTTTACCAAAATATGTCAAGAAACCAAGTGACTTCATGCCCCCTTGAAGACCCTGCCCCTGAAATTGTGTTCCCAATGCAGACACCAGGTGTGTTGAAAACAAGCAGTGAGACACAAACACCTCCTGACTCTGAAAAGCCTGGTTCCTCTGAATCACACTTGCCTTCCTTTTTTTCCATCCTGGGACTTTGTTGCAGACTGTCTTCCTCCTTCTCACAGTGATTGCCAGTGTTCAAACCACTGTGCCTATTGCAGGCTGCCAAGAAGTTCCATTACAGCAGGATCTAAAGACGCATCATGGCTTGACATGAGCACTGCAATAATTTCTCAGTGTCTGCTCCAACACTGAGTTGAGAGAAGGGACAGTGTGTCTGTCTTGAAAATTCCCCTTCTGTATGATAATATTTCCTGTTTCCATCCAACCATGATCCAGACCACCTTTTGTTATCTTGAAGCATTTCCATGCCAGCACAATTAGTTAATGAGCATGTTGAGTCTCAAGCAAAACACGTTTGACCTTGAGGATTTAGCATATATCCTTTCAGGGGAAACAAAAACATAGCAATGAAAAATCTGTGCAAACAGCCTCCCTGGCAGATGTCAAGAAGCAGCAAAAAAATGTTTTGCATGGACTGGACTGCAGAGTCTCAGAGAAAAAAGAAAATACTTAGGTAAATGCATTGGCACTCATTTATTTCGGGGTAAAATATAATTTTGCACTCTATATGGACTCAATCTCCTTTCCCAATGCCCAGATCAGCTGCTGGGCTAATGACAGTGATTTCTCTTGGGGAAGAGTCTAACTTAAAGAGATTCCACTCTTCAAGATGTAGCATGGCACAGAATTGCTCTTCAGTTGCTCAGAAGACAAGAAAAAGTGCAGAGACATTTCTCTTGTCTTCAGAGGAGAGGAGAGACAAGAAAAACATCTCTTTATCACTCAGAGCAAAGGATTGTTTAGCATCTAAAATTTTGAAGTGTTTATAGAAGAATCTCCCTAATAAATTTTGTTTCCTCTTTCATCTCAAGGCTGAGTAAATGGATTTGATCAATACCTTTCAGGTCTTTATCTGATTCATTCATTCTGGAAGCTACAGATGATGATTTCATGGTACCACAGAAGAACCAGGGGAAAAGAGCACCCCAGAAACTGCTTATCCCTCATCTGACTTGCCAATCAAAATGCCCCAGTATGTCTGGAACTTTTGAAGAAGTAATACAAACCTGTGAGGAGCAAACATCTTGCCTGATCTAGAATCTGCAATAATTTACCCTCAAAAAGTGGTTATAAGACCACTAAAAACCTTCTGCCACAGCTACATGTGCTGACAAACCTGGGCAAGGGAATATTTTTGGTCTCAATGGGATCCAGTGTTGATTTCTGCTGGAACTAGACTTGATCTGACCTGAGTCATGACCTCCAGGACTTTCAGGCCCAGATAACATAACATCTGCCAACAAAACATCTTTCCTTTTCCTTGAACTGCCTGAACAAATCCAAAAACTATCCCCATGAATGGACTCATCTAAAGGATGGGTTGTTCCCAACTGAATCTCAATCTTTTGAGGTCTTCAAAATTGAACTGGTCAAGTCCCTGAGAAACCAGGTCGAATTAGACATGCTCAGAGGAGGAGGCTGGACTGGATGATCTCCAAGAGGTCCCTTCCAACACAAACTCTGATTCTATGATTCTGCAGAAATATAAAGCTGAAACTGGGATTTAAAGCAGCACAGCATTTCTGAGTGCTGCCTGCAGACTGCTGGCACTGAAACTCAGTGGAGGAAAGACGCATTTCTCCTGTTAAAACCTCTGATTGGGAGCTGCTTCCCTTTGTATCAGGGAGTCATCGCTGCTTCCCTAGTTTCTGACATCCTGGAATTCAAACTTCAAGTTTACTGTGCTGCCTCCTAAAATGACAGCTCATGAAAAAAGTCACTGTTTGTTTATGGGGTTAAACTTTGCTTTTTACATGATTCCAGTAAGCAGGAACTGACAAAGTCTTTGAGAGGCTCTTAAAGGAACAGAATCTATTTTGAGAAGGCTCTCTGGCATGGCCCAGTTGTGGCACACAGTACTATCTGTTTCCTGGAGGATTTTCACACTGGACCTCACACTCTGAACAGCCAAGGTGGGAGCATCTCCATCACCCCTGGCTTAGGTGCCAATCAGAAAAATGTTTCCAAATTTGGGGATTGGCACCATCAGTGCTCTGTGTCAGCTTTGTGCAGAGCAGGGATGAAGGTAGCCCTTGTCAAAGCTGGGTTAACAGCAATTTCCTTGCTACTCCCAGGACTCCCCTTTGGTGAAGGGACCAGCATCTCTGGGAATGAATCCATTAACTGGGCAAGCAGAGATATTTTTGGCAGGACAATCTCTGTATTCATCAGCTACTTCTCCACATAATGATGATAATACTTCACACCTTACTTCACATGGGTGATCTGCTGAGGTCTTCAATGCTGAAGGAGTGATTAGATGCCAACATAAGGCATATGAGCATATTCGGGTAGATAGATCCTTCCTAACACTGGTGGAGATAGTAAATATTTCACCTACTATCTCTTACATATAAACATTTCAGGCTAGCTCATGAGCTGTGCCTGCACTTTCCCAGGCAGTTAATCCATTTTAGGAAAGTTTTTAATTTACAGACATTTCCTGCAGCAGCAGAATTTATACTCAATGAGGAACGACTCTGCTCCATGTGAAAATCTCAGAAAGTATTTCTCACTGAAAATAGGGGTGTTCATCAAGGGATCAGAGGTGGAAGAATTTGGCCAGGTGTCTGGCAGAATGTGAGATGTTGCTTTGTTGCTGGTGTGGTGATGAAGAGTGATCTTGTTACAGAGGGAGCCCTTTTGCCATGTTACCAGAGGGCAAGAGGTGTCTCAGAGGATTGGATGATATTCTGGATCTGCTCCATGAATATAAAACCATCATTTATTCTTCAGTTGTCTGCTGGATTCCTTATTTTATTTTCCTTTTAATGTTCAAGGACGGTGTCCTTGAACCATATGGAAGAAGGGATGATGTGCTCTAGGGGCATGCATGTAAACCCTGCCACCTGATCATGTATTCAGTAATTTTTTAGTTGCTTGAGCAGCATCACCTGAGAGCCATTCATCCCTGGAGTTGCTTTTTCATTGTTTTCTGCTGTATATAAAAGGATTAAGCGTTGCAATTTTGATGCTAATTAAATTAAATTATGCTCATGTGATTAGGGGATAAAAAAGGCACATTGGCATCTTCCCTTTGGTCACCTTCTCTGAGCTGCAGTGCCATATCACAAGAGCACTGTCCAGGCTGGCTTTAAGAGATTTGGATTTTCCATCCTTGTCATGAGGAGGTTTTATTTATTAGTCTACATCACTTCACCAGCCTCATATTGCTAAAATTCATGGAGTGAATAAAGATGTGAAATATGACAATCTCTCAGACCCCAAACACCAGTTTCTGGAGGTCCCTGGTGGTCACATCTCCAGATCTGATGTGTCACTTGATGTTACCTTCACAAAAGCAGGGGAAACTGCCCAAATGCAAACACCTTAAACCAGACAAGATAAAGTCTCTGCAAGGACAGCACTGAACTAAAAAGAGGCTGGATTGTGGATCTGATCCAATTCCCACGCAGCATATGGAATGGCTCCCACTGATGTAATCAAAGCTGGATCAGGCCCAAAATGATAGGTGATTAATCATTATTATTTATTTGTTAGGACCAGCAATGGATTTGAAAATTTACAGGATATAAATACAAAACAGATCCTGCCCCAAAGAGTTCAGCAGCTGAGTTCTCTGGTTTTACAAAGAGTGGCACTCTGGGAAGCCCACATCAGGTATTCATTTAGCATGATTTTAATCTATCATTCCACACTTACATGTTGCTGGGACAGGGAAGGCATTTAATGGATGAAGGGTTAGCATTGCTGAATCTTCTGGAGGAAGCTTAATGTACAGAAGGGAGTTGGATTAGGTGGGCGGACCCAGAACATGGGGAGGTGGAGATCATTGCATGAACAGCAGAAGATATGGGAAAAATTCCTCTCCCAGATGTCCAGGCCAACAAGTCTCAGAGACAGAGAGGGTGGTGGGGGTAGCCTTGGATGCAGTGGTGGGAGAGAAGTCCATGCAAGGTTGGACCCAAACGTGGGGGAGCAATTATAAGAGACAAGCAGAAGCCGCAAGAAAGGAGGAGTTTGTTTAAGGATGGTGGCTCTAGAAGAGTAGTTGAAGATGGTTCTCAGAGCAAAACTAGGAAAGCACACACATGTTCATGCACATGCAGCAACATAGCCTTCAGTCATTTTCTCGAGTACTTCAGTTCTACTCAGCTCTCTGGCTGACTCATCTCTGCCCAAGACAGCAGCAATACCCCCCCAGCAATATCATAATTGCAATGTTGAAAGTTAATGAAGGTGCAGATGGAGACAACAGGGAACAGGATGCCTTCAATGCTTGACCTAGATCCAGCACAATGAGATCCAGATCTGGGCCTCTGGGAATGGAGACAACACTCAATTACCCAGAGGTGAAGAGGCTTGGCTGCCATCAGAGCCAGATCTGGAGCTGCTGGTAATCAGCATGACTCCGCTGATCTGCTGATTTACATGGAACCATCTGCTTCCATCAGCTGGAGGCTCCCTGGGGGCCTTTCTTTGTGAATTAATGGATCACGTGTCCTTTCATACCAAGAGGACGATCAGCTGAACGGCAAACCTACTACAAGGGTTTGTTTCACTAAACAGGAAAAGACTGTGTGTCCCTAGTTAAAAGGAATTGGTGATTTAGGGTCTGAGTTTCACTGCAGTCTGTGATAAAGCTTGTGTTGCCCACAGTGAGTGCTTAATTAGGGCTTCAAATCCACACCTGGGCAATATCAGATGAATGGCTGGCTCTTTCAAAAACAAAACAAAACAAAAGGTTCCCCTTCTGCTCACTTCACAGATGTACAGGCCCAGGCCCTCAGGAGGAACAGCAGCCAATGCCCACATGCTCTTAAGACTGACTCTTCTTTCATACACTCACTAAACTATGTAACATTCATACAGTCCAGAAGGCTCCATCTCATAACTCCAGGCAATCCTGAAAGAAAAGGAGATAGCATCAGTATCATAAACCCAACCTCACATCACCTGCTTTCATGCTTTAGCTACTCTGATGTTTATAGATCACATATCCCAACCACTTCAGTTCAGCTTGCGACTGGTTTTCAAGTCTGCAGGCTCCAGGAAAAGACATCATGGGCTGTTCAGCTGGAATCAGAATCTCCTCTCCTCTCCTCTCCCCTCCCCTCCCTCTCCCCTCCGCTCCCCTCCCTCTCCCCTCTCCCCTCTCCTGTCTCCCCTCTCCTGAAAAATCCAAATTAGGACTCTCCCAAATGGGCAGTTGGCTGTGTGAGAGCAACAACTTTATTACCCACTAGAGAATTCATACTGGGAAGCTTCAAGCTGATGCTGTTAACTAATTTCCCACTCATATTACCTGTCTTCTTTTGTGGCCCTACGCTGTTGCATGATGACAGAAAATTATGTTGCCACACCCTTTGCTAAAAGACAGCAATCTTCAGCTGTATTTCCCAAAGTTCCCCAAAACCTCAAAACCCCACAGAAGTTCTCTAAATAGCCAGTTTTATAGGTGGGAAAACTGAGGCTTAGAAGTTGAACAAGACCCATGAGAGCATCCCAATTTTAGATGAACTACTCTCCTCCCAGATGGACAAGAGAGAGAGGTTAGTAATGGGTCATTCTCAAGTCTGAAGGAAGTTTCTTCTATGTTATATTCACAGCGTGGAGAGGAGGATTTCCAGCACACTGAGCAGGGTGTAACCCCCTTGCCTCCAATGAACAGCTTCTCAGCTCACACATGGGGGGTGCCTGCTGCCTGTTAGCACACACAGTTCTGAAAAAGGTGCTGAAAAGGAAACTACTTAGTCATTTCTGGTTCCATTTATTGCATAATTTGCAATAGAATTAGAGAAAAAACTATCTCATTCCTGGTATCCAGCTCCCATGCAACCTCTTCATTTCCTCTGGGTTTTCTTTTTCTTCAGAGTCCAGAAGAAACAAATCTCCAGAAACAAATATAGGAGTGTTTAATGTTGAATGCAAAGACTAATTTGCATTGCAAGGACAGTCTTTTGTTTGGAGAGACACCAGTCCATAGCTGAGCAAGCTCTTCAATGCAGGGGCTGTCCTCAGCTTCATGTCTTACATTGTAGCAGCAGCCCAACCAGTATTCAAGCAATATTTTTCAAAAAGCCCATGGTAATGCATGAGGAGTATCTCTGACCAGTGGCTCTTTGGGACGGATAAGAGCTGACATGTAGACAGTGTGTGAATGCCAACCTATGTGTGTAGTAGGGGGGATGAATAAGGGCCAGAATGGATGTTGCTCATTCATCCAGAACACAGATGTCTAAATACGGAATGAAGTCTCACCTCTCTCATGAAGGTGAAAGCTGGTTTCTGTGCTCTGCTGCTGGAGAAGAAGTGAAAAATAGCCAGTGCAGAATGTAAAACATAAGGTACTAAAGGCATTGTAAATGTGGTAGTTAAAGTATATGAGATGCGAAAGGAAGCCTCCAACCTTGCCAAGGAATTTTGTCCTTTCATCACTCTGCAGATGAACGGCTTTTAAACCATTCGTGTTGGTTTTGAATGTCTGACATTCAGAGTTAATCTGAACAAAACCAAATTTTATAGTAGGCACCAGAGCAGGTTTGTTTTCCAATGGCTTTTCCAGGGACCTGTTGCTCCAGTCCGCACAGGATAAAGAGGGGAAAACTCTGGAAATGGTTCTGTGAGCCTCTTGGTCAGATGCCAGTGTGGGAAGCTCACAGAGATTGAGTTACATCAAAGACAGGCAGAGACACGGAAACAGAATCACTGAAAAACAGAATCCTTCACATCTCTATTCTGTATGAAATCTGAATAAATCAGGCAAATCCTCCTTGCTCAACAACTCTGGAAGGATTCAAACCCACCTGGCTGGGGGAGATGAGGTAGGGCAGGATGCTGAGACCAGGGTCCAGCTCAGATGGTCTCACTCGAGTCCTGCAAAGGGAAGCGTGACTTGAATAGTAGCTGTAGAGATTGGACAGTGACACCTTATTGAGATTTGGTGTTACAACAGTATCTTTGCCTGTGTTCAACTCATCTTCCATCCCCCATCCTCCCTGAAAATGCTTTATGACACCTTTTTACCTCCTCCAGACGGAACACTGGACCAAAATTTACTGAGGAATTTGGATTTGTTGGCCGCAATGCAAAGGGGAAGAAATCTAATAATAAAGCAACAGCCTGGCAGGAGAATAAACCTCCTGTGATGTCTTCACAGGAGGCTGAAATGCAATGCCTCAGTGAGCTGTAGGGATCCCATCAGTGTCTGTGTGATAAAAGCACTCAAAACACATAGACTCTTCTGCAAAATTAATCTCAATATTCCTTAGTGAAAGTCAGATAGATCGTACCTGCATTTATACTGGCATTAGGCTTAGTTACAGCTTTTGCCCAGAGAGTCTGAGGTTTTTTCTTTCTGATGATGGGAAAGTGTCATCTGGAGTCTTTTCTGATGTTTCCCTCCTGAAAAAGGAGGAGTGAGAATATCATAGCAGAATACGTTTTCATAGTCTTCATTGTGTTGGCTGAAGACTTCCAACGGAGGGGAGCAAGCTGGGTCACAAGATCAGGATACTCCTGCTATGGTTACCACAAAAACACTTTTGGCAACCCTTAAGAGGTAATGAGGGAGAACATTTCAGCTGGTCAGCTTTGGAACTAGATGATCTTTAAGGTCCCTTCAAATCCAAGCCATTTTATGACATTCCTCCAAGCAGCTGGGTAGGTCACTCGGCTGCCGCTCCCAATGGTAAGCCGTGTGCCCCAGGCCATGATGAGAGGACAGCCTTACAGTTCATCTGAGTGGTACCAGGTGGCATCAAAATTATGCATATCAAAGACTTTCCTCAACATGCATTTAGAGTCCCTTGAATTCCAGAATTTTGCCATGTAGACAATCCCATCAAGCAGGTTTACAGGGGGATCACCTGCACAGTGAGCACACAGAAGAGATGGACTCATAACAAAACTTTGCATGTGCCTAGTCCCCAGCAAACCTCTAGAGCATTCCCCTACTCTTGGTGATTCTGGAATAGGTCAGGACACAAGGACGTTTGCACCTGTGCCAGTGTTGCCACTAAACCCTTAACTTTGCAGGTCCAAGTCACAAGTAACAAAAAATCAGTTGATCATATATGAATTTAGCAGTCCAAGGAGGTGATTTTCCTGGTCTTGGTCTCTTTCCCAGAAGAAAGGTATCTTACCTGATTGGCAGGCTGAGCAGGGATGAAAGTACAGACAGGAGAGTTGGGTCACAGATAGCCAGATTAGGTATAAATCACATTTTTAGGGCAACAGAGAGATCTCACAAGCTTACAAGGAAGATGGAACAAAGACTTCTCCATGATGGAATATTTCTCCATCTGCAGATTGTCTTCTGGTGCCTTACAGTTTTACTGTGCTACTATGGTCCAAGCACTACCACTCCTTTGACTGAAAGATGGTTCTTACAGACTATGTCTCCACTGTACTCTCTCCCTAAAATCATGGGTGTACAGGGTGTCACCCTGCTGGCTCACCAAGCAGTGCATTCTGTTCCTGTAACTAAACCTATTCGTCATATGACCAAGCTGTGTTTTCACAGCCTCTAGATGCCTGTTCCAGGACTTTGCTGATCCAATGCTTAGGAAACTTCATCTAATTTCCAGACTAAATTTACTTCAGGCCAATTAAAACCTACTTGTTCTTGTGCCAACATTTTTTTTCTTCATTCCAATGTTTCTTTTTGCTTCTGGCTGTTTTAACTTTCATGTGCAACAGCACTCATTTCCCCTCTCAATTGTGCTCTCAATTTGTGCGGAGCTTTAAAAGCCAAGTTCTTCAGTTTCCCCTCAGTGCTTCCATCTTCCATCCATGTCCTGGCACTTCCCTTTACCTGCCTGGTCTGAATAACTCATTCATGGACATGACCCCCCAGGCCTGGAGGAGCTAATCTTATCAAACCCTCTCACTTCCCTGAACAGTAAATACAAAACCCCACAAGATATTGCTCCTGAAGGTGATTACAAGGTATCACTCCTGTATTTCCACTTGCGCTTCTCTTGACCCAGGAGATTTCTTTCATCCGTGCTGGGATCCTCTGTGTGCCAGAAAATACAAAAAGCATCTCTTGGGCAATATTAGCTGCAGTTGGTGATTTGTGGCCTCAGGGTACAGCTGGTAAATTGGAGCTATCCATCTCATGTCACAGCACATTTCCTTTTGTAGATGTCCCCTGGGTTCAGGGCAGAAGGCACATTGGAAGAATGCTTTGAAGTTCATTCTGTATTTTGAAAAGCCAAAAAAGAAAGAAACAAACTCCACAAGATAACAGTTCTAATATGAGAGGACAACTAGCTAGATCCTAAGTTACTGCCATTTAGTAATCTTGCCTTGCCTTGCCTTGCCTTGCCTTCCCCTTCTTTTCCTTACTATTCCTTCCCTTCCCTTTTCCTTGCTTTTCTTTTTCCTTGCTTTTCTCCCTTGGAAGCTCATAAGCTCATAAAACCTTCAAACTTTCATAAGCAAGATAATGGATTTGAAAAGTAAAAGTCATGATTGGAATGAAGACATTAGAAGCACAAGTGAGTTATTTTTCACATAATTAGTAGCTTAATGACATCATGACATGCCAAAGAGATATTGCCGTCAGCATCCAAAACGACACCTTGTTAAGACTCCTATTCACTCTGTTTCTTGATGGCAAACAAAAAGCCAACCCCACTCTGTGCATATCTCATCTATAGGATGAATTTCACCCACTAATGAACTAAACTACATTCTTTGTTTGGATGACGGTGTTACAGATGGTGAGTCACCGGTGAAGGAATATAGGGCAAGTATTTTTAATCTCTCCTGAATTTAAACTGCTTGGGTTTTCACAGGTGATAAGTGTCAGCACTACCTCCTAGATGTATCACTGCAAGCTTGAAAATCATCTTCACTATTGCTGTAAATGCTCAAATAACAGACAAATGCTATATCTGGATTTCATCATTCAAAATTGTGATGTAATCATTATTTTCATGTATTAAAAAAAATATGATAATATTTTATTAGGCCCTGGCCAGAGAACACAGTCAGACAAATGCAATACTAAAGTGTTGCCAATTCTTATGATTTTATCTAGACCTTTATTACATGTTCTAAAAACCCCAGACTTTGGATCGGGGGATTGGATATATATCTCAGGTTCCTCATCTTTGTTTTCCCTTTTAATACAGGGAAGGAAAGCAAGTCTGAAAAGTTTTTTAAGTCTGCTATATTGATTCAAAAAACAAATTAAAAACTGGCTGGCAAAAAAAAAGAATTTAAAAATTTAAATAAAAATTGGAAACTGGTAAAGAACACTTTACTATAAATACTCACAGAAATAAAGGCCCACATCTGAAAGAGAAGAGCAAACTAGTTTTTTAAAAAGCTCCTTTATAAGGGCAGTGAATGCAGCTATGAAAAGAATAATTAAACTCCAGGGGAGTTTAAAAGCAAAAATTAAAATCTACAAATCGTAGATATCTTTGAGTGGAGAAAGGGAGAAAGGAAAGCTGCCACAGTAAGTATGACATCTTAATAAATCAAAATCAGAATGAATCCTAAGTGTAAAATTTGCTTATGGACAGACACAGATGAATATAGAAGGACAGAACAGACTTATTAACATTATTCAGAAGCAATCAATGTCTTCAGAAAGCATTTGTATTCCAGTTTGGGGGGAAATATATTTATATTGCATGGTGATGATTAAATACTTAACATTAAAACAAAACAACAACAAAAAAACACCCATGAAAGAATAGCTAATGGTATCAGATACATAGATATTAGGTATCTGTGTGACTGGCAGCCCAGATTTACAGAAAAACTAACCAACAACCAATATGTGCTGTTGAGTTTGAGGAATAACTTGCATCCTGGAAACAGAAAGAGTCCTTCTGGGACAGAGAAACAAAATAACGTCCGTAAATTTGGGCTATCAGCCTAACTCCAGTCATGGAAAAAATTGATGGAGTCAGTGACATCACTGAAAAAAAACCCACTGATCCACATGGAAAAAAAATCACATCAAGCCAATCTCACATAAGTCTTGATAGGCAAAAATAACAGTATGGATGTAGCATATTTACACAGGAACACTCTAAATTACACCAGAACATTCCTCTTATGAAATTGGAACCATCGGAGAATCAACATAATGTACATTTAAAGGGATAAAAGTGTCAGATATGTCTGAAATGAGGGTTTAAATGTTTATGCACATCTTTGTCCTAATACATCTCTTAGCTGTACTCCAGATGGATTTGTCTGTAGACTTACATTATATACAATTTTTGTCAAAGGCTAAGAAAAAGCATGAAAGTTGTAATGGATAAATATAGCAGATGACTCTGGGATTGGCAAGAGCAGTAAAAACCAGGACAGATTGCTAACAGGAGGCAATTCACTGTGGTTGATATGCAATCACAAGCAAACTATTGGTACTTTCACATGACCAAATGTAAGACTGCACAGTTAAAAATGATACATAGGGTCATGATTTACCAGATTGGGGTAGGGGACACAATCTGACTCTCTGTAAGTCAGCAATTCCACCATGGATGTGCAGGTCCTGGTAAGTAATGGTTGAACCTGAGCAGACCTGTGAACCTCAAGTTACAAACAAGGGAAGTAGACACGTAAAGTAGTGGGAGTCAAAGCTGAGGTTGCAAATTTGGGAAGGGTTAATAGCAGGGGGAAAAGGAATTACTGTACAAATGGGAAAATGCAGTCTCTGCATCAAGGACAATTCACAACAGTTTTATTTTGAACACAGATGTGAATTAGAGTCAATCTTGTGGTTATGGCCCAGGAAAAAGGTTCACCACCGTAGTGACAGATCCTGGAAGCCAGAAATGGGGGTGCTTCAGTTTCATGTGAGCCAGCTCCAACTATCTGAAGTGTCTGAAAAGGCCTGGTCCCGAGAAAGCTTGGGGTGATTCTAGGGGAGGACTGGGTTCCTCACTCCCAGTGCATAGCACCCTGTCCCAACCAGCTGGTGAGATGGTGATGGGGTGGTTTCCTTCAGCAGACAGCTGAGGTCATTCCAGTAACTCTCAGTGACGATTATTTCTCTACCACCCCTACCACATGCTCACAGCTTTATACCTGCTTTTCTTGCAGTGTTGGTGTCAGTATACAGACTTGTTCTTTCCCCCAGAGTTTTCCTGGAAGGAATACAAATTTCAGGTAGTAAATCAACCCCTGTCTCAGGGGATCTGGTTTCTAGGGAGAGCACCTGCCTGGACTCCCTGTGGTGGCTCCAGAGGAACCTTCTGAAGCTCTTGTTTCACCTTGAAGTTGTGTTGTCCTCTTCTCCTTTCACGGTCCAGGTCCCAACCAGCATGTGCCACCTTTGGAAGGTTAAAAAAATAAATACTTGAAAGGATCTGAGCAGAGCTGAAAATCTGAACCAGGTCTTCAATTACTCAGTCTACGGAAGAGTGAAATCAGGGTAGGATTGGAGAGTGGAAAAATCAGGGAATGCTGGAAAGAGGATGCTGAAGCCTTGAGTGTTTTATGGATTGATAACATTCATCCTGTGCAGCCTGGGTGCTCTGAGACAGCACAGTGAGGACCAGGAGAGAACGGCCAAAGGACAGAATGGGCAAAAGAGGTAAAAAGCAAAGGGTCATGGTTGCAAATAGAATTATAGAACAATTTAGATCAGAATAGTCTGGATTAGGTCCCTCCAAACAGGTGCTAAGTGTCTATTGATTTTTTTCTTTTTCTGCTAGTCCCCGACCACCATTTCTGTGCATCTGTCCACTTCTTAAACCAGTTCTTCAGGAGATGCCTGTGTACCAACATGCCACCAGAAGTAGAGCAATAGTGTGAAGGAGCAGAGGAAAGAGCCAAACATGAACAGAAGCCCCTGAAAACATCAGCAAGTGCTACAAGGTGGGGGAGGAAAGAATAGGCAAGAGGCCAAATCAATGGCTTTCAAGTGCTATTCTCTTCTCCTGCCTTTCACTTGACTATCCTGATAAAGGTCCTTCTGGGAAGGATTTGCCTTCGGTCCAATGATACCACTCTTCGCACTCATTTGTGCCCCAGCTGAAAGTGTAATAAGCCTCCTTAGTGATAAAAATTAGGTAGGTGTTGGGGTTTAGGATTCTCCCTTTTGTTTCTTTCTCTCACGGAATTTTGTCCCACAAGTTGCTAAAATAGTATAACGACCGGGTACTTAAGAGAGACAAAAGAAGTTGCCTCGGGGAAGGGTGCTGCTGGCTACTCTCTTACCAGGAGAGTTTCTCGTGGAGCGGCTGAGATACCACGAGAATTGGGCTGGGGGAAGGGCTTGGGGGCAGCAACGCGCTCTTCTTGCTCTCTTGGCGTTTGGATAGGAAGGAGGCTGCAATTGCTGTGGGAAGAATTCACCACCACTGCAGGGTTCTGCCTTCTGCTGCCTTCTTCTACTGCGAGAAGAGATCTGCTCATAATAGTGGCCATTGCACTGGGACCTTATTAACATCCTACTTAACTAAAAAAGGGACTTTTCGCCATCTGCTTGGGTGTGTCAGGGGAGAACCCCGGGATCCCTAGACTTCTCCCTCTCCCAGGGAGCCTTTCATTGCCCTGCCCGGAACAGGGCTGCTGCTGCCCAGCCCCTGCCGGATTTTTTACCACTGCTCCGGGTTTCGCTACACTGTAGCTCTGCACCCCCTGCCTTGCCGGAGTGCCCTGCAGTTCCAGCCCTGCCAGGACACCCCGCCGTCCCAGCTACAGCCCCGGAATTTCTGCCACCTCTTGCTCACTACCTTGGGCGAGCCCACCCTGACGTTCCAGCCGCTGCTCTGAGGCTCCTGCTGCAGCCCATATTCGCCATTCAGGCCGTCCACCATTGACTGCATGGTCCTTCGCGCCACAGCGCCCCCTGCAGCCCGGGGGAATCATCGCACCCGCCCTGCCCGGCCGGGAGCCAACAGCGCCCCTGCCGGCTGCACCAAAGCATAACTGCACCAAACGGGAAAGCGCCTGTGGCCCAGAGAGGCTGTGCTTGGGTCTCTGGTTCTGTCTATTGTTCCTGCCATTTTTGTTTTTTGTTTGCCTTGTTATACATATTAGTAAAGAACTGTTATTCCTTTTCTTGTATCTTTACCTGAAAGCCCCTTAATTTCAAAATTATAACAATTCAGAGGGAAGGGGGTCATATTTTCTATTCCAGGGGAGGTTCCTGCCTTCCTTAGCAGACACCTGTCTTTCAAACCAAGATAGGGGGATTTGTAAAATACAAGGCACTGGAGATTTGAAACTGCAGAATACCTGTCTCTCAGCTTGGCAGCCCTTCTGCACCTCTGTTCTCCACCTGCATGGAAAATAAAGGCTCCAAGGCAAATAAAAGCTCTGCTCACACACTAAAGCAGCAGGGCTTACTGGAGTGAAACGGCTCACAGGAAGAAGTGGCAACATTCTCATTGCCTTTAGAGAGGCTGGGACTTTGTCTAACATTTTTCATTGAGGTTTTGTGTATGGCTGCTACTGGTTTCCAAGTGGGACACAGACCTTTTGGGGTGAAAGAGCTCATCAGTGGTCCTGCAGCAAAAAGAAGAGGAGGAATGAAATTCAGTACAGGGAGTGTGACAGAGCTTGCTTGAATTCCTCTGAGGGAAGGAAAAGGTTTTATCCTGTTCCTGTGCATATGGCAACATAGCAGAGCCTTTTTTGCTTGCTATATCATATGGCTAATAAAACTCCTGTGCTCCACACTCAGCAGATGGTTTTGTGGCTGATGAATGAACCAGAATAGGATCCTGTTCCCTTTCCTGCAGCTTTCCTGGCTGTGCAGTGCTAGAAAGAGCAAAGGTCACCCATGAGTTGCTGTATATGTTGATAATGTAGCAGAGCAGGGCTGTTAAACCTTGACATCTTGAACGAGGGATCATCGAGGAGGCGGGAAAGAGAAGAGAGATGAGTGGCATTTCAAATGCTGTGTTGAGAGACACTGCAGAATCTTTCATCAGAATGGAGAAGGTATTTTAAAAGCTGCCTCTGCTGAGTGAGCTTTTGCAGGACTGCAGTGACATAACAGACTCCGAGGCTGACTTTCCCCAAGTGGCCTTCTCCCTGCACCAAAAATTTTTCCAGATTGAGCATGCCCCCCTCCTCCCTCGCAGAACATCGTATCTTCATAATGAGTTGTTCACTTTTCTCCATTTCCTTGTAGCGGTCATGTGGCACCAAAAGAGATCCTCCACTGATAGGCTGAAATTCCTGGAGTCCTACTGGCTTTGCCAACCATTTTTATTCCCTGCAGTTTGGTCACAAGCCATGGTCAGACCCATAAATGTATCTGGAAAACTTTACATGGAGTTATATACGGGGCAGAGGAAAGATTTTTATGGCAGCTTGAAACCAGGACTGTGTGTGCAGAAATACACTAGAAATTATTGTCTCTCATTGGCATAAATCTGCTCTCTCTCCATTTGCCATACAGGAGAGAGGTCAGGACTATGTAATGTCTGAAGGAAAAAATTCAAGACTTTCTTCACAACAACAGATGAACATGAAAACACAAAGGGTGTAAACAGTGTAGTGATGATTTCTGCGTCTGCAGTTTGAGGGTTGAGCGGTACCAGTTTACACGGTGTTGGCTACATGGGATGCTCTTCAGGACTTTACTCTTCATCTGTGATCTCTGTGTGGGGCAGAAAATTATAAGGATTCAAAAAAGCCCTGCAGAAAACCTGTGGAAAAGACGGAAGAATTGTCCAAGTTGTTGAAGCCCTCCCTACTGCTTCCCTCCTCATTACACCTCTGTGGACTCTAATAAATACCAAAATAGCTGCTGGGGCTCATTCCTTGCTGTTATATAACAGTAAGAAGTGTCCAAATGGAGCTTAAAAAAAAAATCCCCTAACAACAGCATTATTAGAAGATAATAATCCCCTAAACTGCTTCCAGCACAACCATTCCACACAAATCATCCCATAAACACTTTTGAAGATCCCAGTAAAGCATGAACAGCCTCCACTGGTACTATTAGAAGACTCCTTGGAGTAAATTGAGAGCAGGCAGCCACTGCTGGTGCCAGCGTCTCCCTTGCTCCTTTCTCTCTCTTTTTTTCCCATTTCCTCAGGGTTTTTCATGGCTTCAGTTAGTAAAATGTGTCCTGTGACGCTGAGACTATCTTTGTGTTCATCTGCTGTCCTGCTCTGCCTGTGAAATAACCCAGCCGCCCTGCCAAGGTGAGACAGCCCTTTCAAGTCCCCGACCCTGGCTGTGCAGGGTAATTCTTCCCTAGGTTTCAGCAGGCATTGCTCTGCTGGGCTGTGGCATCTGTGGGGGCAAGTGAAGACCCAACAGATGGATGCAGGTAAGTGCTACCCTACTTCTTCCACCAGTGCTTACAAAGACAGCCCTTTGGAGTCCACCCATTGTCAGACCCCTGTAAATAAGACACTGAACTGCAATGTGGTGCCATGAGCACAGGAAAGATGCTACTGGGATGGGTGCCTGGGCATGAAATTAAAAAAACAAGTGTCTCCAAAAAAGAGAAGAAAGACCAAGCTTTCAAACCCAGCAGCTGCCTTGAAACAGCTGAGCAGGAGGACAGGAGCAAGGCAGCTTCCCTGAACTGGCAAGCATTGGTTTGAGAGAGGCTGCAGGGCAATAGGGAGGGAAGAAGGGCCTGGCAGCAAGTGCCATTTCTGTCACCTAGTATTGCAAACCATCCCCATGGCTAAGAACCTGGGCCTGGCCCATATTCACTCATAGGCAACTGCAGATGGACATGATGGAACTTGCATCATGTTCCTTGGAACTGCTGCCCTGACAAAAGGAGCTGTTGCATGAGCTGCAGAACCCATACTTGGAAGCTGGTGTTGAGTTATTACATGTGCCATAAATCCTAAGCTCTGGCTGAAAGTTTTCCCTTCATCAGTATATCCAAAATAACTTTTTAAATGGGGATTATATGCTGCTTAGTGACACAGTAACTTTGCTGCAGGAAATGGTGAATTCTCTCCCTTCCATCAGTTTTTGCAGAATTTTCAAACTTCCTCTTTCGGAGTCCTTTTTTTTCTCTGCCAGAACTGGACCAAATGACCAGAGGTTTCAAAGCTCTGGGGACACAAGTATACCCACACATTATATGATCAATAACCATAGTTTCCTTTGGAAATGAGCACACATATTGCTGCTACACTCCACTTTCCTTCTTTTGTAGCACATTTCCGAAAACACCAGTTTCTAATAAAGTCTGTCTTTATCTAATCTGGTTAAAATAGTCCACATGGAAGCTGAGTCTGAAGCTGAATTATTCTTATATCAGTGTAAGCTTCATCATGAGAAATAAAATTATAAAATAAGGATTTTTTATACTGGCATTTTCCAGGTCTTCATTTTACAGCTGTAAAGTTCCGTGGATGTAGTGTTATTTGTAATAAACACTGATGAGAATAAGAATGCAGGAATGACCTTTCTGGGACAGATCAAAGGGGCCATCTGTCCTGGTAACTCACATCTGACATTGGCCCATGTTGAGGAAAAGGGTATTGGAAATCAGGGACCCTTCTTCCAGCCTTCCTTCAGACTTTCTCAGCTTGAGGTTGTATCCAGACCCATGGACCAGCTCTCCATGTGGTCTTCTGTACTCTTTGCTCAAGCACAGTGAAAACCTGGGCTCTATTTGAAATCCCAAACTCAAAAGCAATTGGTTCAAATGCAGTAAATCACTGAAGCTAGACAGCTAGTGTTGAGATTACAAATTATCAAAGTTAAGCTTATAAAGTTTTACTTCTTGCTCTGTTTTCAGGTTTCAAATATGTTTTTCTTCATCATACTGTTGTAAATGTTTTTAAATGCGCCCTGGCAGCGGCGTGGCAGGTCGCGTCTTTCCCGGGAGCGTCAAAGGCGCTCGGAGCGTTCGCGCCCCGGCAAAGCATCAGCTCCTCGACGCGGCGGTGGAAAAGGAGGCGAGGAGGGTCTTCGCATGGGTTCCACAGAAAAACTTTATTTAGATGGCATCGGGAATCCCAGGGGCCATGGCCCCAGGACGAGCCCAGAGGCGAAGACCAAGACACATGAGGGCTGCGGGGTCTTATATGGGGAAAGGGAGGGCGGAGAGAGCATGAGAACCAATGGTCTCAGGGCACAGGGGTGGTACATGGGCGGGCTGAGGTGCAGGGGCAAATAGGGGAAACCCGAAGGAGTGGCCAGGAACAGGGGCCAAGGGGAGAGCAACCCGGAAGGGGAGACATAGGGAAGAAAGGGAAGGGGAAATACAAAATCCATAGCAATAACAACAAGGGAATACACAACAATGAAAGAACAAAGGACCTTGGGAGGAGCCAATCCATTCACCTTGTCTTTAAGCTACTAATTTATTTACCAACCACCACATCATACAACATATATGTACACTCAGAGTTTTATTGGAAAAGGCTTGGAGTCAATCTCTTTATTATTTAGGAGAGAGTGGGATTCAGGGCTTTGGATAGGGGAGATTTAATTCAGTTCTCTCTACTTCTGGGACAGCCCTGCAGTTGCAGCATGAGATAGAGCAGTTTGTCTCTCATTTCTTCCTGACAAATGGCTAATTGCTCCAAGAGACATTCACAGCTCAGCAGGACAGGCATTAGCCCAGGCAAAGGTCAGCAATCCCATCCTGACCCAACATGGGTGTAACATCCAGGAGCCTGCCTTTGTCTAGGACCAGCATTTTCAGGAGAAGAGGCAAGAAAACATGGAACAACCTGCCCAAAATGTCTTTATAAACACTAGTTTATTCCTAGCTTCTAATATCCAAATGTTAGTGAGAGGAAAAAAAAAAATATTTTTAGCCACACGTCTGGGGATCAGCTATGACTATTAACTGCTTCCAGAAAAATGGGCCAGGCTGCAAAGCCAAACACCAAAAATGAGGAAATGTCATCTCTGTCTAGTTTCTCTCCTCTGGAACATCAACAGCAGGAGGTTTCAGGCACTAAGGGAATGCTGGCCCAGCAAACTACCATGGGCCTGTCTCAGAAACCTTTTCACAGCCCTCTGCTTACCCTTCATACTTCAAAGGTACTCACCACCCAGCTGACCCGGTCTTGGGTTTCCTGGCAGAAGCAACTCCTGCAGCTCCACCTCTGCCACAGAACTTGTACATGAGCTTAAGCAAGACATTGAACTGAGGAGTTCTCAGAACAGAGTAATGCCACCTTCTTGGGCTTATCAATCCAACACAAACTATTTGCTTGTACAGTAGTAAATGGATTTACATCTGCTCTTCCTGAGGCCTAATGCCATACAAATAATATAAATAATTTCCACTTCTTCAGGTGGTTTAAAATATGAAGAGTGATGCACTAATGCATAATTTAAAAACTAGGCACACTTTTTTCTTTTCCTTTTCAAAAGCCTAACAGGCCGTGGTAGACATGAAATCCCAGCACATAAAGGGGAGGCCACTTGCCTAAACATTGGGTCTGCTTTACATTCATCATAAACAGACACTGAGCAAATGCAGTAAGAAGATATGTACATTAAACTGGGTCAATTTTATCATCCACCTATAACTGTTGCCCCTGGAAAAACCTTTTTGAAAATCTTTGGTTCAGATCTACAAAGCGAGCCCTTGATCTGCATGAATCCTCACTCCATGACTGTGGATTTTCATCACTCTGAAGTGAGATACAAAGCCACTTGGGAAAAACTCCATTTTCACAGAGTCTAAATAAAAGTCAGAGACATAATTTGCAGAGTCCTCCATCAGCCTGAAAGGTTTATACAAATAGAGCAACAGTTTGGACAAAGTCTCAATCCCAGCCATAAATCATCAAGACATTAAAGCTCTACATAGGCTTTTAGATCTTGTGGCAGGTTGAATGACGTCTTGGAGCTGCAAGGAGTCCTTTAGGGTGAAGACCAGCTGATCAAGTAAGTGAATGTTGCCAAAGGATGTTGTCATTAAGCTCAACCAGTTCTTAGCCAATGACTGCCCTTGCAGGAAGCCTGCAGACCTCATGAAGTTTAACGCAGAGAAATGTAAATTTCCACTGGGGGTGGAATAACCCCACACAGCAGCACAGGCTGGGGCCAGCTGAATAGACCCAAGGGTCCCAGTGGAGTAGAAGGTGCCCACAAGCCAGCATTGTGCCTATGCAGCACAGGATGATTGCATCCACAGAGCAAGCAGCAGGCTGAAGAATGTAACTCTTCTTTTCTACTCAGGAGATCTATTCTGGGTACACCACACAGTTGTGAGAGACAAAGGAATTGGTATCTTGAAAAAGAAGTGTCAAAGAAAGATTGAGTCTGACAAAACATTGAGATCGCCAAACAGGGTATAGTTGACATCTTGTCTAAACAGCATCAAAAGGGAGAATGTCTACTTAATAGATAGGTGTGTTTTGGTTTTCGTTTTTGGGGGTTTTGTTTGGTTGGTTGGTTTTTGTTGTGTTTTTTTGGGTTTTTTTTGTTAGAGGGCTTTACAGCTGTGATTGTTGTAGACAGGCAATGACTCGTGGCTTACACTACAAAGGGGTCAAATAAATACTAAACTTGAAGCTGCAAGTGCCCCCCAGCCCTGGTCTAACAGAAGCACTCATTGACTCCCACCCACAACTGGCATCTTTCAGCAAAACACATCTCTTTCAGCAAAACACGCAACATTGCCCAATTCCGCTGACGGCTCAAAAGTCCAGCAAATGCCTGAAGCTGGACTTCAGGTGACTAGAAAAGGTGACTAGAGTTACCTCCCTGGCTTTGTCCTGTGCTTTTCCTAGTGTTCATGAAAAAATGAAATGCTACCATAGATGAGAAACATATAATATATTCCAGCATAAAGGAAAAGATTGGAAACACACAGAGATGGTAACTCTTCCTACATGAAGAAAATTAATAACTCCAGAAATTATATACAGGCTCTTAATGCAACAGATCTTTTCTCTGGATAAATGTAGTTTCGGGAATAGTTTTGACCCTTGGATGTTGTTTTTCCTTTATTCCTCTAATCTCAGGTCTCTCCTCCAGCCCTACTCTCACTTTCTTTGTCTTGACTTGTCAGGACACGGACAATTTATACTTTTAAAGTATTTTGCTGTGGTTCTGTATCACATACAGAATACATTGGGTCTTACTAGAATTGAGATTTCTAAAATGAAAGAAACTCACATCTTTTAATAATTTTTCCTATCAGTTGTCTGATACAAAGAGCTTCTTATCTGGTGATTCCTGGGACAGCATTTCCAAACAAAGCAGGTAAAATGTCTTTCCCAAAGCTGAATTTTGTTTCTGTTAGAGCAGCTGTCACCCCCAGCCAGCTCTAACACTACATCAGAGCCCAGCATGCAGCTCCCACTGAACAGCAGTGCTCACTGAAGCCAGGTAAGTGTCAGGAGAAAAAGAAATGCCCCCAACGTCAGACAGATGGGGAGCTGCAGGAGCAAGTCCAGAGGCAGCCATGAAGATGCTCTGAGGGCTGGAGCACCTCTGCTCTGGAGACAGGCTGGGAGGGCTGGGGGTGTTCATACTGGAGAAGAGAAAGCTCCAGGGAGACCTTAAAGCCCATCAATGCCTAACGGGGCTCCAGGAGAGCTGGAGAGAGACTTTGGACAAGGACCTGGAGTGAAGGACAAGGGGTAATAGCTTTCCTCTGCCAGAGGCAGGGTTAGATGGGATATCGAGAAAAAATTCTTCCCTGAGAGGGTGGCGACACCCTGGCACAGGTTGTCCAGAGAAGCTGTGGCTGCCATATCCCTGGAAGTGTTCAAGGCCAGGCTGGACAGGTCTTGCGGCAACGTGGTCTAGTAGAAGATGTCCTTGCCCATGGCAGAGGGGCTGGAAAGAGACATTCTTGAAGATCACTTCCTACACAAGCTATTCTGTGATTCTCTCATATGATTCCATGACTCATCCATGGCTGCTGCCATGCTTCCATCACAAGCACTGGCAAGGCTCCAGCCAGCACCTAGCTCCTTGAGAACCAGTTCCATGTTGTGACGCTGCCGTCAGCTTCTGATCTGCTTCAGGTTACCAAGTTCCAGCATGTCTAACAGACATGCTTTTATTAACTGTTGTCCATCTTGTCGCTAATCTCCAGCCTGATCCAAAGCCTCCAAGTCAATAGAAGTCTCTCCCTGTCAAAATCTCTTTCGATCCCTCAGCGCTGCTTACAGAGTTTTCTTTCTCTCAAAAAACTTCCTGAAATGTATTATTTTAATTTCAAGTATTGTAAAAATGAATTATGATTTCTAATACATTTTGGAGAAACTCTGCAAAACATATGAAGTCACCAACTGAGATATAAATTATGTGTCCTTTGTTACTGCTTTCAAAATAAGATTTTATCTGTGTGCATTTTAGCTCCTTCCAGGCTAAAATGTTTTCGCTGTGCTTACTCATGTGAGTGATTGTAGAGGAGTCCAGCTTTTTTTTTGGAGTAGTTCTTTTCAGTGTAAACCAGTCATTTCCAATTTGGCCTTAATTAGTAAGGCATTTCCTCCATATTATTTATTTAACTTGTTAACCACAAGAGTAAAATCTACTTTTCCAAACCCTGTCTTTTTCTTCAAGACCTGCTCTGAGAAGCAAAATGTGGAGCCACAAGGGTAATTTATATCTGGTTTTCAACTAGCTTGGACAATGTCATGTTGGTTAGACGTTGCCTCTCCTTTTCCAGCACTGCCCTGCTGCTCCAAAAATGAGCAATCTGGGGCAAGGGAAAGTGGTCAAACACTGTTGAGCTGTGTCTTCCAATTACCCATGATCTCCCCTGCTTCTTCCGTTCCCCCCCAGCCATGAGTGAGGAGAAGATTTTGACCAGCAGCTGTCCCACAAGCAATAGGCTAAGACCTATTAGCAAATTAGACCAATTAGCAAAGAGATTTGACCAATAGTTAAGAAATCTCAACATCTCTTACAGGCAGAATGGCTCTGACCTGTTCTTGCTTGTTTTCAAGACAATTACATATGAAATTAATTTGACACAATCAGCTGCACTTACTTATTTTCTTAAGTTAGGTTTGCGTCTGTGTTTTCACTGGACCTCTGAACATTGCATCATGTTCATGGCTCTGACATTGCATCCAAGCCTCTGATGCAAGGGAAAGTCTGTGTTTTCTCCTGAATTTTACAAACCTGCTTATGAAGAGCAGTTTCTACATTCCTAGTGTGATGTAGGAAGTGATAAGGTTTATCTCCAACTTCATGTATGAACACATATGCATGTCTGGAGATTATCTATTCCCTAAAACTCCTGTTACTTCGTGTCAGACCCACATCTGCACATCATGGTGCATTCAACCCATTTCCATGTTGGTTATATTAAATATAGGTGCATATGTACATACCTACACATACCAAACCTGTGACTGTGATGATATCTTGTAGTATGAGAATCAAGTGCTTGAGTTCCAGCCCCTTTGCTTAAAATAATGATGACCTCTGTGGCCATCCTCAGAGATATAAAGATAATTCTCCTTATTTGCCACTCAATTAAGCCTTTTTCAAGTGCTGAGGGTTGACTGATCAACATTTAGAAAGATCTTATATAAGTGTTAAGAATCTGGTTCATAAATGTACACCTACTATATAGTTCCTCAAATATTAAGCTGTAACCAGGCTACAGGAAATTGTTAAGGCAATTGTTACCTGTAAGGTAATTATTATTATTTCCTCTGGGGGTGATGTTTTATTACCTTGGAAACAGTCAGCATTTGCATTAGATATATACCACAAAGAACTATGCCCAGTAACTTCTATTGTTTACTATTGCAGCTCAGATATTCCCTTCAGCTTTTTCTTGCAAAGAAATGCACCACTTTCCCATCAAGGTGCCTGATGAATTGTAGCTCCACAGAGCCAATGCTGACGGAAATGATGTCACTGCTTACCAGGCTCAGTGGACCAGAAACTCCTCCCTGGACCAGCTCAGAGAGATCCCAAAACCATTTATACCCAATGTCCTCTCACACACTGTACTTGAGGAGGGGATGCAAGAGAGGGGCACATCTTGTCTTTCTATTTAAGAAATCAACTTTTCCCCACTGTGATGCTATCTGCTTGTGCTCTCCTTCCTTGAGGCTGGGAGAACCCAAAGGATGAAACTGGGACTTAAACAGCCTGCTCATTACTGACCTGGGAAGGTGGAGGTGGGCAAAAGAGATTTTAATTGTCTTTCCAGGTGTTGCTAAACCCAGAAGTAGTGTGAAGTTATGGGGAAAGGAGGTGTTATTGCAGAGGTTGGCAGAACAATCAGGGAAACATCAGAAGTTGCTGCAGACTAGACAAAGACATCATCAAAGAGCAGAAGACCCATCCTGCACGCCTTGCATGGGGAGATGGGATTTGCTGTAGGATGGGTGGGGGACAGGAATGCAGCCTACAGATCCGTTTCGGGCAGGTGAAGTCAGTCAAGCTTTGTCTTCAATAACAGTCATCACTCTCAATGTGGATACATTTCCGTGTAGATAAGCTGCCATTTTCCTACAACAGAAGCATTTCATCAGCATGGTGATTATACCATGCAATCGCAGCCACAGGACAGCCTCTTCCAGTAGGTGTGATGGTGGAAGAATATGCTTTTCCAGATCAACCACAGCTGCTCTTCCTCCAGCCATTCAGGTCTGTCAGTAAACCAGCTTATCTGGATGATCACCAACTTTTTTCCTACTCAATGCCAGCAGGTTTGCCACCTGCACAGACTGGCACAACACAGTCTCTGGGAATGGAAGTCTTGGTGAATCTCTGACCTGAAGATTTTGGAGCCCATGTGCAACACCCAGAGTCTGGGATGGAGAAGAGCAATTCACCTTTCTTCCTGCAGGATATGGGAACTCCTGCACTCCTCCTCTCATCACACACCAGTCATACACTGAAGATCACATTCAAAGCATAAACAGTGGAATTAATCTAGGGAAGTCTCCCAGACATGAGGTTGTTTCTTCACCCCAAGACCACCAGGCAAAGAAGAGCCAGGGAGCACAGCCATAGCAGAGGGAAACAGCTCTTCCCATAACCATTAACTGATTTGCCCTTTGGAAAGGATAACTGGTATTCAAAAGTGTTACAGGCTTTCTACAGAGTCGCACCCTGGGGCCATGGTTTACGCCCTTACAGATGGTACGTTTTTTCCCCTCTGGCCAACACAGTCAGAAAATTTCTGTCAACGGCCCCTACTGATATCTACTTACAAAATCTGCTGCTTCAGGACTTCTGTAATACACAACAAAGCCATCAGCATGACCTTTAGAAACACCTTTCATCTGCATCACACGAGGTTATTTCTTTCAGTGGAGATAGAAGGGAGCTTGACTTGGTGACATTGGAGGATTCCTGATTTATGCCTCTCACACACCCCTCACAGCTGAAAAGCTGATGAGATATTGAGAGCAAAGCATGAAGTCCATCTAATCTCAGGTCCTGGTTTGACAAGACTTCCCAGCACAGAGATTAAAGAGGAGAGTTGTGTGCCTCAGTTGTCCCTCAACCTGAGACCAGCAACCAGATTTGGGCATGACTTGGTCGAAAAGGGATGTGAAGTAGGAGATACGAGACATACAATTAATTTGACATATAGGAGAAAACTTTGGCTGTATCAAAAGTGATGGCAGAGTGGTGGAGGTTCAGCTGTGCTGCAGACTGCACAACTTCCACCCATTCAGGGGTACCTGCAGTGGCTTAAAATCAGTCTTGTCATGTCTGTAGGGCCATTTCTGCCTTCCACTGGTGCCCTTTCCATGAGCGACCCTCCCAGTGTGAGATGCTCACAGTGCCACTGGCCTTGGCAAGGGTATGCACCATCAGGCCACAGCTCTACAGCAGGACACGAAGAGCCCATGAACTGTATTTTTGCTGCATGGAGTGGGTGGAATGAGTTGAGCTGGGTCTTGTGGCTTCCTAATGCCTCAGCAATGTCTCAAGATGGAAAGCAATGGAGTCTAAGGGTACAGTGAGGCTCTCAAACAGTGCTGCACATTCAGTCCCAGCTGCTCAGCTCCGCAGCTCCATATTGTCTAGCACTCTACTCTCTCACTCCTGTGACATGAAAAACTCTCATCTTAGTTAGCTCTATGCAATTCATGTTGAGGGATGAGAACATAAAATTCTTTGACTCTTCAGTTGCAGTATATTTTCAGCTGAAACTCAACGGAAAGGTCAAGATTTGCAGATTTTTTCCTGTTAAAATTTCACAGAGCCTTCTGTCCAAACTAGCTGTCAATATGTCAATGGAATAGCTTGGGAGAGCTGGGGTCACCAAATACTTGGGCTGGCAGGGGGCTTAATGGACTGTGGTGCTCATTGCAAACTAGTCTGAGGGACACTTCAGACCATGACTGCAGGGAAAGCCATGATCCACTGTTGCTTTCATTTTTATCCCAATGCACTTTGCATAGTTGGTTTTGTCTTGCTTGGGTATGATCCAGGCACACATCCTTGAAACGAAGCAAACCCACACTGCCTGAGCATCCCTTTGCTCTCAGGAACTGTGAGCCTGCTCTTCTCCATGTGTCATTTCAGAATGTGCCCAAAGATTTTTAACTTCTTTAGAGCTCAAAGTGGGTATTAAGAGAAGGCTGGAGCCAGTGGAATCCTTTTGAAGGAGATGCCAGCCAATGCTCCCCTCTGCAAAGAGGCTACCCTTGGCCACAAAGCCAGCACATCCTGCAGCTCCCACTGAGCTGGGTGGGCCAGGCTCCCCTTCTCTGCATGCTCAAGTAGTTCTTTCATAAGCAAAGTGTCACCTCATCTGCAGGGAATTTGCATTTAAATTATACAGGGCTCCTAACAGCAAAGAGACTGCAATGGCAGCTGGCAGCCTGTTCCTCTCTCTGTGGGGACTTCAGCGCTGCAAATACGTACCCTCCAGGCCAAGCTGTGGCTTGTGGCTTCCTCCTGCTGGAGTTACTCAGACTCCAGGCGTCCATCTGTGTCGCATAAACATTGCAGCTGGCATAACTGCAAACACACACATAGATTAGGGTATAGCAGGTCACAGGTGCAGAGCACCCTCCCCAGCTCCTACGTGGATCATGCAGGACACCTTCCTTTTGCATGCTGACACAAGAACATCCTTACTCTCCCTGCTGCCAGTGAACCTCAGGTCAGGTCCAGTCCCCATCCCTTTTGAATAGTTAGAAAAGCTTGAAACTGCATCATCTAGGTATTTGCTGGTGTTTATTCCAGCACCAAAAGCCCCAGCAAGGGACCTAACCTCTTCTTTGCAGTGCTGGACTGGCACAGAGTAGTTGTGGGGTGGCTGAAATTGCTGCGTTAACCCAAAAGCATTCCTTGCAAGGGATGTCCTGGTGGTGCAGCTTGGCACCTCGCAGGCCGACTTCTAGCAACCATGCCATTGGATGCTAGCCATATCCTAGCACCCAGGCTAGGATAGTGCTACTAGGGGCAAAGAGTTAGGAAGGCTCTCCACATGGGTTCTGAAAAGTTTATTCCGAAGGGTCCAGAGGCAAAAGAAAGCGAGCAGGCCTCATGTTCAAGCTTATAAGGGGTAAAGAAAGGGGGCTGGCAGAGCATCAGTAACCAATTACCTGGGGGCAAGGGGCAGGGGGAAGGCAGGGGGATACAACAACCAGTGGGGAGAGGGAAAGGGCGGAGTGGGGGACCAGGTACCAGACAGGTACTGCCTGATGGGAGAAGAAGTCTTTCCCTGTAACCCGAGTCAGGGAAGCTATTTACATTTTGGAGCTGACCCACCAGCACAGGGTCCCTCCTGCACCAGGGGTTTCTGGCTTCTCAGCTTCTACCATCGCCAGCTCAACCGCCCCGACACTGGACCCTTCAACATTGCTATGTATCCTCCAGAGAATACAAAAGGCTATCAGGAGCTGGCAGCAGCCCTCACCTCATCCAGATCTATGCCAACAGGATATTAAGGACCCTTTTCACATTCCCCACTAAAACTATACTGGTTACACTGCACATAAAGTATTTCTCTGACCCTTATCCTTCTACTCTTCCTCTGTGGCACAGGGGAGAAGAAGGTGAATAGGTATTTCAGCCTGGGAAAATGAACAGTCAAGCAGAGCCCCCATGGAAGGACTTGTTGGCAGAATGATGGAGCACATGTGTAAGCTGAGCCTTCTGACCCATCTGTCAGAATATCCCAAAAATGTTGTCTGCTGGTTGTATTGGTTTTGCATGGCTTGGTTTTTGGTAGCAGGGGGGACCACAGAGAAGCTAGCGGAAGCTTCCACCATGTCCAGCAGAGACAGTCCCTGATGACTCTGAAGATGGACGTGCTGCTGGCCAAGGCTGGGCCAATTAGAGAGGTTGGTAACGCCTCTGTGATAACATATTTAAGAAGAAAATCAAAACAAAGTGGGGCACAATTTTTTTCTAGCCAGAAAAGAGGAGGTGAGAACATGTGAGGGAAACAACATGGAGACACCAAGGTCAGTGGAGAAGGAGGGGGAGGAGGTGCTCCAGATGCCAGAGATGAGATTCCTCTGCAGGCCGTGGTGATGACCATGGTGAAGCAGCTGCGCCCCTGCAGCCCATGGGGATCCACGGGGAATGCAGAGATCCACCCGCAGCCCGTGGGGGAGGTGCCCACGCTGGAACAGGTAGATGCCTGGAGGAGGCTGTGATCCAGTGGGAGACCCAGTGGAGAGAGAGGGCCCTTGCCTCCAGGCTGGAGCAGCCTGTCCTTGGAGGACTGCACCCTGTGGAAAGAGAGACCCACGCCACAGTAGTTTTGGGAGGACTGTCTTCCTATGGGAGGGACCCCACAGCGCAGCAGGGGAAGACTCCTCTCTCAGAGCAGCAGCAGAAAATCTCAGGTAACAAACTGACTAAAACCCCCAAGCCCTGTCTCCCCGTGCTGTTGGTGGGAAGGAGGGAGGGGTTGGGGAAAGAAGTTGTTTTTAAGGGCCCATTTTATCTTCTCATTATCCTCTTCTGATTCTGTTAGTCATAAATCTGCTTTGAAACTTTAAGTTGAGCCTGTTTTGCCCTTGAAGTGTTTTCTTCTGGTCCTTATCTCAACTCATTAACCCTTCATTAAACTTTTTCTCTCCTCAGCCCAGCTGTGGCAGGGGAAGGTGAGTGAGTGACTCTTGTGAGTGCCTGGAGTTTGGCCAGTGTCAAACCCCAACATTGGTAAAGGAATTTAATCTGCAGTGCTGATGCTGTGCTTCCAGCTGCTGGAGAAGCATTCTGACTGCAGAGATAGCTTGAGGAGACCACATTAGGTCTTCAGGTTCTGGGTGAGACCATAGTGGGTCTTTAAAGACTGGATGTTGATGGAGCTGTTTATAGTAGCCAAAATGGGCTAATTCCCCCTCTCCTTTCTCTCTGTTCTCCTTAGGGCTTTGATGAGACAATTACCTATGAAGCTCAAAGGAGACATTTTTGAGTCTTATTGGCAAAAACAACAATATATAAACAATGGGGGAGAAGCAGAACATAACACTTTTCAAAAAAGGAAAGGAAAAGTGCAAAGTAAGACAACCCGTTATCCAAGGTGATAAAGAGAAATTGTGGACTAAATGTATATCCTTATGTATTGCTGGTTTATCAATCAGATATCAACACGGAGTGGAAGGCAAAAGGAGGGGAGAAACATTCCTCATTTCAGCTTCTCTGGCAGCCACTGACTGCTGTTTATGAACCCCTGGAAATGTTCAACACACTTTACAAGGCACATGTGCTGAAGGCCCTGGGCTGGGGGTGGTCTATGGATGCAGTTCCTAAAGGCCCTACCCCACTTCTGCTGTGGGACTCTTGGAAATTGGTCCCACTAGCTGCAAGCATGTGGGCTGTGGATCACAGACTCATCTCTGTAACAGAGAGGGGAAGAGTAAAAATGTCAAGAGCTCATTAAAAAATATAGAAGCAGAGGGAGTGTGACTGTGAAGAGCAGATAGGACACATATTAGTTCAAGTTACTGAATCCTAGGGCTGCTGTGTAAGCAAACAAACTCACCATAACCCATTTTTCAGTGGAGAGAGATGGAAACTTTCACATCATCCAGTTTAGCTGCTGAGTCCTCGACTCGGTCTGGGCTGCTGTGATAAATACATATTATAATATTGGCTTTGCGCAGATGCTTAAGTAGGTGCTATATGTTAAAGTAGTTTTACTATAAAGATACAGTTTTGTAACAGTAACTAATGCTTTTTATTAGACCTAGACATAGTATTGAAATTGCTGATATAGTTATGCTTGTGCTAACTGAACTGTCTGCTTGGCCGGATAACGTCCAACCAACATATGATGAATATTCCTGCTACAGACATGCCAGCTATCAGAAACCACCATCTGCGAAAAATATAGACAAAGCCACATCTAGAAGTGATAACAAAAAGCTAACTAAGACTGTAACTAAGAAATACGCATGCTCAAAAAGGCAGACCCGAAGAGGGGCCATGCTAAACAGTTCTGAATATGTATAATTGTTTATGGATATGTACTAGTCTGATGCAATAGTAAGAGTATGTAAAGGGTGTCTCTGGAACAGCAGGTGTGCTCTTGGCCGAGAGCCAAGAGTACCTGGCGCGCTGTATCTTTTGCTTTATTATCCCTGTCTTTTATTATTAAACTTTTAAATCCTAACAAGAGAAGTGAACTTCGTTTTTCACAGCTGCTGACCCACACTGAGCATCTGAAAGAGGAGATGCCAGAGAGAGTTAAATTAAAAACCTCAACCAAGCTTGTGAATGCACTGATTTTCATCTTTGTGATTTTCATCAAGTGTGATTGCTAAAACATGCAAACCACAAACACTGACCCCCTGGCTATTTCACATACCCCATTAAAACCAGCTCCTGAAACTCACTTAATCCCTCAGTTGGAAACAGAAGGAATAGAGGAAAACATTTAACCATCAGAAGTTGCCGGGAAAGCCCCAAGGGACGTGCCACCCCAGGCTCGCCATGTGGTGATGTCTGCCCAGCACAGAAATGAATCCGAGAGGTGATGGAGTACAGAGCAGGTGAGGGCAGCAAAGAGGATCTGGGTGACTCAAGACTGTGAAAGGTGATGGGATAGAAATTTTAAAATTTCTACAGAAATCAGTAATATGCAAGGGACCCTGATCAGGCTAATGTGTCACCCCAACCAGCTGTTATGTGCTGCTGGTGGGACACCAAGCACAGATTGAACAGTCTGGCACATTCATGGTGCAGGGGGTCAGTTGGCACATTGCCTGCATGTGGCTGCACACTGGGGCTTAGAAAGCCATGGCTGCTCCAGTGGGATGCAGTCCTGGCTCCATCAGCTTGGGCCCAGGCTCAGCTAGGTCTACAGGAGCAATATTTTGTGGCTTCCAAAACTTTTACTGCCCAGTTCTGGATTTCATCAGGACCTTGTTGTGGCCCCTGGCAGCAGCAAGGGCTTCAGCTTTGAATCATACCAACAGGGCAGCACTTAGTGATGCAGTGGAGATCCCAAAACTGAGTGTACCCATGTGCTATTTTCCTGGTTTGAGACAAATTTGGAGGAACGTCCGAAATGAACGTCCTCTGATAGATGGCAGGTTTCAGCAGCCCCTCCACCACCAGGTTCGGAAAGAATTTTTCTCGGAGGAAAGTGAAAAAAAACCTATTTATTTAACAAGCAGGGTGCACACAGGCACCAAAAAGAATGAATAATATTAAATAATAAAACCTCTCACTATGAAGAAAACCTGAGTCCTTTCTATAGGTGTGGCTTTGCTCTCTCTGGAGCTGGAGTGTGGCTTGGGTCCCCCCAGGTCACGGTGTAAGGCCTCCTGGTGATGTTCTGATGTTCTGGCATTGCTGAACAGTTCCAGAAAAAGAGGAAAGAAACTTTCAAAGCAAAGAAGTTTAACTTTCCATCTCTCTCCTGAGAAAAGGAGCCGAAAGCTGAGGAAAAGCAGGAAAAATCTTTCTTCAGCTCTGCTGCAGCGAGAACACGGGGGAGTGTGTCTGTCCTTGAGCACAAACTGCTCTGAAGAATTCGCCTGGCTTCTCTCCCCCCTCTCCTGGGCCCAGTTTAAAGACACAGGAAGGCACAGGATTCATGTCTGGGCATAGAGCAGGCAACAGGGGATGCAGCATCATAAAGTCACCCCAAGACAGCTATGCATTCAATCACTAGCATAACTGTTTGCTGTTCCTGCAGGAAGGGCTTTTATCCCCGGGTCTTCTGCCCCCAAAAGATCTTTTCAGACACACTCACACAATTTCAGCAGAAACTGGATCCAAAGCAACATAAAAAAAAGCAGTCATATATCCAGATGAGTAGAGGACACACAAAGTAATGCATTCACAAGAGCAGCAGAAACTTACTGATCTGGAATTATGCTTTCATTTATAACTTTCCCATGCAAGCCTTTGAAAGAAAACCGGATTGCAAAGAATTGTGTCAAGCTGACACATACCTAAAAATGTGTCTGCTTCTCCAAATGATCCATGCAACTTAGTTTGAACAAAAAAATTCAGGATATTTTAGGAACAGTCGTGCCACAACTTTCCACCACCATTTCGGGACAAACTCAAGACTTGTCTTCTGATGGTTTCAAAACTTTCATTTTAACCTTTAAAAAGCAGCCCCAATGCAGACTGCCAGCTCATGTGGCCCTTTGAAAAGTAGGTCTCAGACTGGTCCTTCAGACTGTTTCCAGGGGGAGATATATTTCACCGCCTCCCATTCTTGCTGTCCAGTTCTTTGTTTCTTCTTTCCGCCTCCTTCCATATTTGCAGTGCTCTGTGCAACGAGCCCACAAGAATGTTGCCTTTGACTGATGAACAAGGTGACGTTTGTGCATGAGAAAGAAGCCCTTTGGGTTGTTTTGCAGTGAAGGAGGCTACAGGAGGCCCAAACTAGCTATTGAGTAATATGATGGAGCCAAACCCAGGGTCCTTTCAAATCCCCCTGGTTTTCCATTACATTCCTTAATGAACCCACAGGATGGTAATTTTTTCCCTGTCATGCTTTCATCTTCAGGCTTCCTAAGACAATCTGGGAGAGCAGGGGGTGGAAGTTGTTTGGGTCTTTTTGGTTTGGGATATTAGGATTTTTTTTGGTTGGCATCCCCATATGTCTCCTTTCAGTCAATGTGAACCACCACAAGTCCCCAGTCCTCCACCCCAACACAAGCTGGATCCAGCTTCTGGAGTCTAACACAGCACTAACAACAAGGACTGAAGGCTGAAACCCCTACTGCCCAAAACCACCATGGCTTGGCACAGATTTTGGCATTTTGAATGCCGTAGATCTGCAGTGCAGATTTTCATGGAGAGAAGAAAAGAAGGCTTCTTTCCTCACTGACTGCAGAGCCTTTTCGTGGCCACCATTGCATTTGCTCAGAAGGGTTAGCAGTGCTGAGTGGAACCATGTTGACGGCCACATTTGTCTTTATAATGCTTAAAAACAATGAAGTCTGTCTTTCCTGCTGCAGCCTGGACCTTGGAGCAGTCAGCGCCAAGCTGTAATAGGAGGAAACAGAACGAGACGTGGGACAGTTGGACTATGCACAAAAAAAATTTTTAAAAATTACTAGTTTCAAACCCAGCATGGATATGGAGAGGCAATTTGATTTGGTCACTGAAAGGATCATTCATGGTAGGTCCAACTTTATGATTCCACACATAAGGAGCTTGATTAGTTTCCCAGTCATTGCCTTTACTGTGTT
Organism: Oreocharis arfaki; assembly: GCA_013398015.1. Taxonomy (NCBI): domain Eukaryota; kingdom Metazoa; phylum Chordata; class Aves; order Passeriformes; family Paramythiidae; genus Oreocharis; species Oreocharis arfaki. The sequence goes on from VZRR01005345.1 coordinate 50,442, forward strand.
GATCTGTTTCAAAAGCCTTGACAAGACAAGCTGTAAAGAATTCCCCAAAAACCCTTTGGGGAACAAGCCCTTGCCTTTAAAATAAGACCAATAGAAAATACACACTGAGTAGCAATTCTGCCTCAGCAAGACAAATGGATTGAAACTCTCCCAGGTCTTTTCCAGCTCTCACTCCTGGGAAACTTGAGCCTAGACCCCAGATGCTTTATAGCTCTCAATGCCTCCCATGCCATGGAGTCACATACATTCACCCTGGCTGAAGGTTTGGCCCTTGTGTTGGAATTGCCAGAGAAGCGTGTCCTCTAAAGCACTTCACAATTTACTGGTGTCACCACAGGTGAGTGGGTCACAGTCATCCCTTGCTTTTTGGGATGGTGAGGTCCCCCCCATTTTACAGTCCCTATTAAAATCTTTCTGCATCTTTCTCAGTCTTTTTTTTTCCTGGGGTAACTGTTGATGATGCATACATGAGACCCGCAACACACAGCAGCAGGAAAGGTATTACACCTTGTGATTTGACTTGTAATGAGAATTTCCTTGGCTATCCGCAAAGTTGAAGAGACAGGCAAGCCAAATGTGAAAAGCAGTAAGTAGGGAGACAATCTTGACAATCAGACCACCCCATAATTTTGTGAGTTGTAAAAATCAATTGCATAAATAAATGCTGCAATCCTCTTTTTTATAAGGAAATTGAACAAAGTGGAGCTTTTGATGTACTCACCAACTAAAAAATCTGCCTGGTGTGCAGCAAATGTGCGGTATGGGTTTCTTTCTCTTCCTACCTCTGCTCCTGATTCTGTGCCAGGCATTGCCCCTCTAAGCATTTCCTCAACCCTGTGAGTGTGACTCTGCTGTAGGACCAGGTGTGCACTACCAGCCCCTCACATCCCAATGTCAGTCATCCCATGTGCAAACTCTAAATGTTATCCCCAAGAGCAGTCATTGAAGCCAGATTCAAGACACGCTTTAAGACATTAAGACAACAATGAAGGAGGTTCCAGATAGTTTGCCAAATTGGGCATACTCCAGAGGTGCATCCTCAGATGAGGTGCTCTGGCTGACCCCCTTCAGCTGAACTCCCAGATACCTTTCTTCACACACATCTTTGTTTATACTTCCCCTGATTTCTGTCTCAGCCCAGTACCTTTGCCAACAGGGCTCATCCTCCTTTGAAATCTCAAAGAGGACAAGTCTTGCTTTATATGGGTGATGTTGAGAGGCACCAAAAAAATCATTATTTGGGTCTTTTGAAATAGTCCAGAGCCTCCCAGCCTCTGTAAATCAATCAAAGATTTACAGTGATTGTACCAAAGAAAGCATTTGGTTGGATTGGGATGCCACTGAGTTGTACTAAATGCAGCTAGGGAGGGAAGAGGGACTCATCACGTGCTTACACTTATATTTGTTCCCAACCCGAGGAGCACCCTAACTTCTGTGCTACATTCACCTGCCCCTACTCATGCCAGATGAAGCTGTTTTGTATCAAGATCCTCAAATCTAAGGTCTTCCCTAGGTTCCCAGGTTAAACTGTGTATTTCACTACCACCAGTGCATGGGGATGCTGAAAGCAGGGCTTTCTCTTGGTCTGGTCAGAGGAAATAAACCATCTCCAAGGTGTTTTAATGTGTGTCTGTCCATATTCACATATTCCTGTGCAAACACAGGAAGGAGATACAGCCCACACCTGAGCACAGTCCAATGAGCACACAAACTCTGTGATGTAAATCCGTCATTCATGTAACACATGTTACTTCCTCACAGATTAATTAATTTTGACTATCTGCTAACTGCTGAATGCATTCTTGTGTTTGAGAAAGAGTTGGGACTTTCTTTTATCCAAATAAAGAGTATTAAACAAGAGGCATAGGCAGTGGATATATTTCTCAAAAGACTTTCCAGGCAGATGTCTCAAGCCTGTCCTCTGCAGTAAGATCAGCAAAATGGGCTAGTTCTGTTCTTTTGTACTTGTACTTGTGTTTCTGCTCTGGGCCCTCTAAGCACCAACAGGATGGAAGACAATGATGCCAAAAGATGTGGCAGATGAAAGAAATAATCCATGGATCAGGGTGTTTGAAATGTTGAACTCCTTCCTGGCAAGTGTTTTTAAATTATTGTCTTAACACAAGGTTTGTGGACCCAGGAGGATGCAGATGGGCAATTCAGCACCCAGTCCAGCCATCCAGTCCAGCCAGGTGCTTTGAAATGAGGACAACTCTTTACCCCCCACTCAAGAGCTGTGTAGACTGAGCTCTGCTCTCAGCTGGGCACATCTAGAGCCCTCCTTCACATTTCAATCTACCAGCAGGACCCTGTTTTGAACTCCTGACTGTGCCATGAAAACTGAACTAAAGTGAGAGGGGCTGCCAAGAATGGATCAAAGCCTTGAGCAATCCCATGTCTTGTCTCAGACTCTGGCAAAGAAAAAATGTGTTGGGAAAACTGCAAAAAACACAGAATAAGCAAATGTGAATCAATAGCAGGAATCTCCTTCTAACTTCCAGCAAATATTGACTTAAACTCCCAGAGCAGACATGGACAAATATTGCCTCATCAGACCTTTGGGGGGGATTAAAAATGTCTTTTCAAAAGAAAAGAAAAAGAAAATCTACTCATTTTTGTTTGCTTCTATTCAACTGTTCTGAGTTTTTCTCTTCTGAAAGGAAAGCTCAAGTATTTTAATTTTCGGTGTCTCTGTTCAGAAATCCTTCCGCCTTCCTCAGATAAAAAACATGACATGTTAAAAAGAAAAGAGTAAAAAGGCAATTGGATTTTGTACTGGAGAATGAAGATTTACTTCCCTTCAAAATCTCTGTTTTTCTTTGTATTGTAAAAGCTAATTATTCTATCTCCTGATGCTCTTGTTATCTGCATAAACATCCACTGCCATGGTGAGAATGTGCCAGGGTCATGGCATATTATTGTAGTATGCAGAATTTTTTCCTGAGGCTGATAATCTCCTAAATAGTCAGTCCTGACATTTAAACAAGGGACGTATTTGTGGCAAGAAACAGAGAAAATGTATCCAAAACTGAAGCTGGCTGAAAAAACAGATCAAGGCAAAAAATTCTTGAAGTGAAACAAAGAAAAGGCTGAAATAGAGAGAGGAGTTAAGTGGGTTTAACCAATAACTTTTACATCTGTGTCAACCATGTGTAACACCAGAATGGTCATCTGCAGAACAGTTATAACAATACAAACCTGTGCTAGCAAAGCCATCATCTTATGGCTATTTAGTTCTCCTATCCCTCAGCTTCTGCTAGGAAATGGGTTTAGCCTCTTCTTTAACTTCCCTGCATCCACCCTTGGCGGTGAATGCCAGGCAACTGTCATCTTCTGCCCGATTCCTTACTCCACAATATACTTCTCCTCTCCTTTAAATAAATTACCCTCTGCAGGATGTTGTGATGTGTGTGTCAGTCCTGTGGCACAAATTAAAGATTATCAACCTGTATATCCATATCCAAAAATGACCAGGGGATCACAGTGTTGTTTGATGGGAAATGAATCTCCAATCCACTTTCTGGTAGGTCAGAAAATCGCTGTCACCATCAGTCTTCCCTTACCCTTGTAAAGACACTAGGATGAAAGTAAAAGACTGGGAGAGCTGGGGCTACTCAGCCTGGAGAAGAGAAGGCTCCAGGCAGACCTTAGAGCCCCTGTCAGTGCCTAAAGGGGCTCCATGACAGCTGGAGAAGGACTTTGGAAAAGGGCCTGGAGTGACAGGACAAGGGGGAATGGCTTCCCAATGCCAGAGGGCAGGTTTAGATGTGATATTGGGAAGAAATTCCTGTCTGTGAGGGTGGTGAGGCCCTGGTACAGGTTGTCCAGAGAAGGTGTGGCTGTTCCATCCCTGGAAGTGTTCAAGGCCAGGTTGGATGTGACCTGGAGCAGGTGTAGTGGAAGGTGTCCCTGCCCATAGCAGGCGGGTTAGAACAAGATGGTCTTGAAGATCTCTTTGAACCCAAACCATTTGCTGATTCTATGGAAACAGCATTGCTCCCTTCCCCTGCAGCGCATCCCTGGCGGTTGTCCCCAGAAGCAGTCAGGGGACTACTGATGGGATACTGGGTAGATGGAGGTACTGGGGAATGATGATCCTGAGTGGAGAAAGGCTACAACATTATCAGTGTTCAATTCACAGAGGAAGGCACATGTCTTCTTCTAAACCATGCACTTCTGGAGAGGATGGACAGGGTGATGGAGCAGAGACCATACACATGACACCCAAATACGAGCAGTCAGATAACCTTGCATGCGCGTCTCTGTGGTGATGAACCACACAGGTTCTCCACATCTGCTACCCAACTTGAGGCACAAAGCAGGACAGAAATCTTCACAGCCAGCTCTGCTCTAAGGACAGCTCCTGATAGGCTAGATTTGTGGTGGGGATAAATTTCCTTATGCACACCAATCTGCTACTGATTAGCAGGTAAGATTTCCATCACACCAAGTCTTCTGCAGGTTTGGAACAGGAGCATCAAAATTATGTGGTGGTTATACTCTGCTAGGAAATGCTCAAGTGTTGAACAAGTTGTGTCAATTAACTCAAAGAAAAAAAGGAGTTAATTGCAAAGAGTGTGGTAAAACAGTTATCAGACCTTTGCGGGGGGGGGAGGGGTTTAAAAACATCTTTTCAAGGTAAAAAGAAAATCTACACTTTTTTGTTTGCTTCTATTCAACTGTTCTGAGTTTTTCTCTTCTAATTTCCTATGGGAAAAAAAAAGAGAGTTTATCACTGGTGGAAATGGAAAGCATGATAGCTTCATGGGGAAGGGAAAAGGTGTTGTTCCTCAGGCTCTTATATTTCTTAGTGAGAAAAACATTGTGAAGAAGAAAGAGCGAGCAGAAAAGAGAAATTCATCATATGCCTTCTGACCTTCCAGACTTGAATCATACTCTGGGTTTCTCCTATGGAATAAGCCTCCCATCCAATCTCGAACTGGCACAGAGCAAAACAACAACCAAAACACAAAAACTCTAATGCATTTTAATTGTGTTTAAGATTACCTTTGAGCATTGGTATCTCAATTGTGTGTCTTCTGATATTCTCCAGGCTAGTTACTTATTTAAATTATTTTACTTAAATGGAGGGTTCTTCCAACACTATTTGAAGACCCTCTCACGAGAGTCCCAGGTAGCTGCCAAGGGTGTGGGGAAGAAATGACACCCACCTGCTGCCTCCCTATTGTCCTGGGTTGCAGTGTATTCTATTACCACCTCTGTGAGCTGTAAAACCAGGTGGGGCAGTGTTTCCTTGCCTCCTCCCTCCGGACTATCTTCTGTTAATGGGCCCATCTGGGCCTTGCCAGATGACTCATAGATAACGGGCTCTGGACTATCTCCTGTTAATGAGCCCATCAGTGCCTCACCACCCCACTGTGAGATGCTCTGCCTGGGAGGAGGAACTGAACATTTCCCACCTGGATATAATCCGAGTTTTTTTGAGGCACAAGGTAGCTTTTCTCCACTGGACTTCCAGAGGACAAGAAGCTGCATCACTGGACCTTCAGGTGAAGACCAGACCCTTTTCCACAGGACCACTGTTTCACCAGAACTATCGCACCCGCCCTGCTCACCGGGAGCCACCAGCGCTGCTGCCGGCTGTGACCAGCACTGCTCCAGGAGGGGAAGCTGCCTGGCAGCCGAGAAGGCTGCACTGGGTGACTGTGCTGTTATAACTGCCATAGTCATTGTTGTTTATTGTTTTGTTTTGTTTTATATATATAAATTAGTAAAGAACTGTTATTCCTATTTCTCATATCCTTGCCTGAAAGCCCCTTAATTTCAAAATTACAATAATCCAGAGGGAAGGGGGTTGCATTTCCCATTTCAAAGGGGGCTCCTGCCTCCCTTAAACAGATGCCTGTCTTTCAAACCACGACACCTATATATTTATTTTTGGTAAACTTTGAGGAGTTGGGCTGAAACCAAGCACCAGGCTGATGCCTGACACCAGCACTGTGCCAGACTCTGGGGAACAGAGCCAAATGGAAATACAACTGTATGAGGAGAAGGAGTTGGCACTGCAGAATATGGTTGTATGCAATCAGCCAGCAAGTGAATGGAGGCAGTCCATTTTAGAGCAATAATTTCGCTCCTCCTGTACCTTTTTTTATTTTCCATGTTAACACAAAAACCTCCGATAGCTGCTACTTGCTGAAAAAAACTTCGCATTTCTCAAGGTCATTGACGTGCAGAAAGTGAAAGATCAGAGCACTGCCTCCAAGCTTAGATCTTGATTAGATCTACTGCAAACCTTGAGTATGCCTTGCATATGCCTTGCAGCTGAAAATGCAGTACTTTATAGATCTGGTGGAGTCTTTAAATGTTGTCAGCACCAGGGACTTGCTTAGGTTCATGTTGCTGGTTGTTGGGGGTGGGGGGTTGGTTTCAGGCAGCTGCTGTTGCTATCATGGAAGCATCTTAGTCTGAGACAAGAGAGGCTGAAACACTCCTTGGGTTGCATCCAAAATTTCCTATGAATTGGTCCCATCCCAGCAAGGGACGGAGCTTGACGTTGTCTGAAAAGTCCCAAAGATGACCAGAAGGAGAACTGAAGTGACATTACTGTAGCTTTTTCCTTTCACAAGCTCCAGGCTAAGAAGTAACAGGACAATGGTAAGTATTGTCACCAGCTGGGTCATCTACATGCATCTATCCACTCTTTGAAGGAACCAGGCAAAAAGAAAGGATGGATTTGGTCTGTTGATGTTGGCCAAGTGTAGTATCTGTTCTTCAAAGTTTATTATCCGATATGCCCTTGATAAGAGGATTTTATATTAAACAGACTTTGGGTCATGAGAGTTGGACCTGGAACTTGCTCTCTCTGCTTCATGCATTGCCCCAGTATTGCAGTGACTCTGAAAATAGTGCACTGAACAGGTTGCACCGAAAGAGAGGTGGCCAGAAGATCAAGGAAGGTGAATCTTTCCTTTTATACTCTGCCCTCATGAGACCCTACCTGGAGTTCTGCATCCAGCTCTGGGGTTTCCAACATAAGAATGACATGGACATGTTAGAGCAGGTCCAGAGAAGGGACACAGAGACGCTCCAAGGGCTGGACCACCTCTGCTCTGGAGATAGGCTGGGACAGCTGGGGGTGTTCAGCCTAGAGAAGAAAAGGCTTCAGGGAGAGCTTAGAGCTTCCAGTGATGAAAGGGGACTTACAACACAGAGAGAGCAGCTTACTTATAATAGAGGGAGAGCAGCTTTTATTACATGGGCATGTAGTGATAGGAAAAGGGGAAATGGTTTTAAACTTATAAAGAATAATTTTGGATTAGATATTAGGAAGAAATTCTTCCCTGTGAGGGTGCTGAGGCCCTGGCACGGGTTGCCCAGAGAAGCTGTGGCACTCCCATTCCTGGAAGTGTTCAAGGCCAGGTTGGACAGGGCTTGGAGCAAGGAAGCTAAGGCCAACCAGGCAACGGGTAGAAAGCTGGCAGGAACTGTGGACCGCATTTACAAAAGGCCTTCTGAGGCTCCACAGGGAGCTGTCTTGGTCACAACAGGCTCTACGGGAACCTGCGTTATCCATCAGCACTGGAGGAGGTCTGGGTTCTTGGTGTGAAATGTCAGGCTGCACTCAGGATGAGATGGCCCAAAGAACGGCATTGCAGTACTGCCAGGATCACAGGGTGTATTGATTGGATCTCCAGATTAATCAATGTTCTGTGAAATGCCTGGTGGCAGTGCTGAATACTGATCCTCAGCAGAGGCAATTTGATATTCAGTAGGTGAAAACACTGATTTCAGCCTGGCTGAGATTTGCCATGCACAGTCCCAAATATGTCCTTCATAATATACAGGAAAATAGCAAGAGGAAAAAAAACCAGACCACTTGCCCACCACTCCTGCAGCCCACTCTGCAGTCACCTTAGCTCATCTCAAAGGGAGGTCTTTCAAGTCTGCCTTTCATTATAAAAATGATTAATCTCCATTCTTCCCAAGAACAAAGGGACCTACAGCGGGATTTACATCAAGCAAGGAAAACTAAGAAGGCTACTAGCAGCTGTGACAGACCCAGAAGGGACTTGCTGTAGGCATAGCTTGTTAGAAATGACCAGGGAGCTGTGAAAACTCGCCTCCTTTGAAATTAGTATAAAACAGTTTGGTTTTTTGCTCCATTTAATATGGGCTCAGCAGGAACTGGAGATGGGTGCCAAAGTGAAGCCAAGCAAATATCACTCAGACGAGCCTTCCCAATCCTTCTGCTGCTCGCTAGTGCACTTGGTTACAGAAGCATGAATTCCTTTTGCTTGTGCCAAACATATTGCTATGGGATGAGTAATTTTGCCTCTATAAATTGAGTAATCACTGGAGTTAGGCAGACACTAACATAACACAGTATTGCACACAGTTCTCCCAGTCCTTCCCACTCTGATATCTCTGGCGCCATCTTGTTAATAATATTGCTCAAAACACTTCAATTTTAAACATTGTCCTGGATTTTTAAAAAAAAAAATTTCTGAAATAATCTTTTCAGAGCTGGGGTGGTGGTCTTTCTTAAGTTTAGTTCTTTGCTCTGAGGTAGAGAAATGTGGTTTTTGCAGATTTAAAAAATGGTGCTTGAAGGAAGTTGATTGAAGTGCTCAAGGTTTCCCATGAAGAGAAACTGGATGCATAACAACAGTTATGGTTCATTTTCTGGAACCTGAAAAATTAGTAAAATAAGTAGGAGAGTTTTTTTCCTGTGATATTAAAGCCATGTATAATAATAAGCAGCATGACTACAGAACAATTCAGCATGTCTGTTGTATCAGATCAGATCTTTTTTAATATTTATTTTATCATTTCCATCTTCCGTTATATCTGAGGAAGAAGAAAGATGCCAGGTCCTAATTTCCACTCTGTTCTTCTTAAATCAAATTAGGCTAATTCATAACAACTCAGTACCTCACATTTCTCAATAGAGAAACATAAATTGCTTTCTGCTTACCTTTCTAAAAAGAGTTCAAATTATTTTCTGAGGAAAATCTATCCAGAAATACACATTTGTGATGGAGGAGATTGTATCTCTTCCTTTTCTTCTGAGCAAATATGAACAAAAAAATTATAAATAAAATATTAATATTGTAAAGGGCTTCAGCTGGGGAAAGAAGAAAGACAAGTGAAGATTTCAGTCACAGCTTTGTGGGAACACTGCACACTGCTTTTCCTCTGGGCAAGGATTTTCATTAAAATGTCCTTATACTAATTGTCTGTATTAGAACTTTTCTCCCACCTATCTCATGAATATGTTATGATTGCCATTTCGAAGGCAGACAGTGTTTTGGCAAAAAACAACTTGTCAACGGGGGAAGACTAAAGACCGTTTGCTCTTATACAATAGTGATGTGAATTTGAATGCAACAGGATGCCACAAGTCAGAGATGGAACTGTCCATATATTGCACTCCATGTAGGTAAAGGACATAATTTCTTCCTAAGAAATGGATTCAGGTAATATACTAGAATTTGCCACATCAAACGATGTGTCTTTTTTGTAGCTAATACCACATCTCTGAGAAAGATGTGTGCCACCACTGGGGAAAGCTTTAAGAAGAACAACCAGGCAAAACAAGCTATAGCAAATGGGTCCCCATGCATTTGGAGTGAAATGGAGAGAAATGTAACAGGCTGTAAGGCAAAAAACCCCAAAACCTTTGGGATATATAAAGAATGAATTGTCCCCAAAGATTTGTGTTCATTTCTTTGGCAAGAAGCTCTCTCTGATCAGCCCGGTGAGCAATGTCTCAATGGAATGTAAATCTGTTCCCTGGTGATTTGGCACTTCAAACTGATCTCAATGGTAAACCATTCCTGACTCTGTCAATATTCCAGCTTAAATCTGATGAGTAAAACGGGAGTCAAAAATCCACATCTCGACTAGTACTCCCCCTCCTATCAACTGCTTTGTTTTCACTGTGCTACTGCTGTTATTTTTGGACACAGCAACCCATATTTCCTGCTAAGACTCGTTTCCACTGTAATTTATAGTCATTTCTACAGCGGATTGAAGGTTCTTTGGATTGCAATTGAAAATATGCAGTTTATCTTGCTCATTTGGAAGTCCAGTGGTCGTCTGCCTGAGACATGGTGGGCTCATCTATCCAGGAGAATGCCTTGATTAGCGCAGGAGTTGTACAGAAACCGCTTGTGATGCTCCTTGCTGATGGACGGTATTTTTCATGCAAAAGGCATCACACCCTTCTCCTATCTAGAGGCTGCTCCACCGGAAGTCAGGGGAAAAGGTGCTCAAATCGTATTTCACGGGGATGATCTGGGAGATGTCTGCAGCATTCACGTCTCATTCTGTCTGTAACAAAATTTATTTTCTACCCCGAGCCTGGAAAAACTCCGCGAAACACTTGAATTAAGTACAATGCTGGCTTATGATACTGTTGTGTGTTAGGTTTCTCGGGGAATTTCTTCCCATTGTCGTCAAGGAGACGCTGGAAAGTGGGGAAGGGAGTGGCTTTCTAGGTTAATAGACAGTGATGAAGAAACAAAAGGAGTAGCCAATCGCTGTGGCAAACCACTGCAACTGTTTGGGGAGGGGGGGGGGCCGGAACGGGGGTTCGGCAGTTCTTAGCTGGGGATGTTCTTCTCCCTGTTGGGAGCGGAGATGGTTTTGGCCCTGCGCTTCTCCCGCGCAGTGGCTTGGCACTGCTGTGGAGCTCTCCCCGCCGCCTGCTCCCAAGGCCGCGGCTGGCAGCACACAGAGACCCGGCTGCGTGCCACAGGAGCGGCCCCGCATCCCTCACGCCGGAGCGGCCGCCGCCCGGGGAGGTCCCGCGCTCGCCCCAGAGCGCCCCCTGCCGACCGCGAGGGAGCCGCTGCATCCGTCTCCCCCACCGGAGCCGCCGCATCCGTCTGCCCCACCGGAGCCGCCAGCGCCCCCCTGCCGGCCGTGGTCGTAATTACACCAAGGGGAAACTGCTTGGTGAGCGGGAAACTTCTTGTTGTTTTGTTGTTTGTTCTGTTCAGATAACTATATATATTAGTAAAGAACTGTTACTCCATTTCCTACATATTTGCCTGGAAGCCCCGTAATTTTTGGAGTTATAATAATTTAGAGGGAGGAATCTTCTTTTCCCATCCAGGAAGGTTCCTGCCTTGCTTGGGAGACATTTGTCTTTAAAACCAAGGCATTAATTGGCGCCCAATGTGGAGCTTCAAGAGCAAAGCATGAAAAGAGAATAACAGTTCTTTGGTGACCCATTTGTGCATTGGATATAGAAACCTTATTAGGCATCACCATGTGTGCCAACTTGCTTCGGTTCAGTTGACATATGATCATAGTTACAGTTTTTCTATTTGTAAGTCATTATCTAAACATGGGCCCTACAACTAAGGCCACTGTGACTGTTCCCAAGTTTTCAGAATGAGTTGATTGGGTGAGGAATTCAGTGCTTGCAAACCTCTTTTTGAATGCGTTCACATGACTATGTGACTATCACAGCCTAAGTTCACATCCTTCGGGTTTCACTAATAGTGGTACCTATTGTGGGGGAGAAATGCAGAGGGGTGTTTTTCCCAACACTTCTTCAGGCCTACCACAACAGCTTTTGAAGGGTTTAAATTCCCTCTAAATGCTAAAGATACCATATTCTTGCTGATGTTTTTGCTAAATTTATTCAATACAGTCCATTCAGCATTTAAAGACGGGATGAGGTTGCCTCAAAATCTGCCCCAGAGACTACGAATGATGCCCAGAAACCTGCTACAGAGGCCGTAGACACTGCCCAGCAGTACTATGTGCAGTCAGAGGGAAAGGTGGACAGCGCAGCCACAGAACCAACAGATGTTACAAGTGTCCAGGTTCCAGCTGAACCACAAGGGCAGCCACAGCCAGCAGCAGTCACCCCCATGCAGAGGAGGAAGTATGAAACCAAATCAGTAACTCCAGTTAAAAATGTTCAAGTAGTAGGGACTTCACAACCAACAGAGGAGCTGGAGCCCGAGATCATCACTGAATCCCTGTCATTTGACAGTCTCTGCAGTCTGCAAAAAGATGTTACAGGGTATTCTGGCCAATTGACTCGAGTTTGGGACCTTGCAGGTGCAGGTGTGCAACTTGATGATACCGAAGCAAGGTTTTTGGAGTCCTTGGTCCTGTATGTGGCTATCAAGCAGGCATCTGTGAAAGACCCGGGACCTTTTCTCTCCAGGAGCAGCTTCTAACAAATGTAAGAGAGAAGTTTAGACAGATACACATTTGAACTTACATGGAAAAGTCTAAATTTTAATTTGATTTATGCCTGTAACAACATTTATGTTTATACTGATAAATGCAGCACATATATGGTAATCCCATACAGTACAGTTATCCACTCTGAGCTGAAAATAGCCCAGCTAACCCTAGATAAAATCCAGTGCACAGAGACTGACAGCATCATCTCCTGTTACTTGTCTTTATCCAAAACACTAACGAAAGTGTCCAAGGAATGGAAAACGAGATCTCTTGTACAAAACCTTTCGGAGTGCATTGGATAGAGCAACAAATACCCTTTGGGGCTGGATTTCCTTCCAAGTGCCCACGAGATCTGTGTGTCCACCAGTGTTCACGTATCTTTCACCTCAGATTAGCAAAACTTCTGTATTGTCCTTTAAAAGGCAGCATTGGCTTCTTTTCTATGTAATTTATCATTTTAGCCTAGGACACGGTCTTCTACTGATGCAATCTTGTAAGCAGATGAAATACAGCCTTGAATGCTAACACATCCCACTGCCAGTTCAAGTGGTGTATTCCCAGCAATGGACTCACTGGTGCTCCTGTTCCTCCAGGGCATCATCGAGGCAAATCCAGGTATAAGAAAAGCTGCAAGAGGGCATATAGGAGAAACCTGGAGAGGGGAGGACTCCAGTCACATCTCTATGGGGTTTCCCTTCTTCCCTCTAAAGAAAAATTCATTTCACAAAAAATCCTGTCATTTTTCCAGAAGATGGTTTCAGAAATGGAAATCTATTTTTTTGTGGTTTTTCCATTTAATCAACAGCTCAGATCTGGAAGTCAGGAAATCTGGTTTTAATTCCCAAGCCCATTGATGGCTATTGAGCTGGAATTGGGCTGGATGCTGCATAGATGTCCTTCTGTGTGGTTCTTCTGAGTGAAGTGCCCAAATATTTTTAATTTCCACATGACCCTTATTTTTCAAAATTTTTCAAAATGTGGCAAACCAGTTTCCCACAGTGGGGCTACCAAGATATTCACACTGCTCAAAATGGAAAAAGATGCCTCGTGGGATCATCTAAATCCCGCTGCATTAAGAGATTGGAGCATATTCTGTTTGGGAACTTTTGTAAATCCCAGCAGTGTCACTCTGAATTTCTAAGCTTGCATTGCTTTTTCCAGGACAATGCCTGGTTTCTGCTCTATTTTCTGATGGTTTGGGCTTACTTGCCATTACCGGAAGGTTGCCCTGGTAGTTAGACTTTCTTTTCTAGGCTAAGGAGGAGATTGCTTTACGCTATGTCTTTCATCTTCCCTAGTATGTGCCATATTATCCTCTTGATTTCTTCCATCTGGGCAGATCTTTTGTTGACCTCACCTGAAATCTAAAACCGTTCAAAATAAGCTCTTCCACTTCCATCCTCTGATCCAGTAATGGTAGATGTGACTGGAAGGTCAGAAGTCTGAGATTAGTCCTGACCTCACTCTTGGGCTTCACACTGGCAGTATGTTAGAAGCTTTGAACTTGCCATCCTGACAAATTGTTATTGCTACATACCAAAAATCAGCTCACCCTCATGTCTGGGGAGGGTGAGGGGCGAAAGACAGGGGAGATGGATTCCTTCAAAGAGTGAAACTTTTCCACACAGCATGACACAGAGACAGGAAGGTTTAACCCAAGGTAAAATCTTGACAGACACTAACTCCTAAAATGCAGCCCAGAAATGCTCTTAATTGAATCCTAACTAGGTTAGATGATGTAGACCATGAATTCCACTTTAGCTTTTACTTACTGAGGGTGAGCTGCTAACCTCACATGAAAATTGAGTAGGGACCAGATTTCCGCACTGCCTAGCTTTCACATTTTACAAATACAAGAATAAATGAAGTCAGGCTAACATGAATATTTAGTAAATAACCCTAACATGACAGGTTCTTCAGGATTGTCTGATTGCTATCAGAGGCAGCTGCTTTGACAAAGAATGTATTCAAACAGATCAGCCTCCATCTGAAGAGAAAAGTTTTCCTTTAATGTTAACTTATATCGTTCTCTGTTTTTAGTCTGGAGAAAGGAGGCTCCTGCAAACTTCTCTCTGTCAGACTGTGAAAATGTGTGTCTGCTCATGTCTGTCCATTCCCACTGTATCAGCATCTGACTCTGTTGGCCAAGCTCAACCACTCTTGCAGAAGATTAGAGGCCAAAAAGGCTTTGCTTGGTATCCCCCTGACAGCAAGGCTTTCTAGTCAGTCAAAGCAGAGAGGCAGACCCATAACCACATTTGAAGCCAGACAAATACAACTTGAAAATAGAGCCTGCTTTTTTAAAAGCACAGCTATAAAATGAGAAAGCCTTCAATCGGATTTTGTGTCTTCTTAGGCAGCAGAGTTAGTCAGCCTCAAGATACAAATCCAGAGGAAACCTGGCTCCTTTTGATCCAGAACTACCTATTTCTTAGATTTTAAAGTCACAGTGGGCCATAAGATCATCTATTCTGAGCTCCATATAATATGAGCCATAAAATTGCGTTCTCCAATAAAGAACCCAATAACTTGTGCTTGGCTGAAACCTGTGTTCCAACAGGCATCTGCTCACAATTTGAAAATACCTGAAGAGGAACACTCTACTACTTTTGTTGGTATTTTGTCTCAACACCTAATCATTCCCACCATTAAAGCTCTTTTTGAAATGAAATATGTCTGCTTTTAGGTTCCAGCCTTGGGCCTCTGATAGACTACAAGGCTCTGTTGCCTCTGGGTCTTTTCTCCTGAGGATGAACTTCCATCCTTTCTGAGCCTCCTCTTGCCCTTCCCTTGGTAAGTGAAGCAGGTGGAGATCTAGCATGAGATTTGGGTTTTTTCCAAGCTTTTGAAACTTTTTGTGACTTTTCACTTTTTTGGAAGGGCGTTTCAGAATAGGTTGACATAACAATAGCTTGGACAACTTACAAAGTAGACTTTTATTGATGCAGTCAATGCACATGAGGGAAAAGGGTGAGGGGTGAAGAGACAAGAATTCAAACAACCCAGGAGTTTCATTTCTCTGTCTGGTGGGGACATTTGACAGTGTTAAAATGTTCATGTTTTTCAATAAGATCATCTCCTCTCCTAAAATTATTAAGGCAGAAACTACTTTTCAGAGGGAGACAGAAGAAGGAGCTCGTTCAGGGCTCACAAGAGGTTTCCAATAAGGATGGAGAAGGATTGAGGGCACAGATATGATAATGTGATATCCTCATGACTTACTGAGCATGTCCCAGCAATGGTGGCTGATACAGTTTCACTTCTGGAGTTCTTCTGGCACAGCCTGGCTAGATCTCATCTCCTGCTCTAAAGGATGTCCAAATTCAACTGCAGTAGATAAGGGTGCACAGAGGTTATGCACAATCAATCCGATGTAGTTCATGGAGGGTGAAAAGCAGAACTCGAGTATTTGTGCAGACTAAGTTCAGCTCTTCAGGCCCTCACTTCCTGGCCCAGTGGTAACACAGCCTGCAAATCGCTCCCTGCATAGTTTTCATTTTAAAGTTCTGCTTTAAAACAGAAAACCTACATCTGGTGGAAGAATAAGCCAAGTATAACAATGGCTCATGGGGTGTGGTGGTAAAGCAACAAAATGTCTCACTGTGGATGAGTAACCACATATTGGAGCCTTCCTCTAGATCCAGGACACTGACCACCCACAACAGCTTCTTCCATCACAGGTCACTGGCAGATGGGTCATGGGATGCACAGATCAGTATTGGTGCCTTTTGCTCAGGGCCCAGCTCTGGCTTTCAGCATCTGATCCCATCTACAGCCCAGCCCTGTGGGAATATAGCAGCTAATGCCAGAGAGACCGTTCCCCGGAGCTTCTGCATCACAGTCACCAGCAGAAAGCAAGCTGACACCTAAAAGGGAAAACGATTAGTCAGAAAGGGAAATCAGTTCAAGTGGGTCTGGGGAAGTCTAGACTGCAAAGATGCACATGTTCTTCACTTAACACAGTGGTTTTATTTCCTTGGTTTGGGAGAGTTTTTGCAGCACTGGAGGGGAGCAAACAAGGTTGCTGACCTGACAAATCCATGTGTTGTGATTCTTGGGGTGTCCTGTGCAGGGCCAGGAGGTGGACTCAATGATCCTTGTGGGTTCCTTCCAATTGAGGATAGTCTATGAGTGTATGATTTTATCTCGATCTTCCCAAGTATTCTGTTGAGTGAGCAACGTACTTTTGCATCGGCAAAGAAAACAGAGACCTCTCCAGCACTGTGTGACAGCCTAATGTGATTGTCTCACTAGGATACTCCAGAGATGTGTCCTGCTGTCCTGCAGATCCTTTTTTTTTTATCCTTCTACACTTTCTGTTTGTGGGTCTGCTGAGAAGAGATTGCCTGACACATCTTCCTGACTTAAAACACGGGAGATCCAAAATGAAGAGAAAATTGGATTTTATGGGACTTTGGCCAAAAAACTCTTCCAAGTGCTGTGGGACTGATCTGTGTGAAGTGTGTAAAACAGCACTAACAAGGAGAGGAAGAGGGTTTGACTTTGCTATAGAATCTATGACTCACCATCCAGAGGGTGAAAATTGAGTAGCAATTCTATCACTATAAAAGCCACGCACTATGCTAGGCTGAGAAAACAGCAACATTGGAAATAGTAGATTTTCAGAGCCCAAAAGAAACTCAATGGCTTTCTAAAGTCATTAGTGTCCACAAAGTGTCTTTGGCAACTTTAGTGAGCTTTCTTTCACTCCTCAGGAGAAGAAAGGGGCAGGTTTTTCCCATTGTGTCCTCCCATTCCTGCCAGCTCAGAGGAAGGCAGAGGCTTCTGCCCAGCTTCTCCTCGTGAAGTAAAAGTGAGAGTCCATGAGGACAGCATTTGGTCCCATCTTAAACATGTCCAGGCCACCATTATCAGTGCAAATAAATTTCTTTCCTGATCCCTTAGTCACAGAGCCACACTATCGTCTTGGGCATCCCTAGCTCTGCTACATTTAACATTTAATATTGTTCATAATTTATGCCATCAGCTGAAGATCCCATAAAGAGTCTGCCAACTTCAATGGAGGCTTTTAGCAAGGGATGACATGGTTCATACTGCAATTCTAGTTTGTTGCTTGAACTTGTTAGAAAACACCAGATCAGCCTGTCCTGCTGCAGTGGAGGGATCTGGCAGTTGTCCAGGTTTGGTTTTCCAAGTATGGTTTTGCTAGTGATAGATGAGAGAGGAGGCGAGGGGAGAGGAGGGGAGGCAAGGGGAGAGGAGGGGAGGCAAGGGGAGAGGAGGGGAGGCGAGGCTAGACAAGGCTTAAACATTTCAGGAGCAGTTTGACTGGATGACAAGAAGGACTTCATGAGCCGTCAGAGGCTTGTGAGGACAAGGAAAGGAAGGAAGGACTGCCAGTGAGATAGGGAAGGCTAATAGGTATTAAAACCTACAGCATCCCACACTGGGGCACAGGTCTGGTTTCATGGCTTTCTCTGCCTATGGCAGGCCACTCCCCTCCCCTCCTTTAGTTGAATGGTGCTATACTTTATTAGGGCTGTTCCCTAAGATGTGGATTAGGTAATGCTATGGTTTATAAATCTTTCACTTCTGAGTCACTGTGTATGGAGTTCACAAAGGACACAACGGCCTTCAGCTGTTCTTAGATGTATGTGCTGCAGAAACAGCCAAACTGGGTGAAAAAGAAGCAGACAGTGCTACTGGAACACAAAAGTATTTAACCATTTATGATTTATGCCAAAATATAATGGCATAAACTGGGACCATCCTGTTTTAAACCACTGCACTTAGCAAGACAGTTCCCTGACAGTAGATGCCATCAAACCATGGCTCTCTCCCATGCAAGCTGTTTTGTAAGCCTGCCCACTGCAACACCAAAGTTTATTTCAGTTTCAAGCTCTGGCATGAATATTGTGTCAACCACCAGCTCCAACCCAGCTCATGCTCATGTACTTCCAGCAAGACATGCTGGCACTTCACCACATATTCCATGGTGTGGTTTTATTAGTCTGGGATGTGCATACATTTTAGTTTGGTTTTTTTTAACTGCATGTTGTACATGGTTTTGGACCTGAAAAGGAAGGATTTCTTAGCTTTACAGGTTTGGAATTCATCCTCCGGTTTTAGGGTTGTATCTCTTAATAAACACAAAATGCTGGAGTCCAATATGTCAAATTAAAGCAAAGATTTACCAAAGGAATATATGCTTACAAAGTAAATATAAATTAATTTAATTGGTTCCTATTATCACTTCTATTGGAGCCTGCAAGTATAATCTGGTGCTGAAGTAATTAATTGGGTGTGAAATACCTACTGTGCCAAAACTTACTTGTATGGAGCAAAACTCCCAGACTTTTTGTCCTGACTGTTACCTGCAGCATCTTGGCTTTGTTATTTTGTAGAGGGGAATGAATCGAGTGCCAAGCTCTGCAATCAAACGCTCAGATAAATACCTCATTTTGTATTTTCATGATGGGGTGGTTACAACTACAGGCATTTTCCCACCTGGGTCAGGTCAAGATTGCTTTTGGAAGGGAAGTCAGCAGATAGGTTTAGCACTGCTGGGACTGCAGGCACTTATTTCTGTGGTTTTCTCTGCCCTTATATAGTCTCAGCTATAATTGCTTTGTTTTTTTCCCCTCCCTGCTCTGGCTGTGCAATAAAGGAGCTTTGTCTTCTTTGCGGAAGGGATAGGGAGCAGTGGTAGGTGGAGGATGCAGTGTTGGTACATCTCTCAGCAGCAGCAGCAGAATTGAGAGAGCCACCACTCATGCTATTTCATTTCGTTTTGCCAGAACAGTCACTCATGCAAGCTGGGAATTAGCTCAGGCAGCCCATCTGGATTAAAATAACTCAGGCTCGAGTACTGCAGAGATTTTGAAATCCTGACATGTCCTGAGAGGATGCTCAGCTGCTGCAACTGAAGCAAACAGATGATGCTTCTTCCCACCTCCTGCACTTTTGGGATACTGGGTGTTTCTTCCCATGCATCTCTCCAGCCTCCTATGGCACTTTCCAGCTACTGTCATCTGCCACTTAGGGCAAGTCCCTCCTTCCTTGACGGCAGCATCCACAAGTGGAGCTGGGCACCACTCTCCCATTTATCACTTCATCTTGCAGCATCTCTAAACAAGAGGAGTCCTGTTAGGTTCACAAGCCAAACTCTTCCCTGGACAGGATAAAGATGGAGCTGAGTTTGGGAATTCACCCTACACTTCAGCATTTACTTTTTCTCCACTGTGTCTATCCCAAGAAAGCAGCTGTGAGGCTGGAATGGTTCTTGGCAAGAAGTGTTACATGGCCAGCACAGGGGTCAGGCTGTACTTAAGGTGCAGGAGCTAAAATCAGCTCCAAGCACATCTTCTGCCCCCTCCCCTGCATCTCATGCTTACAGGTGTCATGAGCAGCTTGTGGCCATGTGGCTTTTGGAGACTGCTTCAAGACACACACAAAAATTTTAGAGCAACAATACAACACCAAAAATACAGGACTTTGGGGTGATCACTGCCCACCCAAATTCCTGATCAAGATTAGAAACAGACTTTGATAGGGACAAGCATTTACGTGCCAGGATACTAGCTCTCTTTTCTGGAGTCTGCAGTAAAATCAGCCAAGACAAAAGAAGTGCTGCTATTACTAGAGCTAACAAAAATGCAGTTTTAAAAAAAAAAGGGGCTTTCTGAGCAAGAGCCCAACCTTAGTAGGAACAGCCTGATCACTATTTTCCAATCTTTTTCCTTAAGGGAAAGCAGAGACTGACCCTTATCTTGTATACTTTTGAAGTACCATCAGTTTTCTGGTTCTCATTAAAGATTTAATTCGTTTAAAATTGTTAAGGTTTTGGTTTGTGAAACTTATTTCTTTCCTCCTCTTCTTTTCTCTCTCTATAAATATTTATGTGCAAATTTAACCAGAAACTTCTTCTTAAATATGTATTTCAGCAAGGGCCAGCATCTTCTGTATGACTCTTCAGGTTTTTGCTCAATTCCCAGCCCTGCCAAGGCCTCCTCTGTGCATCCTTGAGACCCTCCACAATTTTCTTGTACCTACAGATTTGGCTAATGCAATCTCACATCACTGGTGGGACAGAGAATTAAAGTAATTATTGTTCACAAGCCACACAAATTCTCCTGAATGCTCAGAACCAAGGCAGGCCCGTGGGATCACAGAATCAAAGATCAGAGAATAAGCTGAGTTGGAAGGGAGCAACAAGGATCATGAAGTCCAACTCCCAGCCTTGCATAGCACCATCCCAAAGAGTCACATCATGTGCCTGAGAGCATTGTCCAAATGCAAATCCATGATCACAGGGCCCTATTGTATTTTAGGGAAAAAGTCCCAGGTCACACAAGAGTCAGCAGGAACCAAGCTCACTCAGGATGGTGTAGATGCACCCCAATGCAAAGGCACCCCAGATACATGGGTCTGGTCTCCATCCAAACTACCCGGACCTTATGGACTGATGCTGGGTATTTTCCGAGGGCAGCACCTCCCTCCAAAGCTCTGATGGACTACAGAGGAGAAAACCACACAGACAGTTCCATGTAGCCTCACCGTGAACTGCTGAGGCTAGGTATGATTGCAACTCATGGGCCAGCCCAGGCTGGAGAACCTCATAAATCATGTGGAAGTGTAGAGTTATGAGTTTCCTCAGACAGACACCACTAATTGCAGTCTGCTTTGATTGCTAGTGAGAAGCCGTGCAACTTGCTGGCAAGCCTGGGAGGGGAAGTCCTGGATGGGGTGATACAGCTTCTGAGGAGGGCAGATGGACTAACACCTCCCCTGAGGTGCAGGGCTGGAGCACAGCTCAGGTGAACATCATTCCCTGCCAGTGCTGTCCAAGAGTTAGCAATCTCAGCATGCAAAGCTTTAGCCCTGAAAATTGTCTGAATGTGCTCAATTTTACTCCTGTGGAGGCCAGCACTTCTGAGCAAAGCAAAAATCAGCTTAAACTGGGAGGAAAGGAAGGCCATGAGACCACATCAATGGGAGCTCTGTCTGCAAAGAATGATTACTTGATGGTACAAATGCTCCAGGGCTAGGTCTGTGCAGTAAAGCAATCCTTGTGATCACTCCACGCCTGAGCTGACTGACTTAGAGTAAAAATAATTAAATATGTTAATAATTATCAGGGCCCCCTTTGATTAAAACAAATAAAGCTTGTAATATGGAAGCAAGGAGGAATGTGTAGGTTTGCAGGGCTCATCTCACAACCAGGAGCTGATAGCAAAAGCAGACGTGGTGCCTGGGTCAGGCATCAGGGGTGCTGGGGGCAGGTTGAGTGCACCCCAGCCAGAGGTGTCAAGGGTGGTCAGGTCCCTGCTGTAGCAGTTGCCCCCATCCTTGGTCCCAATGCCTTGTCCCAAGGCCAGAGATGAAATGGAGGACTGAAGGCATCATATCTCCACATCTCAGCCCATCCAAGAGGGAGGCCCACTAGGTTTTGAGTAACTGGTCCTGGAACCAGCATCACATGAATTGCGGAGGAAAGTGGGAAGTAATTTTGGAAGGTGAAGAAAATGTTAAATACAATTAACTGCACCTTGAAGCGTGTTCTTTCAGGAGCTCTGGGCATCTGATGAGTGGAGAAAGGCACTTCTGAAGGGAGATTCACATCTCACACGGATTTAGCTGGACTTCTGAGGTGCCTAGAGGAATGCTAGGTTCAAAGCTTTGATGGTGGCTTCAGTGCAATGCTTGTCAAGTGAAGCAGTGTCATGAAATTCTTGTCTAACCCTTGCCAAAAAGCTGGTGCTGCCTGAGATGAGATATGGTGACCACTGTACTGAGCTTGGAAGGCCACTGCAAAGCACTTCAGCAGAGATGGACATGCCCAGAAAAGTGGCGTCTCTGGTCCCTGCTGGGCAAGGGGCACATGGGGCACTGCACCCACTGGCTGTTATGGACAGCAGTGGTCTGTGTCACATTCTGGAGATCTGCACTTTTGGCCAAGAGAGGAGATGGTGTTGGTGTGGTGCTTTCAGAGGAGAGTGTGAAGCTCCTCTCCTGTGCTGGAATGTGGCCAGAACAGGCAGGCAGCAGGGCACTCACAGCAGAGTCTGGAGGTGCCTTTTTATGGCTCTTTTGATCTCTCAAGTGTACAGGAGATAAGAATCTGTGCCCGACTGTGCTGGAAGGGCATTTATAGACAAAGCAAAACATGCCTGTGAGGCAGGAGGCAGTTCAAATCATATCATGCCTGAGATCTGTGATGCTCTAGGGAAAGAATACCACAACTTCCTGGCAGGGCATGTTTCCCACATGGTGCTTGCACGGCACCACACAGCACCTGTGCATGTAACACTGCACAATGGCCATGCTGACTGCCAGGAGCAGGAGAGGAGGAGAGGATCCATCTGCCTCAGCCTCACCACAGGAAGGCAAACTCTAGGTTGAGTGAAGTTGCAGCCATTGCATGAGCAAATATGGCATCCCAGGGCAGAAATTGTATCCCAAATTATCTTGTACCCCAAATTATTTTTAATCACAGAATGGAGCTCATATGAAACACAGGGTTGTCCTCTCTGAAAGTTGCCCTCTGCATGTGCAGTGTCCCAGTTCATGAGCAAATGCAGATTTTCCACTTGAATGCACCCCCTCTGGGGCAATCTGTGAGAACACAGCAAAGCATTCCAATCACTGGGAAGAGGGAGGAAGAAAAAAACCAGCTCCGGTTCAAACCAAAGGGGAACCTGAGGATATTCAGTGCATTCCCCTTCTTTGGAAATCAGCCAGGGCCCTGGACCTACCACACCTTTGCAAGCCCAAAAGGAACCCAAAGACAGAGAGCAAAGAACAGAGAGCAGAGACACTGCTCACAAACAGGAGACAGCCCTCCAGCCTTTTCTTCCCACTAGTGGAGATGGGGCATGCAAAGGGAGGGTAGACGCCACTGCCATCTTCTGCCACATGGTCTGTGTCTGTTAGTTTGCATCCTGCTGCCTCACTAATGAAACAAGAGATGTCCTTGTAGTGCTTTCCAAGGGAGAAACATAAAATGCATTTGGAGTTAGTTTGTATTTTTTAAAGTCCTATTTAAGAAAAGGAGAGGAAAGGGATCCCTGCAAGCGGTGTGTTTGCTAACATGAGAGCACAACATGCTTAATTGCACTTTCCTCACCCACGGTACCTCACTGACCCCCTGGAAGACAAAACATAAGAGGGGTTAGGTGATGCAGCCTAACCCATGTATAAAGCAGCAGCTCCTTAACGTGTGGTTGTAGTTACGCAGCTGGGGAGTGGACATGTATTTTGGGAAGATACCTAGCCAGTGTGTAGCCAGCTGTGATCTGACATCCAGGGTAACTGCGCCACCTCGTGGTTCCCGAAGTCAGCGTCCAAAGGTGGGAGTTCATAGTGTGAATCATGTATTCACTGTAGTGAAATCACATCCTTTAGTAAGGCCAGGTGGGGATTTGCTCCATGGCTTGCTGCATTACTTTGACAACACTCTAAATAATCTCCAAAGAAACTATTATTCTTCTAAAACAAAGTAGGAGCTGGACATGACCTTGGGCACCATTGTCTCCTGCCTGTTTTGGGACTGTTCCTTAGAGCGTACACACACATCTAGTCCCTGTGGCTCCTGCTGCCTCCCAGCAGATGTGAGCTCACAGCCCAGCAGATCCCATCCTGGAGAAGGGCTGTCCCAATCTATCAGGTTCTGTTTCCTTTTCCTTTGATCCACTTGAAATAATCTCTCTGGTTTGGCACCCCAGGCAGCCCTTCTTTTAGCCTTCTATTCTCACCCTTTGAACTTGAAGCTGATTGTTAGCAGTGTATCTTGCAAGCTATCAGTTGGACATTCATGCCTGGAATTTCCCAGTTTTTCCTCTGTAAGAGATGTGGGAGTAGTTTTCACCTACTTAAGTCCAGCACAAGGTGGTCACCTAGCAGTCTCCCACCATAAAAGGGAGAGCAGGGTATCACCAGGGTTAAGCAAATCCATCCCAAGTCAGCTACCCAACAAAGTCCTGTGACCTTCTTCTGGGAGTGCCTCACTTTTTCCTCCTTTCTCCTCCTTAACCATGTTCAGCCATGCAGATTGCACTTCTGTGGATGACTTCCCTTTGCCTCAGTTATCCAGTACCAGCCCTTGTCTGCAGTGAGATAAAAATAATGATCACCATTAATTTATGACAATATCATGCAGACTGTGTGTCCACATATCACTGACCCTTGGCAGAGGTAGTTCTTGGCATCATAAGACACATGTATAGTGCAAGCAGATGGAAATCTGATGTATCCTAAATTCAAATGCAGCTACTATTTTTTGAGTTTCCCCTCCCTGTCCTCCACACCAGTATTTGTTCATAAAAGGCTTTGGGAGAAGATGCAATTTGCAGCAATGAGGTCAGAGCCACTTTGATTATTGTTCTGCCTCATCTTCCCTTTGCCTGTCATAGAATCCCAGAATGGTTTGGTTTGGAAAGAACCTTAAAAGCTCATCCAGTTCCAACCTCTGCCATGGGCAGGGACACCTTCCACTAGACCAGGTTGCTCCAAGACCTGTCCAGCCTGGCCTTGAACACTTCCAGGGATGGGGCAGCCACAGCTTCTCTGGACAACCTGTGCCAGGGCCTCACCACACTCACAGCCAGGAATTTCTTCCCAATACCCCATCTAACCCTGCCTCTGGCATTGAGAAGCCATTACCCCTTGTCCTGTCACTCCAGGTCCTTGTCCAAAGTCTCTCTCCAGCTCTCTTGGAGCCCCATTAGGCACTGACAGGGGCTCTAAAGTCTCCCTGGAGCCTTTTCTTCTCCAGGCTGAACATCCCCAGCTCTCCCAGCCTGTCTCCAGAGCAGAAGTGCTCCAGCCCTCAGAGCATCTTCATGGCCTCCTCTGGACTTGCTCCTGCAGCTCCCCATCTGTCTGACGTTGGGGGCCTTTCTTTTTTTCCTGACACTTAACCTGGCTTCAATGAGCACTGCTGTTCAGTGGGAGCTGCATGCTGGGCTCTGATGTAGTGTTAGAGCTGGCTGGGGGTGACAGCTGCTCTAACAAAAACAAAATTCAGCTTTGGGAAAGACATTTTACCTGCTTTGTTTGGAAATGCTGTCCCAGGAATCACCAGGTAAGTTCTTCATATCAAGTCAATTTATCAAAAGAGTGGGTTACTTGCAGTTTGAAAATCTCATCTCTGGATTGACCCAAATACGATACAGAAAATGTGAGCAGAACACTGACAAAGCATAAATGTAGCCGTCTTTCTGTACAAACTCTTCACAAGGCAAAGGAGGAACTGGTTGGCGAAACAACCGAAATACCACCAAAGGAACCTATTTCAGGATATTTGAGATGCCATTTGTAAACTTTACTCAAAATCTTTTTTGCATCCTTGCCTTCACCGTCCACCATGGATATGATCTCCCACTTTGAATTCAGTGGTTCCTACTGGAATGAAGAACTAGGGACAGTTGTAAAGCAGAGACAAGTGACTGATTGCTCACCTGCTGCAAAATTCCTTGATTTCATGCTTTGACCAAAGTCATGAGATGCAAGGTGTCCTTGGAAAGCGGGGAACATCAGCCCCAAGTAAAAGTGATCCAATAAATACTGTTCTGCTTTTACTTCACTCTTCCCCTGCCAGCTTTAGGATTAAGTTCTTAAATACACTTAATGTGCACAAAGTGAGAGAACTGAACAAACACTTAAAAATCGTGACCTCTGCAGCTCATCTTAGCAGAACCTCTTCTAAGGCAGGCATTTAAGCATCACAGTTGTCCAGCAAAAAGGGGCATTGCCAAGGTCTGTCCTCTGGCCTGATGGCCAGATGAGATGCAAAGTTCTGTACCTTTATCATTAATCTCTGTTTCTTTACAGAACAGGTTGGTC
This sequence comes from Oreocharis arfaki, assembly GCA_013398015.1. Taxonomy (NCBI): domain Eukaryota; kingdom Metazoa; phylum Chordata; class Aves; order Passeriformes; family Paramythiidae; genus Oreocharis; species Oreocharis arfaki. Next base: position 76,419 of record VZRR01005345.1, read on the forward strand.
ACGTTCATTCTCGTCATCAGGAAGGCTGTTTGGCCTGTGTAACTACAGGACTGTTTGGGCTTGTCCAAAGCTGTTCCAGGGACCTTGCATAAAATTTAACTGTACAGCCAGCTGCGACCTGCACTGGTTATTAGTATGGATGTAGTCAGGGAGTTTTATTTACTTGAAAGAGCAATGGTGCCACAGCCTTATCAGTGAACACTAGTCCAATCTTGCCACAGGAGTGAAGGTCAAGGGGTCCGATTGAGCTCAAGATGTTGCCTAGAAGCAAAGAGAGACAAAGAGTGAAATGAAAACCCAACTGGTTATGTTATTTATGAGGAGGAGAAGGAAGATGTTTAAAAAAGAAAAAACCTCAGTCCCACGTCTTTTTCCCTTATGGGAAATATAAAATATTAAAATATAAATATATCTTGTTTATGGCCTTCTCTGTCAGTAAACCAGGCATTCAAATATCCTTTACAATGCCTATCAGCTTCTGTCTGAAATCAGCTACAGAAGGGATGAGCTGACAGGGACTAGAAAAAGTGTGTCACATCCCCATTTGAGTTCCAGCTCTTTGCTCTAATTTAATGAAGCAATGAGCCAATTTGGTGTCTTCATGCCTGTGGCTGTAACATCCTGTCTCAGTCTATAATCAAAGGAGTCCAGGCACCACAGGTTTTGGAGCGTGTTGTAAGAACCACTAAATGAAAGTCATTGAGCTAGATGACGAATTAGATCAAACTAGATAATCAAGCTAGACTCAACCAGACTGCAAATAAAGGAAAAATCTCCATGTCACTCCTCTTAAGTGCTAAGGGCATTATCAGTTCTCTAGGAAAAAGCACAGATAAAGCCATTTAATTCTGTGGATAAAATCAGAGATTTAAGGACAGGGGTTTTTATATGGTTTTTGACTATTTGATGCCTGGAAATAGGGAAAGAGTCTCAATGCTGGAACACAATTTGCGCATAAAACCTTACAAGTTTTCTTCCTTAGTGTGCCACAGGAGCTCATGCTGCGCAGTGTCATCTTTGTCCCCCAGGAATTGTCAAGCCTTTAAATGTCACAAGCTCTTTGAGCCACTATTGCTATTCTCTGCTTTAAGATGGTGAAACTGAGGTGTGGAGGTGTTCAGTGCATTACCTTACCCACAGAGTGGGAAAGTACTCCTTTGCAATTCAGAACAGTACTCAGTCCTACACCAAGTTTTGCTGCTGACCCAAATCATAATAAAGCAAGCAAAGAGAATAAATGTGGAAAGCAGAAAAGGGATTTGCTCTCAAATACACATCAGTTTTAGGCACAGGTTTTCCCTTAGTGGGAGCAGGTATAGAGAGGAGACACCCACACATCCTCCCATTCTCAGGTCTGTTATTTGGGATGCCATATCAGCCTTGGGGACCAGCCCAAGCTCTCGATCCCACCATCTTGTCCGGCAGCTACTGGTATTAGCCTCAGCTGGGTTGTGCTGTTGTGTTTGTTCAGAAGATATGTTGACCTTTTTTGTCAGTCCTAGAATTTACATCATACAGTTGTTTGTCAAAGCCCCACCTATCCTGTGCAGTGCTTCCTGTCTGATAATTGCTACTGAGATACAGAGCTAAATAATGGAAAGGGGAGAAAACTCTCTAATTCTCACCATTATCTTGAGGGAAGCCTGTTAAAAAACATGAACTCTTGATATTTTCTTCCAAGCTCCTCCCCTGCAATAGGCTTCTGAGCATCCCTGGAATTTCCTTGTATTTGGACACTGTCCTGAACTGTCATGGGAAACACACTGAGATTGGGAAGGTGCCATTTGGTGTTGAAAGATTCTCAGTTTTGTCAAGAATGGATGGGAACACGGAGTGGTGAGCTGCTCTTCATCTACAGCACTCGTGCGTATGAGATCCAAGAAGAACAAATGCCCTGGAAAGGAGCAAAGAGACCACCAGGGAGATGGGATGTGGAAGAGGGTCAAAATGTCAAAACAGAAAACAAGTGCTCCGAAATAGGATCAGTGATGGGTGACAGCAAGAGTCTTATTCCCAATGTGACACTTGAAAAAAGGAGGCAAATGAGAAAGTTCTCACTGACTCTTTGTGTTAAGAAGCATTATTAATCAAAAACGATCCCCTAGGAATTACAGTTACAAGCAGGTTTTGTCACAGCTTGATTTCCACCTTGGTCTCTGCTGTTCACCAGGGAAAGCAGCCCATCCCGTACTCTGTGAGGTCAGCAGGACATCTAGTGGCAGAATAACATTGAAATACACAGGGGAATATACTGGACTGAAGCTTTACTTCATTCTTTGGACAGCTCGATTATCACCTTCTTTCTACCACACATAAAAAGGACTGTTTAGGAGCTCAACATTATATTTTTAACTGATCTGTTGAAAAAATGTATTGAAATTATGTCTTCCTGTATCTTCCAAACTCCAGCTTTATGGACATAAAATACCACTATAACTACTGTGCTTCCTGCCTGTCCTCAGCCTCCCAAGATGCTGTTCACCCTGGCTTTCTCCTTCTTTTTGAGGAGTCAGACATATCACTATTGTGTCTGGTTCTGGTTATGTTTTTTGCCCATGTGTGAAGGGTTCTGTATGACATGGCAGCTGGGCTGATTGATGTGATCCTGTTATACAGCTCATAAGAATTTTTTTTCCATCTGTTCTTTCCAAATATGTTTAAGAACTTTCTGTACTTTGGCTTTGATGGCACTGGATTTTGTTTAAAGACTCACATTACGTATTATGTTGAACATCTCTGCGCAGCTGTTCCATTTAGTCCAAGTTTTTTCTTCACTGGGCACAAATCCATCACTATTCAGCTTTGGCAGCTGCTTAAAAAACAAAAAAACAAAACAAAACAAAACAACCCCAACCTTTGCAATGGCAAAATTAAATTTCTTAATGGAGCAGGAAATACTGCCATTTTACCTGTAGTGAATCATAGAATCATAGAAAGGTTTGGAAGGGACCTTAAAGATCATCTTGTTCTACCCCCCTGCCATGAGTAGGGCTTTCACTAGGCCAGGTTACTCCAAGCCCTGCCCATCCTGGCCTTGAACACTTCCAGGGATGGGGCAGCCACAGCTTCTCTGGGCAACCTGTGCCAGCGCCTCAGCACCCTCACAGCCAAGAATTTCTTCCTAATCTCAATCTACTCTCCTTCAGTTTGAAGTCGTTCCCTCTTGTCCAGTCAGGTTTATAATCTGTTTTACCTTCGTTAAAATCTGTAGTCCTTACTCTGCATTTATTCTACAGTCATAGGCAATTGTAAATCCATAATGGTTAATCCACTGAACACTGCAAATGAAAGATGAAAGAAGTGAACACGGTCTAGGACTAGGTAGTTTAAATCTAGGCAGGAATTCTCACTTTTATAATGACTTTGCAGGGTTCATGTACCTCTCACAAAAGACCTTTGGCCAATAATAGGAGATTGCTGCTGCAATAGCAGGACAGTTGCTCAAGCAAGAGAGGGCTGTGGCCCAAATTTTAATGAGTATTTAGCAATGTTCAGTACTGCAATGCCTAAAGTAAGCAATCAAGAGCTAAAGTAAGAAGCGTAGAACTCACTTAGCAAATCTCTACTCATCACTTGGTCTGTGGTACCCAACTACGTCCATGGTCCTACCCCGACTCATTTGCAACATTAACTATTTTAGCTTACTGAAAGCCAGTAAACAGCAGGCTCAGCTTGGAAAATCAAATTTAAGCTTTGAAGTCTGTTGCAGATCGACGCTAAGAATCAGGCATGGACACAGGTTTCATACCCACACCAAGGTCTCGGGCCAACGGGCAAAAGGCTCGGCCCTCGTTTATTCTCACACTTATATGCATATGTACAGACAATCAACAATTGGATTAAGAGGTTAAGCCTCTCCAAATTGATAGGATATAAATTCAGTCCATCACCTTCCTCCGCCTCCGGAGAAGGAATGCAAAACAACTCTAAAAATACAGCCTAGAAAAGATTCGTTACAAAAACATGGGCATCGTTTATCTTACAACTTAAGAGAAAGTCTTTCACTGCTAACGCGAACAAGGCATGCAGTGAAAAACCAGGGCAACAGAAGTCAATTAGGCATCACAAAGTGAAACACTGAAACACCTAATCACCTGCTGGTTGGGTGAAAGAGACAGCTAGGGATCTTCAAAACATTTAGAGTTAGATATTTGATGTGATTCCATGTCAGCTATGAAACATTAAAAAGTTTAGAGGAATCAATAGAAAAAGACAGAAATATTAGGAGTTTTTTTTAATTACCCTTTCAACTTTGATAGTGACTTTTTGGTAGTGATTTTTTTTTTGTAGTCATGTTTTTTGGGGGAGTAATTCCAACATTTTAAGTTGAAAAGAGAAAAAGAGAAACACCACTTTTACCAGTAGTGTCTGCATCAAATTCGTTAAGCAAACCAATGAAGACCACTTGTAAATTGTGTGCAACCTTTCAGCTGTGCACATAGATGCTCTGCTGAATACCTTGGTCCTCTCACTGTCATTCCTCTTCCTCTCCTTTTGACTTGTCACATCCAGTAGAGAAAGTCTCCTCCACCTCCAACCACAGCTGCAGACAAGGAGACACAGAAAGTCTGGAAAACATTGGCTGTGCTAGCAAAAGAGAACTACCTCTCACAGGGAAAAGGGGGTATCACCCAGAAGAATCTGGGGAGGACGTTCTCTTTGGGAGGGGCTGCTGTTGTCCCCTCTCCTGATCTCCTGTGCAACACAGACTACAAGATCCCTGCAGAGAGCAGCAAACAACACTCACTCTCCCTGGGCTTGCACCTAGAGGCAGGACACTGCTGAAGTGAGCTACAGCCACTCTCCCTCCACTAATGCCTCTGCACCCAGCTGGAGCACCATGCTGCAGAAAAACACCCAATTTAACTCTGAAGCCTTCATGTGATAAAGAATCCATCCTGCTTTCTAGTGACCTGCTCTGGTGCTGATTGCTCACCCTGTTGACAACAACCTTCTTCCGCCCTGAGCATTCCTGCCTTTTCTGCCAAATCCTTGTCTCCAAGCATGTTAACTCCTGCAGTCCTTCTGTCGGAGACTGAAATGTTATAATTTATGGCTTAAACATTTTCATGAAGGACCTTTGCCTATTACAGCAAAACTGTATAACAAAAGCTGCATGGAAGACCACCACACCCTCGGTGGGCCTCCTGACAGGCCCTGGACTGCAAGCTGATGGAGGTAAGATAAAATTACTCAGGTCTGAGCTGGAGGAGAAGAATACATTCACAGGAGGATCAAGCCTAGCACTTTGGGGTGGAGACCAGAGCCCTAGGCTTATCTGCTGCCAGGCTTGCACAGACCCCTACACCAAAGCAGGGAGGAGGAGAGGTTTTGGGTGTGTGGTGAAAAAGCCTCTGGTCTAAGGCAGTGAACGCCAATCCTCCATGGTGCCGATCAGCTCAGCTGTGGGGGCCCCCACTCTGGGAGAGCCACATCTACAGGACAGCAGAGGGGGTGTCATAGCCCATCAAAGCCCCCCCCCCCAGGAGTCTTGGGGTCTCCCAAGGTCTGGGGAGACCCTGCACTAGAGCACTGCACATAATGCAAAATGGTGCAACAGATCCAAACTCTTGCAAGGGACAGTGTCAAACCTAGCCCACTCAGGGGAGGTACCTGCGTGTTCCCACCTGCCCAAACTTATATTAATCCTTTGGATTTTATACTCTTCAGCATGAGGGACCCTCACCACAAAGAAGACCAGGTGGAGGGAAGTGACAATGCTCGAAATGATACAAAGTTTAAAATTTTTTATGTAACTTTAGTCAGTTTTATTCCCCTTTGCCCTGGGGGAAGGGAATTGAAGTTTCTTCTCAAGAGACTCTTCCACCAGGTGAGGTCTAATGAGCTTCACATCTGAACAAACTGGGAGTAGCACAAAAGATACACAAAAGATAACAACCATTAATGGCCATTAATGAACATCAGCTCCAAACATCACCCCTGGCATCGTCGGAGACACCTGGTCTGGGAAAAGAGAGAGAAGAGAACCAAGAATGAGAACCTAATTAACATCAGACGCGAAGAAATCTGTATCCCATAGGAAACCAAATACTAAGAACTGCACAACTTGGGATGAATGAACATTGAACCAATGAATTTCTACGGGTTTTGACTGCATAAAGTTTAGGAAATCTAGTAAAATCCATATGTGATGGAATGATTTTCTCTGCACAACCTGGGCAATGTGTGGATGAAATTATTTCTGTTGCACAGCCTGGGCAAAACAACATCCTGGCCAGAATAAAGTAATGCCTAGATTCTCTAACACTAAATATGTTGTTGGAGAGGTTTTTTGTTTTTCCTGCAGTTTTGGTGACAACAAGACATCATTGGGACCCTCAGAAGGGTGATACGTTTCTACCTAAACCCTGTCACTCTCCCTGTCCCTCACACACACACCTACCTACCTACCTACTTTCTTTCTTTTTTCTTTCTTTCTCTCTTTCTTTCTCTTTGCTTCTTTTACTACTAAATAGAATATATCAATTTTTTTTTGCATCAACATCTAACTTCATTTGGTGTTAATCAAGTTTTGGGGGATATTTTGAACCTTTCTGGGTTTGATCTGTTTTATTCACAGACTTAGTTTTCTTTGCTCTTCTGCGTTTAGACCAGTTCATAACACCTTCTCTGTAGGCAGGCAGTAACCTGACAGCAACCAGCGTCTGCAGTTCAGAACCATGTTCATGTCAGTGGCTACATCTCTTGTAGTAAATATTTTGGGTCCTGCTTTGTTTCAACACCCTTCAAAGGAAAGATCATCTGTATAAGGATAAAAACACTATCCAAAGCTGTAATCAGTAACAGTAGTCTTAAGGGAGACTATAAATGGCTACCTATGGCTTAATGGGTGGCTGAACTTCAAACTACTATGGAGAAGGAAGAGGCCAGGACAAAGTTTGTACTTCAGGCATCTCACCTTGTAATACATCCTGAAGAGATGTTTGTGGTTTTCCCTGTGGTGTTGAGTCTGGTCAGTGTCTGCAGAAAGATACTGAGCTGCAGTTTTAGTGAGAATGACAATTTTAGTGATACCGCAAACCGAAGAGACCCATCATTTCCCAAAAGAAAAAAAAAACCAACCAATGGAGGAATTGTCCAGCATGTCTTCTCTTTTGGGAATGAGGATGACACAATATAAGTAACTATTTAGCCCACAAAATTGGAAGGATCTCTTTCTCTGTACTATTGTTCTAATGTAGGAACCAGTGAATGTGGATTGTCACTTGATACTTCATTTCAGACCTGAAGAGTTCAAATCCACAACCAGCTGAGCTCCAAGTACTTCCTCTACACAGACTTGGCTGCTGTTCCCAGAAACCTCTTCCTTCTCTTCTCTCATCATTATTGGATTTGCTTTCACAGTGTCAGCCCATGAGATGAAGGAAAATGCGTGGCCGGAGACCAAAAGACCCTTAGGTTTTACAAGGCTCCTTGGCATCAATTTCAGCTCCCAGTAATATGAAAAGTCAGTCCAAAAAGGCCAAGGGAGAGTCAAGACAATCTCTGAACTTTCAAAAACAGGCCATTTGTCTAAGTATTTAGAAATGAGCACTGAAGCAGACAATCACTTACTGAGAACAGGTAACCAAGAATTTTATTTCATAGAATCATGGCACCATAGAAGAGTTTTGGTTGGAAGGGATCTTAAAGTTCATCTTGTTCCACCCCCTGCCATGGGCAGGGACACTTTGGACTAGACCTGGTTGCTCCAAGCCCCTTCCAACCTGGCCTTGAGCACTTCCAGATGTGGGGCAGCCACAGCTTCTCTGGGCAACCTGTGCCAGGGCCTCAGCACCCTCACAGCCTATAATTTCTTCCTAATCTCTAATTTAAATCTACCCTACTTCAATTTAAAGCTATTCCCTCTCATCCTGTCACTGCACACCCTTGTCACAAGTCCCTCTCTAGGCTTCTTGTAGTCCAGTAAAACCCATAATTACAATCTTTGAATCCCTTTGATGGTCTTTCAGTGCCACCATTTCCCAGAATAGCTGAAGTACTCAGAAATCTGAAATTGTATGAAAGAAGACATTTTAATGGCACCTGATTTTAAAGGCACTGTCCATAAACACACAGCTAGGGGCAGGAGGCTGCAAATTAACCAGCTGAAACCTGAGGCATCCATCACCAGCCTCATTAGAAAATCTGGATACATTTGCCAGTGATAGATGCTCTTCCTTCTGGTTTACCTTGCACATGCCCTGGTTGTTCTGAACACGTTTAGATTAACACAAAGAAAGTGGCTGTTATTTAAATGCAGGTGGCTCTCTGCAGATAACTCCATAGGGCCATGCTGAAGGCTGCCAAGCAGCAATTTAGCATTGTCTCTGTTTACACAGAAGGACCTCAGTGGCTTGGAAAGCATAGAAGAGGGAAATGTTTTCTCCATGACATACTATGGGCTGCATACAATCAGCATCCTTCCTCAGCAGCTGCACTTGATAAATGTTGTCAGCAGCCTGGGAGTCCTTTTGGGCTGCCGGTGTCAAGAATGACTAAACCAATCATGCAGCAACAAAACCCGTGCGCCAGAATTGCATGGGTCACACTACACTGAGTTCTTACACAACTGGGCTGCAAGACCGAATTCTTCAGAATAAATTCAATTACAGCTGCTTATTGGGAATCAGCAAATCTAGTGATCTAGTCTTTAGTAAGCTATCCAGCCCTCGCACATGTCTGGAAGCTTCCACCATGTCCAGCAGAGACAGTCCCTGATGGCTCTGAAGATGGACGTGCTGCTGGCCAAGGCTGGGCCAATTAGAGAGGTTGGTAACACCTCTGTGATAACATATTTAAGAAGAAAATCAAAACAAAGTGGGGCACAGATTTTTCTAGCCAGAGAAGAGGAGGTGGTGGAAACATGTGAGGGAAACAACATGGAGACACCAAGGTCAGTGGAGAAGGAGGGGGAGGAGGTGCTCCAGGTGCCAGAGATGAGATTCCTCTGCAGGCCATGGTGATGACCATGGTGAAGCAGCTGCGCCCCTGCAGCCCATGGGGATCCACGGGGAATGCAGAGATCCACCCGCAGCCCGTGAGGGAGGTGCCCACGCCGGAGAGGGTGGATGCATGGAGGAGGCTGTGTTCCAGTGGGAGACCCAGTGGAGAGAGAGGGCCCTTGCTTCCAGTCTGGAGCAGCCTGTCCTTGGGAGGACTGCACCCCATGGAAGAGTGACCCATGCCACAGTAGTTTTGGAAGGACTGTCTGCCCGTGGTAGAGACTCACATTGCAGCAGTTTTGGGAGCACTGCTGCTTGTGGGAGTGGACCCACATTGGAGAAGTTCATGGAGAACTGTCTCCTGTGGGAGGGACCCCACAGTCTCACAGGGAAAGGACTCCTCTCCCCAAGCAGCGGAAGAAGATCTCAGGTGATGAACTGACCAAAGGCCCACGCCCTGTCTCTCTGAGCTGTCAGTGGGAAGAAGGGAGGGGTTGAAGGGAAAAAGGTGTTTTAAGGGCTTATTTTGTTTCTCATTATCCTCCTCTGATTCTTTTAGTAATAAATTCGCTTTGCAACTTTAAGTTGAGACCGTTTTGCCCTTGAAGTGTTTTCTCCTGGTCCTTATCTCAACTCATTAACCCTTCATTATTTTTTTTTCTCTCCTCAGCCCAGCTATAGCAGGGGAGGATGAGCGAGCAACTCTTGTGGGTGCCTGGTATTGGGCCAGTGTCAAATGACGATAGCATCATATTTAAAACCTAAAATAATGCTCATATGCCTGACTTTTCAGTAGGGAAAAAAAAAATTAATTACACTGCTTTTCTGCTAGAATATATTAAATTGCCAGACGGAAATGGTGATAACAGTTTTGCATGCTCTTACATATACTGTTCTTCAACTTGATATTTTTAGCCCAGTTTCTAAAAGGAAGACAATTTTTCAAACACTGTAAATGTCTTGGGCTATTTGTGTGAGCTTACCAAGCTTCCACTACAATCTTTGAACCAACTGGCCAATTTCATACAAATATGGGGAAGGAAGATGGGGCCTGCTGTTGCCTTTCTCTGGTCTTAAAATTAAGAACTAAACACGGTTAAGGGGAAAAGGGGTTTTTACCTTGGTATTTATTTAAGAATCCTTAGGTGCACCACATCCTCCAGGTGGAATGTGCTGAAAAGCACACCTCAAATGCACACCGGAAAATGCCCACCGAAAATGTACCCACACAATGAATCGCATAACAATTATAGGCCTTGCATATTAGCATATCTATCAAAGATTCCCCAATGAGAGGCTCGAGTGAACCCCCCGTCCCGAGGAATCTTCCCCCTGGATGGGCCTATCTTAGTTCATAGAATGTGTTCTAGAGAGGATTTTGTTGTCTGGGGCTTTCTGACCCCTGACTGTGAGGCTTCCAGGATGTTTGGTCTCCTGGCTTAACGGGATATTGGGTCTCAGCTCTAAGTTATCAGACTTAAGGAATTATAAGTGTGTGGGCTAAAAGCACTAAGAATACATAAAATCCATATAAAAGAGTATATAAAAGGAGTATAAAAGAAAAGGAAAAAAAATCATCATGGCATCACTGCAGAGCCACAAGAGACAGAGACTCTGAAGTTCATCTTGCTAGAGCACATGGCTGGATGTGGGCTTACCCTTTATCAGACAGAGAAACAACACAGGTAAGCTCCCCTTGGAAAAACAAGTGAAGATGAAATGAAGCTTCTTTGGCTCTGCTAATCCCAAACCAACTTAATTCTTCTGTCACACCAGCAGTCCCCACCTCCGTTCCCATTTCCTACCCCAATCCTCTGTGAGCACAGTGACAGATCAACACTTCGCAAAAAAATTAAGAGAATCACCAGTAATTTTTTATCCATAATGGGATATGGGCACAGTTTATTCTTAGAAGTAAAAGTGAATAAACTTAGGAAAGAGCTAGAGCTGTCAAACACAGACCTGGTTGCTCCAAGCCTCATCCAACCTGCCCTTGAACACTTCCAGGGATGGGACAGCCACAGCTTCTCTGGACAGCCTATGCCAGGGCCTCAGCACCCTCACAGCCAAGAATTTCTTCCCAATATCCCATCTAACCCTGCCCTCTGGCAGAGGGGAGCCATTACCCCTTGTCATGTCACTCCAGGCCCTCATCCAAAGGCCCTCTCCGGCTCTCTTGGAGCCCCTTTAGGGGCTCTAAGGTCTCCCTGGAGCCTTTTCTTCTCCAGGCTGAACATCCCCAGCTCTCCCAGCCTGTCTCCAGAGCAGAGGGGCTCCAACCCTTAGAGCACCTCTGTGGCCTCCTCTGGATTTGCTCCAGCTGCTCCATGTCCTTCTGATGTCGGGCCCCAGAGTTGGAGGCAGCTCTGCAGGTGGGGTGTCACCAGAACAGAACAGAGGGGCAAAACCCCTTCCCTGACCTTCCTGCCCATGGTGTGGCATCAGCCCAGGACACAGCTGGCTTTCCAGTCTGCCAACACACATGGCCAGGTCAGGTCAAGCTTGGAAGCAGGATCAATGCACACTCCCACAGATGAAGAGAGGGCTCCAGGATTCCTGGCTGGCTAGGGACACAGTTGGACTCACTTTGTTCTGTATGCAAAAGACAGTATTAATACATATTAATCACAGATATTCATATGACCCCCATTTCTGGAATATTTTCTACGCAGTTGATTTATTTGTTTTCATAAAGTCTCTGTGATATAAGGCACAGTTATCACATATCTGAAGGAATTATGACCCCCATCTGGTCACATGAAAAATTTGCAGTGAAACAGGAAGCTCTATCAAGGTCTCCCAAACTCCCGCCTAGTGCTATAAATCAATGTCTCTAGTCCAGTATACTTACAGATCTGACATGATGAGAGATAGCAGAAACAAGACAAATAATACTTAAAGAGAAGGGGTAGCAGGGGTCAGTTAGTTTGGGGTAAATGAATGTTCAATTCATGGTATTCATAAAAACTAGGGAGACAGCCCCTCCTAACATGAATATCAATTTGGATTCATACTTTGTCAGCAGTGGACAAGGAAGGATCACTGGAAGAGGAAGAATCTGAGAAATTCATTCCGTGTGGCTTTGGTTGTTTAAGCAACTTCTCCCTGACAGTACTGTCTCCTCTAGCAGTGACAGCAGTGTTTGAATGGTTCCACTTCACATCTTCCTCTTCACACCAACACACCCAAAGATGGCTCCTTTGCAGAAAAGAAGGTGGGAACAGGTTGGTGACAGGAGTGTGAGTGTAAGGAAGGTGCATAGGTGAGTAACATACATTCAAATTATTAAATATCCAGAGCTGACTCAGAAACCTACTTCCTATGTTAATCTAATAACAAAACAAAACAAAACAAAACAAAATTCATCTCTTTATTTTCAGCAGATCAGTATTTCCCGAAATATTGTGATACATGACCTGGGCTGAGCAGAGCTCCACTAGGATTTTCATTTACAGACAATTTAGTAAGATCATATTACATGTAAGAGTTGTGCTAGATCAGATAAAAATGTGTCTTGCATTCCTTGTTTTTCCCAGAGCTGCTGCACCGTAGATATTTCAATGTGCTAAAGACATAAAGAGCTATGAGTATGCAGTTTTGGGAATTTTTTTAGGGGTATTTGGATAAATCATTGATTTCACTACTTCTCCTGGGCTGAGAAAAAATTTGGAAAGAGAACTGTAACATAGTTGATATTTTTTATTCAACAATAAACCTGAATAATAATAATAATAATAAAGTATTATTAGAACGAAAAGTCCCAATCTGTTGTGGGGAAAAAAAGTATACATTTTTAATCCTCTCAGTGTTAAATTGAAGACAGATTAAGACAAACTTCCGTGGTGACATATCATAGAACTAAAATATTTCATCTTAAAAATAGAGTTCCATTTTACCTGAATGAACCATTCAGGAAAACAATGCAATTCACACATAATTTTCCCAATTTAGAGAAAATTTTAGCTGAGAAACTTGGATTAATGCTGTCTATATGTCTGTACCACCCTGATTCAACTCACTTTCATAATAAAGACAAATTAAATCTTTCTTTTGTTTTGTTTGGCTTTTTGAACTTATTACATTGCTCATCTGACTTAGAGCGAAGGCGGAGTGGAGCAGTGAATAAATCTTTTGTCTAGGGCTGGGGTTCTTTGCTTACTTTTATAGATAAGTAACAAGTGCTACAGCAGCAGGGTGAGGGAAAAAACTTTTTTTGTATGGAACAACTTGGGAAAGGCTGGGAGAGCTCGGGGTGTTCAGCCTGGAGAAGAAAAGGCTCCAGGGAGACCTTAGAGCCCCTGCCAGTGCCTAAAGGGGCTCCAAGAGAGCCGGAGAGGGCCTTTGGATGAGGGCCTGGAGTGACATGACAAGGGGTAATGGCTCCCCTCTGCCAGAGGGCAGGGTTAGATGGGATATTGGGAAGAAATTCTTGGCTGTGAGGGTGCTGAGGCCCTGGCATAGGCTGTCCAGAGAAGCTGTGGCTGTCCCATCCCTGGAGGTGTTCAAGGGCAGGTTGGATGAGGCTTGGAGCAACCAGATGTAGTGGTAGGTGTCCCTCCATGGCAGGGGGGGGAACAGGATTATCTCTGCAGTCCCTTCCAACTCAAACTGGTCTGGGATTCAATGATTCAACTGCAGGTTCCTGGTTTCCAGTCTCCTTGGACCTTGGGCAGAGCACAGGGTGAAGTGCCTACAAAGACCAGAGACCTGTATGACACCAAAGCAGGCTATGCTCGGCAAGACCATTCATGCAGATTAGTAGGGAGTGACACATAATGATACAAATCAACATTTTAAAAGCTGAGAGCCAGAGCAAAGAAGATAAGGAGACACACCAGTGTAAAGCCCAGAACATTTTTTCATCAGTTTGAGATGTAATAAGGCCACCTTTTCCCCAAAATATAGTTCCCCGCACAGGCAAGACTGCAGGAGGAAAGCACAAATCTTTCCTTCATATTTGAAGAATATTGGTATTTGAAGAAAAGTGAAGAGGAATTTGCCGCTTATCTACATTTGGCTCCCATAAAAGCATCATTTTAGGATGAGAGAAAAACCAGAATGCTAGGTGAGAAAAATTATGGGTTTGTTTATTCAAGCAGTAAACCTAACCCAACACATCTTGCAAATATATTCTGGTCAGAATAGAAAAAAGTCTTGTAAAGATCAGAAGCAATGACTGATCAACACATAAACTGAAATTGAGAAGAGAAGGTTACTTTGTGGACAAACAAAATGGAGGACTGTTGGCCTGAATTTGGGAAGGGGAAATGAAAAGGTGTAAAATAGGAAAAAATACAGCACATGTAATATTTAATAGCAGAAATATAGTATAGTCTGATTTTTCTGTTCTCCAATCCACCATTAAAATTAGTGGATATATCAAAAAGGCAAATTTTGAAATTGTTTGGAAAGATTTGTTTCACAGTATTTACAGAAAGCCACCTGGGGAATGAAATGAAATACCAAGGTAGCTAAACAAGAATAGCCCCAGTGCTCTATTCAGATGCTGAATTTTTTTCCTGAATGGAGATTTTCAAAATCTGTGCTTTTTCCTGCATTTGACTGCATGCCCAGCTATCCTGGGTTGCAGTGTATTCTATTACCATCTTCATGAGCTGTGAAACCAGGTGGGGCAGTGTTTCCTTGCCTCCTCCCTCTGGATTATCTTCTGTTAATGGGTCCACCAGTGCCTTGCCGAATGACTCATAGATAACGGGCTCTGGACTATCTCCTGTTAATGGGCCCATCAGTGCCTCACCACCCCATTGTGAGATGCTCCGCCCAGGAGGAGGAACTGAGTGTTCCCACCTGGATATAATCAGAGGTTTTCAGGCACAAAGGTAGCCTTCTCCGCTGGACTCTTAGAGGACAATAAGCTACATCACTGGACCTTCAGGCAAAGACCAGACTCTCTTCCACAAGACCACTGTTTCAACAGAACTATTGCACCTGCCCTGCTCACCAGGAGCCACCAGCACCCATGCCAGCTGTGACCAGCACTGCACCAAGAGGGGAAGGTGCCTGGCAGCCGAGAAGGCTGCACTGGGTGACTGTGCTGGTTTGTTATAACTGCCATAGTCGTTGTTTATTGTTTTGTTATATATATATTAGTAAAGAACTGTTATTCCTATTTCTCATATCCTTGCCTGAAAGCCCCTTAATTTCAAAATTATAATAATCCGGAGGGAAGAGGGTTGCATCTTCCATTCCAAAGGGGGCTTCTGCCTTCCTTAGCAGATGCCTGTCTTTCAAACCAAGACACCAGCTTGACATGACTTTTAAGCTCCTTTCCACAGAGAGGGGTAGTGCTAAGCAATTTCTAAAACCCACAGCCTTTCAATACATCTCCAAATGGGAAATGTAAAACCCAGGCAGCTAAGAACACTGACCTTCAAAACACATGATCTTAGAGGGAAGAAAGTTGGGCACATAATTTTGGGCCAGGCAGCTGCAGTAAAATAGCACCTAGACCTGGAAAAAGACCTGCCTCCTTGCAGCTCTTTGCGTATCAGTCAGTTCTGGAAGAAAAGAAGACCAGTGAGACTTGAAGGACCACACCAGCAAGGTGTTCAGGAGCTTATGAATAACTTGGAGATGCAAATAGGAGAGGAAATGGCTCTGTCTGCATTTTCAGCACTTTTTTTTTCCTTTAAGTTTCCCAGGAGGAATGTTGCACTCTCAGAGGCGAAACTGCATCCAGGTTCTAGCTGTATTGTCCTGCCTGAAGGGCACAAAGAATCAGGATTAGACTCGTGAATCTGCTCCATTATCCCTATTACTAGAATAAGAATATGAAACAGTCTGGAAAACACAGGAACACCTGATTTTAAATATGTATCACAAGTACTTTCAAATACAGCTTTTACAATCACACAGAAGGGTGCCTTTATCTATGCCAAAGCCCACACCAAAGCCACAGATTTCTCAACAAACACATCTTCTGCAATAGTGAGATTAAAGTCTGCAAGAGCAGGTAAAGGAAGAGAGCTCTTCTCACCCGGCAAGCTTTCTGCCATCTCTGCAGCTCCTGCCTTAAGCATGACACTGGCTTGGACAGTGTAGCTTTAACTTGAAATGTCTCAAAGTTAATGCTCAATTGCACACTTCCACTTAATCTTTCCAGAGTGAAGTACGAACTATCTAATACTTAGCACATGTTTAGGCTCAGGTCTTTTCCTAATTAAACAGTTGTGTGCTTGGACATTAGGGTACAGGGTTTCAGGAGGAGCTGTGTGGACAAAGTCTTCCAGGAATAAGCTGTGTGCCCTCCACACTGGCCATGTTTCTTCTTAAAGCATTGCTCAGCAATGTTGACATCCGCAAGACAAAGAAGTAACTTCATTTGGCTTTGCATATTTTATATATATACATACACACACAAAAAAATGAACCAAAAAAATGACTTACAAATGCTTATTCACTAGGCAAAGAGTTCTCCAGGGTGCAAAGACTTTTATCGGTGAGGTTCCTGGCATACATAGCTTTCCATTACTTTTTTTATTTAAAAAGGAATTAAACACATATTTTTCTCATTTGACTACGTATATTCATGATGTCCAAACAAAGCCAACAATGATATCATCTGTCTCATTCCTCCAGGGAGGAACTCAGGCCAGACCATGATACTCCTGCTTATTCCTAGAGTGGACACATACTAAAGCAAAGCCAGCAAACCTTGCTCCCTGATGAGGAAATGCATGTCATAGCATAGTCCACTTCATACTGTACCTCCTACAGATCCCATCCTCTTCATGAGAGCTGTTCAACACTATAAATTAAGAGTTAAGGCTTGAATCCTGCTAAGCAGATAGCAGGCAGATCTGCAGGCAGATACCCAAGGCTGTTCTTCAGCAGGATGTGCTCACCAGTAAGGATGTGCCCATATAGATCCTATTTGTCCATGAATACTCTTTCCAAGATACGTACGACATGTAGCATAACTGTGCGCAGGCTTTGAAGTGGCCTCTGACCTAATAAACCAGATGATTTGCCTTTAACTTATTAAGTCCCCCAGCTTAGGAAGAAGGTCAAGTGTGCCTTTAACTAGCTGCCTGTGTGATGGTGGATCTGCTGGGACGGGCACAGGTCCAAACCCTCCAGTACCATCAGCCTCCTTGCAGCCCCCTCTCTTCCATGCTTTGTGTACTTCAGTCAGCAGCACAAAGCTCTCTGGCCCAAGCCTGCTCAGCCTGACACCACTGCAGGTGGAGATGGAGAAGACCAGGACTCCATTTGGGCTTACTTCTGGTGCAGAATTCACACCAGCTTCCAGCATCACACTGCCAATGAAATGGTGCCCTTGACCTCTCTCATGTATCTCCCCATCCCTCTCCCGCTTCCCTAATGACCCAAACCCATTTCCAGTAGTTCCCAAGTATCTTTCCTTCACCAAGACAGCAAGTGCTTACTGTACAGAAAGTGTCTGTGTACACTAGGAGCTTCCAGGAAATGCTTCACTAGGAAACAGCGATGAAAACTGAAGTGGCACTTCAGGAGTAAGACAGAACGAAAAAACCCAAGGTCCTGGTGAGTTCTTCCCCTCAATCTCTGTGTCCTGGTGACAATAGATGTTGAAGATGCTTAGCTGCCAGAATCTACTTGCTAAGAAATCACCCTGAGGTTCAGGGGCCATGCAAAAGGTATTCTCTTGCTGATCTCCTAGAAGTTCTTCCAGGAGCAAGGAAAGACATTCCTTTGCCCAGATCCTCAGACATTTGCTGGCTGAAGAGGTGACAGAAGCTGAATTTTCACTCTAACAGTGGTGTGTGTGGTCCCAGCTCCAACTGTAGACTGCCACAGATGATGAGCAACTCCTCATCAGTCCCCTCAGAGCAAGATGCCATGAGACACCTGGAGCTATTGGCAGATGTGCTGAGCTGCCTCCAGCACTGGCTTTCACAGGGATCTCAATTTTTAAATGTAAATCAGTGTTTCTCAGTACCTTTTAATAAAGGTAGAGCTGCCACAGGCAGCTCTTGGGTGCTGCAAGGGAAGCCTGGGACTCCGTGTGCCAGGCTCAGAGCATGGTATTGTAGCAAGAAGGCACCCGTTTAGGCGCCTATATAAAATAACTATTTTTGAAAAACATCTTTTCATTATAGTGTTGTTCTTTGGAGCCTGTGGCCATGAGGGTTTGAGGAAAGTCTGTAGATTGCTTGGGTGGCCTGGGGGGACAGTAGCAGCCATCATCTATTCTGCACCTCAAGTTCTACAACTAGAAAACAAACTTATTCATAGAGTATTTATGTCAGCTAATATGCATGGGGGGCATTGGGAGCCTTATGCAACACAAGAGTATCCTTTACCCTAAGATCACATGAGCAGTCACTGATATATTTAACTCACTGATATATTTAACTTGGGGACACAACAAAACAGAGGAATAGGGGATTACAGGGACATCTGCTCTGTCACTGCTGCTTCTCAATCTCCTTGAACAAACTGCACTAGTACCCTCATTGCCTGCAAGGACACTTCCAGAGATAACTCTTGCCAGCTAAAACAGAAGATCCACAGGCACGGTTTTAAGAAAAAAGCAAGCTTGCTGCAGGAAAATAAATATTTAGAAACACTGCACAACACGGCAATAATAAAATGAACAATTACTGTGTTATAGAACATGCACATTGAATTCTATTTGATTAACAGTGTTATTTTTCAAAGTAAAGAAAGCTTATAAAGAACATGAACATATTTTGAAACTGCTGTAGATACATTTAAAACTTCCAACTCTGTTCTTTTGCTGATGTCTCACTAATTACATTTAGGCAAAATGTTGGGGAGATTCCTATTCCTTGTTTGAACTGTTTTCCTTAAGGAAACTAGGGAGCATTACAGGTCTGGAAATGACTGAATGTTAAGCTTCTTTGGGCTAACACCTATTTTTATTCTAGTTTAGTGGCTGTTTCTTGAAACAGATACAAAAAAGAGATTTATTTTCATTTGCTTAAGAGTAATTGGGATGTTTCTGGCCACTCTGAGATTTGCACTGTTGCACGGAAAGTGAGTGTGGAAGACAGAATAGCTGCACCTAGAATCCTTAAGTGGTTCTGCTCCTCCACTTCTTTACAGTACCACCTTGGCACCCAAACAAGCAGATACAGGATTTCTGCAGACAGTGACAGAAATAACACTACAGGAGACAAAATGATATATGCTCCTTTTTCCAAGTATCAATAGTGGTTTCTAACAGGAATTCTGTGCATGGGAAAAGGAAACAGATTTTGTGTATTAAAACAAGCACTGCTTTCGCAGAGCATGATAGGCTGAGCAGTTATGGAAATCCACTTTTACTAAAATTATATCTGAGCAGCAATACTTACACTAATTTTAACAGACCAATTACTTCATTACATAGAATGTGCCAAAATGCCAGGTCAAACCAAGGTTAATACCTTACATACACCTTGGAAATACACACTGCCCTGAACTGACAGAATATTTAAAAACTGTAATTCCCTGTCTACCTAATCTGTTCAACAAAACAGAATCAAAGTTTATCTTCAGTGATTGTTCCATTTTCAGACACATTTGCATCAATCTCACACCTGCTCTAGCAAAATTGTATGACTAGGTTACTCAGTTGCATTCTTTCTGTGCAGCCCTAGAAATCAGATGGGAAACACTGTAGTTTCAGTAAATGGTTTTCTTCCACGGAAGCCTCTCCTGTTAAAGGGGCACCTAACATTGCAACCTGCTATGCCTTTGCTCCTCCACATCATAGACCAGTCATAGAATCCCAGAATGATTTGGGTTGAAAGGGACCTTACAGACCATCTCATGCCACCCCCTGCCATGGGCAGGAATACCTTCCACTAGACCAGGTTGCTCCAAGCCCTGTCGTGTTGCAGGGAGCCCGGCAGTACCGCGGCACCGTCCAACCTGGCCTTGAACACTTCCAGGGATGCGGCAGCCACAGCTTCTCTGGGCAATCTGTGTCAGTGTTTTACCACCTGCACAGACAAGAATTTTCCCCAACATGTAATCTTAATCTCCCTTCTCTTAGTTTTCAGCTTCCTACCAAATCATCAATATTCAGACCAAGTCCTACAGATGACACACTGATGTGTCAAAAAATCAAGAGATTCCTTACCAGAAGGACAAATCAAATTGTAATAAATCAGGAGCTCCTGATTTATTACAGACAAACTAAATATCTCTATGAAAGGCAGTGCAATACCAAAAGATTGAGCTAGATAATTAGCAATGGTTATCACAAGCGTGTGTCGCAGCTGAGCTCCAGTAGACGCTTAGTAACTTAAGGAGAGTTTTACTGCACTTCCCTCATTCAATTTGTCTCAGTACATTGGTTGTAAAGGCCTCATTTACATAGTCAGAAAGCAGTCTTCAGCTCTGTTGGCCAATTCTATGACACCTAATATCAATTTTCCTTCTCTGATTGCACCTGTAAGCCTGGGCTCATCCAACCTGACTTTACTGATGCAGGGCTCATGATCTCTGAGGTCGTGACCACTACATTGCTGTGTTTAGCAGGGGAACTCACAGAGCTCCAAGATGGGAAAGATTTTAAAATTTATTTTATTAAAATTGTACTTCAGATCATCTTTAAAAAGAGGCAATTTTCCATATGACTTCTAATTTTAAAATACCTTTTTTACAGCATTAACCAGGATCTGGGAGCTGTTTTCATATATTCAGAGGAACAGAGAAAGCTATTAGCTAAAACACTTTTTACTATTGAGACAACAACTGCAATAACATGAAAGCACATCAGAAAGCATATATAAATCCTAGTGGAAAGAAAAGATAATACTTAGAAAAGGTGGGTTTTTTCCAAATTTGATCTTACTGTTTAGACTACATTAGAGCACAAAGAACTCATAGTCTTTAGAATTATTCGATTTGCTGTTGCTGGGGGCCTTTCTCACTGCAACTGCAAAGTACCTAAACTTACTGTAATTTCCCACCTATCCTCAACATAAGAAGGACACCAAGTTAGTAATGGGACTGGAGAACCTCCCCTATGGAGACAGGATGAAAATTGTGGCTGTTCATCCTGGATAAGAGAAGGTTGTGTGGAGATGTTGCAGGGCCTTACAGTATCTGAAGGGGCTACAGGGAAGCTAGAGAGTGTCTTTGCATCTGGAACTGTAGTATCAGGACAAGGTGGAGTGGCTTGTAGCTAAAAGAGGGGAAATTTACATTAGATACACAGAAGAAAACCTTGGCTGTGAGGGCGGTGAAACACTGGCACAGGGTACCTAGAGAAGCTGTGGCTGCCCCATCCCTGGAAGTGTTCAAGGCCAGGTTGGATGGGGCTTGGAGCAACCTGGTCTAGTGGAAGGTGTCCCTGCTCATGGCAGGGGGTGGAACTGGATGAGCTTTAAGCTACCTTCCAACACAAACCATTCAATTTTTGATGTTTGATTCGATAAATAAGTTATAAAACTGTCATGCATCAGGATAGCTGCAGAACTTTACTTTTGAACCATTTCAACTTTCATCTCTTTCTGCCTGATTGACAGAACTTCCATCAGTAAAAGCACTGTAGGTAGTGCTATCTCAAAATACTTCAAAAAACCTTGCAGAACATGCAGAACAGCAATACTATCACACAGCTTCCTCTGTCTTCAGACAATGCCGCTCACTAGAACTGCAAAAACAATGGAGAAAAAATTGCTAAAATAAAAGGCACCTTTACACAACACATTCCCACAGGCACAGCTTTACTAAGAAATCCAATACTATGTAAAAAGCAATTCACATTTTATTTTAAATTTCAATAAACTGTACAAAAATGTGTCATTCTCACCAAAAATAACAGCAATATTTTCAATCTTACTTCTAGACAAACAACAAACTCTTATTTTAATCTTTCCAGAGTGAGTTTACAAATAAACATACTATAAGATGCATGGGTTTGCGTCAGAGTCGGGGCAAACAGATTTAAATGTTTGTGGAATAAATTTTAAGTTTTTAGTGTCTTTTAGGAATTTAAATACTCCTGCCATGCCTGTTAAGCCTAGAGAAAGAAAAGTTTTGTGTCTGAAACAAAGGAATGTAAACAGTCATCAAGAGATTAAAGAGGTTGACTCTTCCAAAAAACTGTAAACATACCCCTATATCACTGACATTCACTTTACATCAAGACCTGTCCACAGAATGGAGATCGTGCAATAGCTGAATCCACTCTCCAAAATACCACTTAAATATACATCAAAGACTTTCTTAAAAGTTTGAGGTTTTAAAAAAAATCCTAAGTAACAGAACTGAAATAAGATTATACTCCTTTAAATATTTTGAGTTTCTTTCTTATCCTAATTCATCAGTGAATATGTAACAGCCCCATCAGATCTACAATCATAATTTACTTTTTCCACGATGCAATAAAGTAAATGAGCACCTAGTTAAGCCAGTCAGATGTAGAAAGCACCTCTGCCAAGAGCATGGGCTTGTGTCAGGCTTGATTTTGTTTGCCAAACACATTTAGTACGGACTAGCAACACATAATTTAGGCCATTGACCACAGCTTGTTCAGTCCAAGGCCTAAAATGGAAACACAATTGCAATGATTTTTAAAGATTTCAACGGGTTTTTTCCCCCAGCTTTGAAACTTAATTAAGAACAAGCTGTTTCAACAGATTGGTTAGAGCTTAAAAAGTTAGGCATCATCTGTTACTTCAGAATTGTTTGAATGAATACAGTCTTGAAATTCCACTTTCTCTGGGTAGAGTTTAATGTAAGTGTCCACCATCAAATCTAAGTCATGTTTTATGTCGAAGTTTATGTTCAGCAAAGCAAGGTTGCTTGACCTTTGCTCTGTCAAGGTGTTTTTCAGGTATGCCTTTAAGCGCTTTCGCCCTATTCCGTATTTTTCATTCTCCACCTTCATCACTGGAAGTAAGCACAAGACTTTAAGCAATGCATAAACATTAGGGAAAAACTTTATGTCGGGCAAGTGAAGTGCTTCATAAATAGTAGCTGGAAGTTCAATATCTTTTCCTCTGTGCTTCCACTTGATTCTCCAACAGTGGAGCTCAGCAGAAAGTGTGTCTGGATTGGGCAAGTCATTTTTGAACATGTCAGCATGATGCTCCTCAGACGTATTGAATTTGAGCTGTCCCATGACTGAGGGCACTAATGATAAACATTTAAGGGCTCTTAAATGTTGTTCTGAGAAAATATCTTTTAATTCTTGAATAATATGCTCTACAGTCGGGACACTTAGGATTTCTTTGTAGTAATTTTCTGATGTCGTATCAGGGTCAAAGTTCCCCTGTTGTGCCCTGCGAAATTTTCCCGGGAGTTTAGTTTGTACATCCAGTTTTGTAGCCAAATTTGTTGCTTCCTCAAACCAAAATTCATGGTAAACTTCAATATTCTCCATCACTTCATTCAGAGAGTGCAATACTGCTGTTAAGCTGCCAGCTGCAAAGAACACGTCTGATGTTTGTCCCTGGAGATTTTTTCCAAATGCTCTTGTAAAAGACAAAACGTTTTTCATAATTACAATAGTGACAATGAAATCAAAATCTGTTAATGCACTTGAAAGTACAAACGCTCGACTGACAATGAGGTTGTTCCACCTGACAGACAAGTCACTGCTCACAGCATCCAAGCACAGTACCAATGCTTGCAGGAGGTCCACTAAAACCTCAAAACTATCATGTCTGCCTGTCCACTGAGAACGGCAGATTTTTTTCAACTCATTACCCTTCTCCTCATTGTCCTGAAAAAGAGCAGAAATTGTGTTGTCCAGTTCTACTAGTAATTGTGGAGACTGATTAAAAAGACAGCAAACTTCTTCAATTGTTCCTAACGCAACGGAAACACCAACAACAGGAACAGATTTTGCCAGCCAGACATTTAAGGCACATGAGGAACACAGCGTATACACAGCTTGTGGATACTTTTCCAAGAGTCTTGTAGCCACAACTTTCATTTTAGAAGCAAACCCACTGGAGACGATGTAGGCTTGACCCCGACAGTACTCCATGTTTAGACCCCACTTTTCAGTAATAGTCGCATGGAACTTAACAGCTAAAATCTCAGGATCAGCCTCATAAGGTAAAAACCCTATGAATTCTTCTCTTAGATTGTGAGAATCATCAACGAACCTCACCAACACTGGCAAATGTTCCTCTCCTGCTATGTCTACTACTTCATCAGTGACAATAGAAAAGAAGTGCGAGTCTCTTACTTCCCTCAATGTCTCCTCTCTAACACAGTTTTCACAGATCTCAAGCATTTGTTTCTGCTGGGTTTTTGAACAATACTCAAGGTTGACTGCAGTCATCTCAAATCGTTTCCTCAGAACTTCATCACCACTGTTTATTCTATATTCCAGTAGAGCCTGAAAGTTATCTGAAGCAAAAATACCTTCTGGAAGTTCATCAACATTATGGCCATCCAATGGAATATTTTGTTTACCCATGAGGATCAAAATTTCAAATAATGATTTAAGGTAATCTTTGTTTTCTCTTTCTTCCAGTGTTAAGGGGACAGCTTCTTCCTCTTGATCTTCCCCTCCTTCCTCTGAGACAGTATTTTGCTCATTGTTTTCATTTGATTCTTGAGTTGCCTGCTTTTGTTCAAAAGATTCATCAACTACAAAATGAGAAATACTGTGTCAAAAATAAAACACAACATTTATTTACTCATTACCTTTAAGTTAACAGAGACTAGAGGATAATGTTTCCAGTTTAAAAGTGAATGAGTATTTTGGAAAAAAATTAGACTGGCTGGCTGAACCAAGAAGGAACTCAATTATCCTCCTGATATATATAAACTAATAGTTATGAGTCCTGCATTACCTTGTCAGCCTTAGCAAATAGTTATTACCTCAATTATTTTGACCACTTACTCTTTTGCTGCTTCAATGTTCTTATTTCATCTTCACTCTTAAAAAAAACAAAAATAACTCATATTGATGACAATGTCTAACACGTGACCTTAAAATATTAGCACATCAAGATCAGATACAAATACTGTAGATGAGACCAGTTAACCTTTGCCAAAAAGTGCTAGAAATTCTAAGACCAGGAGGTTTCTTGAGGTAGTATTTTGCTGCCATGACATGTATCTACTAACTACATGAGAACAGTTGTATTAGGAGGTTCTTCAATATGTATAATTATTAGTAAATAGATTCCATTAAATAGATTCTATTGCAATTTGATAATGTACTGTCAGCAGATAGAACTATCTTTAACTCCCATTTTCAGTCAACAGATGCAACCAAACTCATAAAGAAGTATTTAGGAATTGTCTGCAATTTTTCAAGTATAAAGAGAGTGAAATTCCTCTTAATTGTCAGTATACTTATAACCACAGAGACACTTTCTCCCTAAATGACACATAACACAAAATCCCACAAAAAAATTTCTCAATCTTGGTTTTATCCATGGATCATCTTTTCAGAACAATAAGCTAAAACAAGCATGTCTGAATTGATTCAGATTTCAGAAATTAAACGGGTGAACCGAAGATCACAATCAATATGCAGCAAGAATTCTGGAATATCATGCATCGGTTGAGTTCAGTTGGCACTGTAGTAACAAAGAAAAGAAAACTATACATTTGATGTAGATGAAAGAATCAGCTCTGGATCAACATATTTAATTTTCTAGATTATTTCTTAAAGACTCCCGTAGATAAAATTTTTATCATGCATTTAACTTATAATCAATAAAAAAGATACAGGAATAGGCAGCATAGAAAATACAAACACTCAAGCACTAAATATTATTATTTGACATTTTTATGTAAAAGTTTCACATTAACTTACTTGCCTTTTTTTTCTTTTAATAATAAACCAATAATTTTACATTCAAAACTTACCAGCTCTTTTATCCTTTTCCTATGTCTGCTGTGGGGATTGTTCAGGTGACTTGTAAGATCAAATATAGTTGGCACAGCATTATCCCTTAAAACCGTTCTGTATGGGCTCTGTAAGTAGACAGACATCTAGATTAGGGAATTCTTTGAGAAATTTCAGACGCTGCGCTCTTTTTTTCCCTCTTCTTCTTTTCTCCTTTATTTTATTATTCTAAAGCACTTTGACTTTCTGATGTTACCAAAGAGAAAGCTAAGCAACTCATTTCAGAGATATAAAGAGAACACTGAAAGTGAGAAGACAGATACTATAGAAAACTCCAACCCAAACAGCAAATGCTTTTTTTTCTCCCCACTATCTTCATATCAAAGACCCTGGATGCAATAATTTTAATTTACTGCAATATTATGATTTTTTAAAAAACAAACATTCTGGATAAAAAGACATTTATGCATCAGAAAGGAAACATTTTGTTACTATTGTGTTTTGGGTTTTATCACTTATTTCACAATTCTAGAAACATTTCATTGTGAAAACGTTGAATTTCTTCTTTTTGCAGAACTATGAAGTCCACAAAACACTACTGTGAAAGATCATATTGAAGGAAAATTTATCTGTGAAAAAACAAAAAGAAGAAAAGACTTCTGGATGACCATATAAATGCTCCCAGTTAAAAAAATACTTTAAGTAAAATTTTATATTTGGATATTCTGTAAACCTGTGTTATCTATACTGGCTAATTTCCACTAAGTACAAAACTGTAATTGATGGCATCTGTCATTAGACTGAAATACATTTCAAACAAACAGAGTTTCATAGGGCTTCATTTCAGAGTCATAATTACTTCAAATTTTCATATGTTTCCAGGATGCTGGTTAATTAGAGACCCCACCACACGTAATACCACCACGACTTCAGAGCTTGACCTGCATATTTTAATTATCCTTCATAACTAAAAGATTGGTTTTGCCTATGTACCAGAGTGAAATTCAGCCTAGAAATTAAAACTCGACACAAAGTCCGAAGTCCACCCTTTCCTACTGTTATGCAAGCTGTTAAAATCATATTATCTTGTTGACAAAAAGAATTGAAAGCTATTACTTCATTAACAGAAAACAGTGCCTTGATTTTAGCTGGATAAAAATATAACAGGAAATAAATGCTTGACAGATGTAAAAAGTATTTAAATCTTGTGGCCACAACAGAGTGTAATTTAACCAAATCACACCATGTACAGATTTCAGTAACAGGACATTAATAAGTTTAAATAATTAGAGATATGCAAACTTACACCCAACAAACTTATATAATATTGTAACCTCTAGTGAAACAAAACAAACATGAGGAAAGCCCTGCAGTGAGGGCCAGTGTTCAACAAACACCTTAAACCAGCAGGAGCATTGATTTTTCTCTCTCATCCGACTGTTAATTTTCAATGGCTGTGAGCCTCTGTGGAGCCCCAGACAATGACAGTGATCTCAATTAAGACTAATATTAATTTTCCGAGGGACCAGGTGCCCAGGAGCTCAAAGATTAAAAGGCAGCATTCTGGTGAAAAATGTCAGTCACATTTTGCAAGGTGCAGTAAACAAATGCTTGTTTTTACTTACACTTCTGCATATCATAGAAGTCTCAAAATGTTTAGCACACAATCTGTAATGCTTGTTGAGTTGATCTGGAGTTTTATCTTCTAAATCTGCCCTTCGACAGTTCTCTACCCATCTCTGACATCTGCATGTAAGGAGAAGAATTAGATAATCTTAGGATAAAACAAAATACCTTACAATTTCAAACCATACTCAAAATTGGAGTGCAAGTGAGCCCAGACCTTGATGCAAGGCTCAGGAAAGTTCTTTCCTACTTCCTTTGGAACATCCCATCGAATCTTTGTAAAAACTACTTTTTCAGTTTCTGCTCACCACTCAACATCACTCCAGCAAATTCAGGAATCTTTTCCCTTAATTTATATATTCTTGCCTTTGGCACACACACACACATGCACACACACACACAAACACACACACACAGACACACAGAGCAGATTGTAGCACAGTTGCTCATGAAACCTAACTATTTAATTCTAAAGAATTTGCTCTTAAAAAGAAAAATAAAAAAACAAAGAGATGTGCTTGTAGCCTAAAGTCATAAAGTTTTCAAAGCAGTTTTTAAGATAGTTGTCTTCTCCACCTCCTTTCAAAATACAGTATTCTTCTTATTTATTGTGGTCACTGGGGAGTTTAGAGTAGATTTATGAAAGTGAAATAATAACAACAGAAAAGCAACCATTCTACAGAAAAGCAACCATTCTGCTTCCACGCCCGAAGAAAGTTCTCCTTACATATGTATTTTTACAACGAATTAACTTCTGCTTTGGATTAGTTCTCCAAAATATAACACAAAGATAAAGAAATATTTCCCTTACTGATAGGACTCCATTTAGGTATGCAGGAGACTATTTCCTCTGGTGAGTAAACCACTTGCAGTAATTGATGTAAATGCAGAAGTCGGCTTAGACTTCCCCTGATGGGGTATATGCCATCCCTCCCTGAGCAGCAAAGTAACTTGTTCTGTTGCTACAAGTTAGGAGAAAGCAATTTTACTATTATTTCTGACTGCAAACATGAAATTATTGTTTATAGCAGTAAGGAGGAAGAAAAACAACCAGTGATTACTCAACAATAAAAGAACAAAGGCTGTCTTGTCATATGTTTTGGTGGGCAGCCCAAATGAGGAAATCACAGTGGATTCATGAGGATGAGGAAATCTGAGTGGATTCACCTCTAGTTTAGCTCAGTAAAGGGCAACTGTGCATTTGAAAGAATCTTGGATTCTGATCTCTACTGGCTGAACCGTTTGTGAATCTCAATTTTTTGCTCATGCAAAATATCAAAATAACAGTGGCGGCAAATGCCATAAGTCAGGAATAATTTCTAATATTGCTCTTGGAGATCCATACAGAATATCCTTAGTAACAGCTTAAAATAAGGAAAGAAAAAAAATGTTTTAAAAAATCAGGTTTTTTGGCACAACAGATCTTGCACTCTTGTCTGGGCAGTGCAATCACCCCAAAAAGAGAGCAGGAGAGCCTTCTTCACTTAATCAAATTATATTAACACTCCTTTTAAGTGGGAGACCGGCAGCATGTAAATAATATTGACTCTTGCTCTCAGACTTTCTCAGTGGGTGTCAACTACTAAACTCATTAAATGTGATCACAAAGGCTGATCAGCCTCCTCAGTAGTTAGTGGGGACGGCTTCAGTCCAGAGAAAGAGCCTGACCCCTGGTCTTACCTGCTTCTCTCAGTGATTCAGGGAAGCTGACACTGTCAGAGAGTATAGCCAGAGCTCCTTACATTACATTAACTCCTCTGAATCACCTCCTGGCAACCACAGGAGGACAAATTGATGGCAGCAATGGCGCATTTAGAACTGGCACCCAGTTGTCAAGGACAGACAAACATCAGCCTGAACTCCTCGTCCCCCCAATGTTCATGCCAACCAGAGAAGCTAAGCAGGTACTAGTAATAGTCAAGGATCAGACCAGTGAGTGACAGCAAAAGATACCATCAGCTCTTCAGAGGGGGCTTAACTCAAAAATGAGTCTCACAGAGATTTCATTAACCACCCAATACCCCTTTCCTTTATCAAGTTCTTTGATACTTGCACCAACTGACAAAACTGTCAGGCTGTGGCTGCTTGCTGCCTTTTGTGCTGAAGTAAACATCACTGCCTGTGATGCCAAATGATTTTTGCCTTTTTTCTTTTATATATTCTCTGTATTCTTTACACATATATTCGTACCTTTGTAGCCTATTCTTGCATTCATGGCTAGTTTTCCCAGTACTTTTCCCTACCTTTTCCCTAGGCAGAAAGACAAAACACATTCCAAGGCCCCCTATCCTATCTCGGTTCTTTCTGGGAACCAAGGCTGAGAAACCAAGGCTGTCTCTTCAAGACACATTTTCATAAAATGTTTAGTTCCCATCTAAGAGAGAAGGCAGGATTCAGAAAGGGTTGAACCAGGGGAAATGGCATCACCTCCTATGTATCTAATTGGTGATTTTTGTCAATTATACTAATTAGCTAAACTTTTAATACTGTATTCACCCCATGGGGGGTGGACATTTTGTGGACATTTTTCTCTATCTGCCCTTAGAGGCCTCCAGTGAAGACCAGCCTTTGTGTTACCTCCTATACTAATATTATCTCAGGGGTGGGTTGTTTTATTTCTAGGTTCATTAAGGCATCACCTGAGCATATGATCCAAAAGAAGCCCTTGGTGTGCAGAGCCCCAGTTTGAGGATCCTAACCACACAATCCTAGAGTAGTTTGGGTTGGAAAGGACCTTACAGCCCATCTTGTTCCAGGCCCCTGCCATGGGCAGAGACACCTTCCACTAAACCTGGTTGCTACGACCCCCATCCATCCTGGCCTTGAACACTTCCAGGGATGGGGCAGCCACAGCTTCTCTGGGCAACCTGTGCGAGGGCCTCACCACCCTCACAGAGAAGGATTTCTTCCCAATACCTAATCTAAATTTCCCCTCTTTCGTATCATGGATCAGACATGGGCACCAAGTTTCTCAACCCACTGGAGCAGCAGATCAGCAACCAGAGTTCTCAAAATGTAGGAAGTTCTACTGGCAAAGGCTGAAATACTGACATTCTCTCAGGTAGCTACAGGACTAAAAGGAGCTGGCAGGTTATACGACTGAACTCAAACCTGCCAACTCCACTGGAGTCTGAATTCAGCCCTTCAGTCTCACTGTGAGTTTAGTTCCAAATAAAACACTCTCTGAGGAATGGAATAACTAAGAAAAAGGAAGTCAGACCTCTGAGATCATCAACTATAGCTCTGCATGGTATTATCCAAGCAGCAACTAGAAAGATCTTAGAATAAAATTATGTATTAACTTTCGTCAAATCTTTCAGTATTCAACTAATTATGTATTATGTACTGTTACACAAGTCCTTCCGTTGCAATATATTTGGCACAAATTAACAGCCATCTCAATGCAATATATTACACCACTGCTGTTGAGGAATACACCTAATGCAAGTAGCTTCAGTGTTTGCAGGCTGTGAATTGGCACTGACCTTGTGCCTAACAAAGTCCAAGAAGTCCTGTGGCACTGGCTGGCTGGGGGTGGCTAGTCCTGCCTTGGGTCACCACAACCTCACACAGGAGTACAGGCTTAGGGCAGAGTGGCTGGAAAGCTGCCTGGTAGAAAGGCCCCGGGGCTGCTGGTCAACAGTGGTTGAACATGAGTCCAGGTGTGCCCAGGGGGTCAAGAAGGCCAAGGACACGTGGCCTGCACCAGCAGTGGTGTGGCCACAAGCCCAGGGCAGTGACTGCCCCTCTGTGCTGGGTACTGGTGAACCACCTCCAATGCTGGGGTCAGTTTTGAGCTCCTTGCAACCTCGATGTAGGTGCTGGAGTGTGTACAGAGAAGAGAAGGGTCGGGAGCACCAGGAGAAGCTGAGGGAGCTGCAGGGGCTCAGCCTGGAGAAAAGCAGGCTCGGGAGGACCTTTTCACTCTCCACAACTCCCTGACAGGAGGGTGCAGCCAGGTGGGGGCCAGGCTTTGTTCCCAGAGAACACGGGACAAAACAAGAGGAAACAGCCTCAAGTTGTGCCAGAGGAGGTTTAGGTTGGCTAAATTTCCTCACTGAAAGGTGGTCAGGTACTGGAACAGGCTGCCCACAAAAGTGGTGGAATCACCATACTTGGTAGTCCTCAAAAGGCATGTGGATGTGGTACTTGAGGACAGGGTTGAGTGGTGAACATGGTGGTGCTGGCTTAATAGTAGGACTTGATGATCTTAGAGGGCTTTTCTAACCTTAAGACTCTGTAACTCTTTTCTATGACTTTATTTCATGAATACTGGGGGGTAATTTAAAGGCTTAGCTAAACCCGGTTCCGAGAGCAAGACTGATAGCAAAGTTGTTTATATTAAAAAAATCCCCGAAATCCAAAATGCAATAACCTAAACTTTTACAGTAATGATTCATGCCACTACATGCACGTTAAAGATTATGTGGGAAATTATTAAAAATCATTACAGAAAGCATTTTAACATATGGTGATTCTTCCAAGATATTTTAACCTTAGAGTTCATTTACCATCTTTTTTGTGGGGTTGCAAAAGTATTTTCTTCTTTTGCAAGTAAATAGGCAATTGGTTCACAGACAAAACGTATTTCTGGAGAGCACAGTAAACACCAGCTTAAGTAATTGTTCACTCTGATGTGCTGCTATTAGGTGCATATGGATTCCCTTCAAAAAAGGGGGATTCAGGGGGATCTGCTTGTGGAGGAACGCTCATCTTCAAAATGTGTGCTATTTGTGTCCTTTTTATGGAAAAGTTAACCGTTTTGCGAATTCAGATTTAGTTGTAGCTATTTGAATGGATTGTCAGGGTGTCAGTTTGAAGTATCATGCCAAGAGCCGGTTCTCCAGCAGGTGCACATCAGGTGAAACACTGTTTTTGGTAAAAATGTGAGATTTTCTGTGGACTAGTACTTGCTTATAATAGTGGTAATTTTGTGAATGGTTTTAAAGCATATTTATTAATGCATATCTTAGACATGTACATTTATATAGCTAAGAGGATGGTAAATTACTTTCTCTAGAATAGAAAACTGTTGTTGTCTCAAGAAGATTTGGTAAGTGTTATTCATAAATGGCAAGCGCCACTTGTGACCCAGTTTAGCAGCACTGTCACAGCAGCAGAAAATCTTTTTACTTTTCAAAACAATGTTATTTATATTAACTTGGAGGATACAGTTTTCATTTTCATCCAGGACAAAGATATACAAAGGGTCCTGTCTGAGCAGGGAACTGGGGTTTTGTTGCCTTAGATTTTATATTGCCTCTTCAGCAAAAAGAAGAGGAAAAAACTTCAGTTAATTAAAAAAAAAAAGTAGATCTAAGAAAATGCTTTAAAGTTCTGTTGTGGTCTTGAGTAGGTAGAGAGTTAGGTCCATTAAAAATGTAGAGAATTTTGACATCTACTACAATGCAATGAGGTATAAAACTACCATGTGAATTGATACTTGTACAGTATGTAGATGATTTGTTACCTGCCAGCAAGGCATATGAAGATTGAAAGATACTATTTGAGTATGCACTGCTTTAGCAGGAAAAGGCCACTGTGCATCTCTTTGTAAGCTTCAGCTGTGTTGTCAGGAAGCAAAATATTTAGGATTTATACTAACAAAAGGACAAAGACTAGTAGACCCAGAAAAGGCCCAGGCTATGGTAACCAGGCTGTGGTTACCCAACCATTAACAAAAAAAAACCCAGTTGTGAGGATTTCTTAGAGGTAGAAAGATATGGCAGACTCTGGATATACCAGGGGTAAAGCAGTTCAGTAAATCATTGGCAGAGGGTACTGTTAAGGAAACTTCCCTGTTGGACCACCCAGGACTCACTCCGGAAGTGTCACTCACACCATGTGACCTGGGACCAAGGCCCCTTGGCAGCTCCATGCTCCACACTCCCACAGTCAGACCAGGTTTCCTCAGTGGCTCAACTCTAGGTTTCCCATAGCATAGTCTCAGTCATATCAAACCTTAAAATAATTTTATCACAGTGCAGTAACAAAACGGCAGCTCGATATAGTGCCTCAAGGAGGGACCCCAAACAAGTCTAAGTCCTCTCACCAGTCTAAGTGCAGGAAAGTTTGGGTGTCATCAGCTCCTGCGGTGTCTCAGAGCGTCCATTCGCTTGGCTGTGCCACAGGTCCCTGTGCCCTTTTGTTGTGCAAAGAGTTGGCAGTTGCCTCATGCCTCCAGCTCTTGCCACCAGAGTTCCATCTGCAACTGGCACTGCAGCTGCCCCTGAGCTGCCAGCACTGAATGGATTCCTTAACAATACCAAGACAGAGGATGTGAAGCCTGTGCAGTGGGGTCCAGAAACAGAAAAAGCTTTCCAAGCTATTAAAACGAGCTTTAGCTTTTCCTCTGGCATTGGGATTGCCAGATTACTCCAAGACCTTTTGAACTATTTCTGCATGAGAAGATAGGCTCATGGAGCTTGTGAAGTCCTCACTCAAAATCTGCATCCACATCACTGCTCTTAGTCTTACAACTCAACTCAACTGGATGCTGTAGCAGCAGGGAATAATTCCTATGTTAAAAGCAATAGCAGCAACAGTAATTACCATGAAAAAGAGAAGACTTAGGTCTGAGTCACCCAACAACCACGTGTACATGAAGTGGACATGATTCTTAAACATGCTTCACAAGCATCATCCCCACAAAGAGCATATAGTTGTGAAAATACGATTTTAAATATACATATTATTTTGAGATTTTTTTTTAAAATCCAGCAACTTTTTTTCCTGTTCCGTTCAATAGTGAGCTGCATCATGATGTGCTCAGGCAGTGTTTCACTCCAACCACCTACAGGGAGATATGCATGATCAATCTCTAGAAAACTTGGATCTAATCCCATTCTCCAATGGATCTTCATACATGAATGGAAAATGACACACAGCCTACACAGGGATGAGAAACTTTGAGGCACTTAAAGCAGAACCTCTACAACCCCTTGGTGAATGCCCAAGGGGCTGAATTAACCTGCATTAGGAACAGCAGCCTGGTGGGGATATAATTAATGAGTGACTATATTAATTCTAAATATGCTTTTGGAGAGTGTCATACAATGTCTGTGCTATGGAAAGAACCAGAGTTCTTTACCTTGGCAGAAAATAATGTATCTAATAGAACTGAAATACAAGTGGTGCTGGAAGCTACCAAGCTTACAAGAGAAATCGCTTGAGTACACTATCCAGCTCATACCAAAGGCTCCTGTGAAACAAAGAATTAATAAAACTGCTCGAACTTGTAGTCAGGTACATTTAAAAATGGCCTGGAGTTTAGGAGTAGTACTATGAGATAGCAAGATATTGGAAATAACTCTCACCAATCTCTGGAGTGGTAATCAACAGGAATAGTGTTCGGCAGAGAATCAACCAGCCTCTTAGAAAATAACCCCAACCAGCCTCTTAGAAAACAAATGGTTGGAGACCACTTCACACAGATTAATAAATGATAAATAAAATAAAACACAGCTACATGACATACAACCTGGAGAGGAAGGATTAATTAAGGTATTTTCAGGAAAATCCATATTGGAACTTAAATAGGAAGGACCATATACTGCCATATACTATTTGCTGTAAGTTTTAGGCAAGGAAACTGGATACACCATTCTCACATCAAATGAGTAGTGGATGGTCAACCAGTTGATTGTGATTTTATATCGGTAATCATTTAAGTATTTGTGCACAGGAATCTATAATGTTGTACTCTATCCTGGTAATCCTGTTAGCTTTGTTATATTTGTTACTTGGAATAAGGCTGTACATAAGGGCAGCAGTTACAGAATGGGTGCATAGACTGTAAGGATATAAAAGCCCAGGGATTTCTTCGTTCAGGGTCAATCTCCAGGGGCATCAGCTTGAGCTGTTATTACACTATGATTCAAGAGCTGAAAGGAACCAGATGTCCGAGACCCTGCTACAAAAAACCCAAGGTCGAGGCTGAAAGGAAAATACGTCTGCCACCATGACTGTGGGCATGTCCAGGGAGTCAAACAGCACTCTTTGCTTCACTGGAGCCACCTGCCCTGGAGGGGCTTCGGTCACAGCAATAAAGCCTCAGGTCATGAAAATTTGACTCCCACAGTGGCTCCTGAATGGTCAGGCAGGAAAGTTTCCTTAATACTGCTTAGGCATTGCTTATTAGCTTTTAAGAAGGTTTTCTTCAGTCACAAACTTTACATTTTCAGAGATCTGCTGACATCTCATGGAAGTTGAAACGGCATTTTACTGAAATGTAGCTAGAGTATATATTACCTCAGTACTGGTCAACTGCAATAGAACAGCATCTCTGCTTAAGAAGTATTTTGTTCTAAACACTCATACCTCAACTATAACTCAAGCCACCATGATGAACAGAGCCACAATCACAGATGAGAGTTAAACAAACACATCTCACTGTGAGAATCACTGCCTAGACTGCATAAAACTATAAAATACACAATCTTATGGAGGTAACAGAGGCTACTTACACTAGTTTGATTTGAAAAGACAACATCCCACCCATTAAATGCCGGTGGCTCCTTTCCAAAGGCTGATCTCGGAACCCTTTATCTTCTCAAGTAGCCACAATGAAAGAAGGTAGTCTTAAATAACCTTAAATAACAGGTTAGCTCTCACTGACTTCCTAAATACCTGAAAGATCAGACTTAGAATATCTAACTGGAACTACTTAGCACTGAACTGGGAAAACAGTAAAGGCTATTACCCAGCTATTATGGAAACATAGAAAACAGTAAAGTAGTAGAAACTATTTACTTGGGACTATCCATTTACCATCAAAGATTTTTTAAAATTAGAACTTATTTTAAGATGTATTCTAACAACTTTATTTTCAACTTTCCCACTGTAAGCTGCCAAGTGCAAATAGCATTTTAGCACAAAGTACTTTGCTCACCATCCCAGTCTGACCTATAAAAGTGAGAGCAAGCAGTACAAGGAACACATTGTCATTTCCATCTGCAGAGTGCTGTAAATCAACCCACAGAATAAACCAACACCCTCAAGTCTGTAAAACCAAAAGGATGCACGGATTTATCAGTCTCTAAATGCTGTCGGTAAAATAGAATATATGATCAACTTTGGAGAGAAAGTTGTAAGATATTAAGACGGGGAACCTCTGGAGAACTTAGAACACCATCTTTGTCACTGACTTTTTAAGAGCACAAAGATGCTCACAGTTTATGTATAGTTTCTCTTTCATTTGGACAGAGGATTCTGCCCCTCTACTATGCTCTTATGAGACCCCATCTGAGATACTGTGTACAGTATGCCCCAATATAAAGAAAGACATGGAAATGTCAGACCAAATCCAGAGGAGACCACAAAGTTGATAAGGGGACTGAGCACCTGCCCTACGGAGACAGGACGAGAAAGTTGTGGCTGTTCAGCCTGGAGAAGAGAAGGTTGTACGGACATCTCACAGCACTTTCCAGTGTCTGAAGGGGCCTTACAGGGAAGTCAGAGAGGGACTCTGCATTAGGAAATATAGTGACAGGACAAGGGAGAATGGCTTCAAACAGTAAGAGGGGAAATTTAGGTTAGATATATGGAAGAAATTTTTTACAATGAAGGTTTTGAGGCCCTGGCACAGGTTGCCCAGAGAAGCTGAAGCTGCCCCATTCCTGGACAGGTTCCAAGGCCAGGCTGGATGGGGCTGGGAACAAGGCGGTCTAATGGAAGGTGTACCTGCCCGTGGCTTGGAACGAGATGAGCTTTAAGGTTCTTTCCAACCTAAACCATCCTAGAGTTTATAAAGTACTGTTTTAAAAAAAATAAATCTTTAATATGTAATCATTTAATTACATGTGTTTAACTGTACCTCCACACTGCTACCATGGAAAACACTCATTCAAAATGTCTTTCGATACAAAGATTATAAACAGAAGAGGGTATTTTCTTCATACAATAAAACTGGCACCTATCAACCAATTCTGCACAGCTTGATGTGACTTACATTTTACAGCATGGACCTCTTACAAATTCAGACTGAAGCTGAGACAGCACTGAATTTCTTCAATTCCACACAAATTGCAAACATTCCTATGTGTGAGATCCTGAGGGTCTCACAGGACAGAAGGTGGAAAGAGACAACAGTAGGAGCAAATCATACAAATGAAAGAATAAGAGTAGGTAAGTAATCACTTTGATTTCAGTTTTTATTAAAAGCAAAAGCATATGGAATATGGATTGTACTACAATATCTTGCACGTACTAGGCATCAAGAAGAGGTCTGGATAGCCACGCTTTACGGTAAGGCAATGCATTCATCCAAGAGAACTTCATAACATATCTGAAATCACAGCTTTAGAGAGCAGCTACTACCTATACAAGCTTTTCGTATCTTCACTTGAAATTGGAGGGTCTGCTTTCTTAGAAAATACAACCTATGCGTAATTCCCATGGGGTTCTGATTTTTCCAAAAATCAGGTCAAGCAGCTTCAAGAAAGGAAGCAAGCAAATATCATGTATAAATCATTAAAAAAAACAGCCTTAACTACCTACTCTTAGAAGAGAGATAACTGGTATTGCTCTATGCCTATGCACCTTTCAAAATTGTGAGCACCATGTTAAATCAAGTGATTTTAAGAGTGTTATCTCGATTTAAGGGTGACCTTTTACATGGGGGTTTCTATGTCTAAGTATGTGATTTGCTTTTCATAGTATTTTCCACTGCCTCTCACACACTTTTTGCTCTACCAGTACACAAGCCCTGCTTTTCACCCATTTCACCCCATTCTTCCATCCCTCCTGCTATTGCTCATGATGCTTTGCCACCATCCCAACAATCCCGTGATAGTTCCTGCCTGTCGCAGCAGTGTCCCATTTGCCACGTACACACCTCATCGTGCAGCACCACATCACCTAATACAGAGCAAGACTGACAGATCTTCACTACTTGAGCCAGTGGTGAGCCTGCGAGGGCTCCCCACAGTGCAGAGCTCCCCTACCTCAGCCCATGGCTCCGGCACCCCTCCAGCTGCCCCACACCTCTCACAGCCATACATCCCACTGCACCACCTCACACATAGCTACCACCCCACCTTGCCCACAGCCAGGCAGCCCCCATCCCCCTCACGGCCAGACCCCCTCTGCCCGCCGCACCCCGGAGTGGTGCCGCACCCCGGAGTGGTACCGCTCCCGTCCCCACCACTCCCCCGCGGGGGGGCAGCCGCAGCCGCAGCCGTCCCGGCGCAGGCGCAGCTGCCCGCCCGCCACAGCCCGGAGGGTCCTGCGGCCCCGCCCCGCCGGCGCCACAGCGAGCGCGGCCTCCGCAGGCACCACCGGAGCTCCGGGCGCCAGTCGGCCCCGCGGGTAAGGAGGCGCGGAGAGGGAGGCGCAAGGGAAGTAGAGCGGGCAGGAGGGAGGGAGCCGCCTCCCCGGCGTGGTGTCT